>VYZX01022992.1:0-73023 GCA_013401335.1 Brachypteracias leptosomus
TTCTATGATTCTATGATCTCATGCTTCTTCAGTGAACCTCTGCAAACATGAACAGTTTGCTTTTTTATGGACAAAACACTCATGGTCCAAGTTCATTGCCAAGTGTTCAGAGAGGTGGGAAAACATAAAGCTGTGTAAAAACCCCCCACACTATTTAAACCCTACTCTAGGCAGGCTTTGGATTGTGGTTTCCTGATGGGTTCTTCACTGTTGAAAGCAAAGCTCAATCTGACTCTGGGTCTGTCCACAAGACATCCTCAAAAACCTTTTGGAAGCCTGTAGTCCTGTATTGAGCAGATCCTAAAATTCTACTCCTGGTGCCCCACAGCACTGTTGCCCACTTTGTGAGTGTCAATCATATCTCCCCACTTCTCTCTCACTTACGTACCCCAAGTCCCCTTACCCCCTGCTTTTATACCCTTCCTAGAGATCTGCTTAAGCATCATTCCAAATAGACTATTCTGAGTAGTGGGCCACATAAAAGGCAAAAATATCCGGTAAAACCAGACCTGGTAAAAGCAGATAAAGCAAGATACAGGCAAAAAAGCTACAGCACAGCTGATATTGCTGGTGCCAGAAAGACGTTTGCAGAAAACGAGAAGAGCTGGTGGGAGGTTTCGCCCAGTCCCACCTCTCCAACCTCAGCAGACCATCTCACTGGTGGTGAGAAGGTGGGAAGGAGGGAAGAGCATGAGCGGATGCGGTCCCTTGCAGCATCTTGGAGACACCTGGGTTCATGGTGATACTGCTGAGGAGACCCTCAGGACCTTCAGGCACTGGGCTGGAAGAGACTTCTGTTGCTCTTTCCCCTCCTTTCTTCCCATCTCTCAGCATCACCTCTTCAGAGAGCTGAGACCCATATATTTCAAGCCAGGGAGGGAGGAGAAATATGATTACCAGGTCAGAGATTTATCTCTTGCAAGGTCCCTGGTGTGCAGCGTGTCTGCTGAAACAAAAATCACCATTTGTCTACACTGGTAATTTCATAACTCCAGATCCAGGGATGAAATATGGCCATACCCAAGGAGGTGCTTGCATTTTGATGGATTCTGCAGATGTCTGGGATGAGCAAGGCTCTGCTCTGTCCAGCGCTGCATGATGGGTCCCAGCAACTCAAGATGCACCCCAAAATGGGTCTTTTCTTTACACTCATCCCAAATGAAGGTGCTGGGGGATGCAATGTGAGCCCAGTGGCCATTGCCCCCTCAGGCTCTCCTTTCAGTCTCCAATCTTGAGGGACACACTGGGTGTGTTTGGAGGCTGGCAGGCACAAAGCTGTGGAGCTCTGAGCTGAGCTGTGTCTTTATGTCAAGTGTTTTAAATTGCATTAAAAAATGTGATGTGGAAAAAAAAAAAAGTAATAGCATTTAATTAGGAGGATCCCAAGACCTGCTGTGCTCTGGTTTGGCCTGGGGTAGGGAATGGAGCTGGGAGCTGGGAGAGGGTTATAACAAGCAAAAACCCATAATCCTGGGATTACAGGCAACAATTAGCACTGCAGTGTTCATGCCACCCTGTGCTCCCTGCCTGCGGGCTTTGGGGGTACAGTACAGGGACTGGACTGTGTCTCCTACCCCAGCTCACCCCCATGCCACTGTCCCTGGGTTTGGGCTAAGGCAGGATTAGTCCCATGAGTTTACACCATGCTGCGGTGCTTGCAACATGTTGGTATCACAGTTTCTTAGAGAAATTAGCACCAACAAAGCCTGGAGGAGTCCAAGAAGAGCTGGCCTGGACCTGTGAGCAAGGGAGAGCTGTTGGTGGTGACAGAAGGTGGGGGAGATGGAAATGGGAGCTGCAGCCAAGGCTGCACTGGGAAAGCATGAGCTTCCCGAGCACCGGCATGTGCCAGGCACCCTGTGCCCACCTGCACAGCTCAGCCACACTGGGTGGGAACAGGCAGCACCAGGCACATCCTAGGTTGCTTTCCAGACCTGTGAATTACAGCTGCAGCTGGTGCCTCCTCCCCAGAACAAGTCACATCCACCCTGGCTTGCCAAATTAACCCCCCCACCTGCATGGCTGAGAGGCCAGAGCTGCAGCACTTGGTTTGCAGGCAGCCAGGCATTGCCACAACCTCACCCCGCTTTGCACCAACCATTCCTTCTGAGATGGAGAGCCCAGCTGGAAGGTACAACATGGTAGACTGTGGCTATTCCTTCCTGGTCTGGAAAGCGGTCCCCATGAAAAAAAAAAGGGAAATTCAGGGAGCTACTGGTACTTATTTGCCAAGAGGACATCAGGATGCAGCAAGAGATATGCCTTTCCCTGTCCCAGTGTGCTTCCCATTAGTGGTCTCACAAGCTTTTCTGACCACCTCAGCAAACACGGATTTAAAGCTGACTCAGGCACACTGCTCACTTTGTTTATAGGTAACACCAGCAGACGTCAAAAAAAAATAAATGAAACGCCAGGCAAAAACCATCCATAAGGCCAAAGTATGGTGGGACAGCAGTCTCCTGCCCCACTGTGTCAGCAACACTCACTCCTCCCTGGGCAGCAGGGGTGGAAAACCCTCCCGGTCTGGTCCTGAGAGTGTGAAACTGGGCATCAAACATGAATGCATGACTGCTGCAGGAAAGCAAGCGCTGTCCCTCACTCAGTGCCACCAGCGCACTGGATGGGTTATGTCAAGTCAATCAGTAGTCCCATCCCACAGCCACAGGACTTCATTCTCACTGTGGTCATTACTGAGCAGCTTGCAGGGCTCCTTCACATGTTCCTCCTCTCTCTTAGGGCTTCCCTGTGCCTCACTCCTGGTTTGCAAACAGCATTCCTACATTTCCTTACTGCTTGTACAAGAAGCACTCTGAGACGCCACCATCCTTCCCCAGCCTCCACAGTCCAACAGGCCTGTGTGATCTGCACTCCTCAAACAGCTAATTCCTCATTTCTTGGTGGGACATTGCAAAATTCAGGAAATTTCCCAAAAGGGGAACATCTGCCAGCAATCTGGTGTTCAGGAGAGGGCAGGGCTAGCTGCCAGCAACTGCAGCACAGCACTGGCATTTCAGGTCATGATGAGCTGGCCACTGCCATTATTTCCAGCCCAGAGAGTGCCTTCCATTTTCTGCAGCTCTTCTTTGGTTTTGTGAGCTTAAACCCCACTTAGAGCTGTGTGATTTGTGTCTTTTCTGGCCCCTTCCAGGCTGTCCCTGTAAAGCCAGAGACCACCAGGCACCTTGTTTACACTGCGTTCCTGGTGCTGAGACATCAGGGCTGCTCTTTTGAGAGGTGACACATATCCTGGCAGGGCGGAGAAAATACCTTGTATAAATCGAGGGATTGGTTGCAAGAAGTGTTGCCCTTCCAGGAAAAATGGGCAGCTGTGGTCACCCTCCAGCCATGGAGCCCCAAGGGCCGTGGAGAGAAGGGTTTGCAATGGCAAACAGGGGGCACTGGGGCCAGGGGTGGAGCTGGCATCACCCCAAGAGGCTTAGTACACACCCCAGCAGCATCTCCTTGGCCAGCCAGTGCATGAAATACCCTGCCCACGGAGCAGTGTGCTGAGCAGCTCATCAAGCCCCTGTTTGACCAGAGGTGGAGACAGCAGGTAGGGAGCTGAGGAGGATGATGGAGGAAGACTTTCCATGAGCAGGGATGGTGGAGCAGTCAGATGGGAGAGGGTCACTGAGCAGCACAGTGGAGGGCACTTTCTGAGTAATGCTTTCTCTGGAAATAACACCCCACCTCGAGTAACTCCTGAGACTCATCTGGCCTTGCACTGGCCCCAGCCTGTTAAAGTTTAACCCACTGGACATGGACAGCTTGTCGGAGCCAGCATTTGGGAGGCCATGTCAGTATGCAGGGACAGCAGCAGGAGGCCGAGCACATACAAGGTCACCTCCTCACACCAGTGGGACCTGCATTACCTCTCCATCGTGAGTGGCACCCAGCTCCCATGTAGCTCCCCTAAGCCCAGGAACTTAGTCGGGGTGAAGCAGCTTTGCCAGGGGCAATGCCAGTTCTCTTAGAAAAAGCTTTGTCTGCCAGGGCTGCGTGACCCAGGATATCTTGGCACCAGCTTCAGGGGACCAGCTGAATGGTGGAAGAGGGGGGTGTTGGCCTCAGCCACCCACCATGAAGCATAAATCCTGGCAGGCAGATCCATGGGGTGAGTCTTGTGTGTTTGCGCATATTAAGGCCCTTTTCATCCAGGGCATTGCCAAACAGGCCCAGGGCTTACAAGGGTGGTTGAGCCCATGTTTTAGGGTGAGCTCTGGTTTGTCCAATGAGGAAAAAACCCCAAACCTGTTTCCTTGTACGCAAACAAAGCTTGACTTTATTGCCTTTAAAGTGCAACTAGCACAAACAGTGGCAAAAGTGCAAACACTGATAATGCTTGGAACATTTTGAGCTGTTCAAACAAGCCAGAGATGGAGGGATGTGTTGAAATGAAGGGGTGAGTAGGACTTGGGAGTGGGGGTTTTGCTCCCAGCCCCAGCACCCCCACAACCCCTTGAAGCTGCCCCAGGAGCAATGCTGAGTCTGGATTGGGGAGTGGAGGCATCTGGGCAAGCAGGGCTGAATGGGAGACTTGCAGAGCACAAAACCTGCACCAAAGTGGGATGCAGATGTTATTACAACATTTTTTTACCCCATCTTAAGGCTATGCCCTACCTGGGCAGCGGAAAGAGCTCCAGAGCCTCACACCAGGACAAAGCAGAGCTGTGTATCTTTTCCCTGGTCACTACCCACATAGAGCATCCCACCAGTGTCTCAGACGACACATGACACACAGCACACCGCCCCTGCCTTCCTTTTTCCCCTTCTTCCCCTACCCTACCTCATTTTTCCCACATGAGTGCCTGCATTACACACTCCTCATACTCCTCCTGCGCCTTGTTCAGCATTTTCTGTCCCATCCGGCTCTCCAAAGTGAAGATCCATAGGTGGCTGCTCCATATCTCAGCCCTGCCCTGCTGTCTTCTTGCCTGCTCCTCACCACTCTGTACTCCTCATGGCACGTTTTGCCCTGGATAGGAATGGGTCATTCCTTGAAGACATGAGATGGTTTACAGGGAGCCAGAGCACCAATGCTATAGGTAAGGATTGAAGTCCAGCTCTTCAAGAGATGTTTAGGCATCTGCCACCTATTATTTAGGATTACCAAGCAGGTTAGGAAAAGCAGCCTCCTGCAAACTGGGTGGAAAGAAGAAAGGGAGAGACTGCGGATGGATCACTGGAGAATCAGGCAGAGTTTAGGGACCTCAGCCTTTATCTCAGCTCCATCCCTCCAGATCTCAATGCACCAGAGGGTCTCTCCAGGCTGTTTCTGCTGCCAGGTTGGGAGGGGAAGAAATGTTTGAAGTCAGGGCAGCCCCATCCCACAAGCACCCATGGGGGTTTTCAGCACAGCCCTTCTCATCCTAGCACGAAGCGATTACCAAGTTCTGAGTCTGGTTGACAAACTCTTCCCTAATCCATCCTTGGAAAAGCTTTTCTTATTAAATCCATCTCCTGCCCTCATCCTGCACCAGGCATCCCAGATCGCTCCACTTCCCATCCAGGCTCAGACACATCCCCAGCTGCCTGATGCTCCAGATGATGGGACGTAGTGGGTCTGTCTGAGCTGATTTTCCCCATACAGCCCTCATGCTGCAGGACTAGGACCCAGAGGGTGTTGATAACACACANTCACCACCAGCCAGGAGTTTTTGGGGAACCAGGGACCCAGCCTTTCCCTCTCTTCAAGAGGTCAGCCCAGCCTCTAGCACTGGCACCCGTTTTCATGCAGCCAAAAAGACCTGTAATATTGGGGAGGACATCTTTGCCAGACCTACCTGAAATCAGCCAGTTCAACATGTTCGTAAGGGAAAGGACAGGCAAATAGAATGATGACACACTCACTTTCATACAGCTTGAGAAAACAGACTGAAGTATAGTACATAAAATAACAACAAAAAAATTAGACCTATTGGGTTAAGGTCAGTTGCTTTGGGACAAAGTGATTTATTTTTTAATTTTTTTTTTAGAGCTAAAGCTTCCTTTACTTTTGCTCCTAATTCTGCCAAGTCTGTTCTGAGTGAGGATTTGGGGGATTTTCCCAGCTGGACTCCATTTTTTGGTAGGAGAGGCCAGGGTAGGAGCACCCGCAGAGCCCAGACTCACAGCAGAGAGGTGATGCATGTCAGACGTGACACCTGGGGTAGTTTTGGCCCAGTGTGGCTTGTTGATATAACTGAGGCTGGAAGCCAAAAGCAGTAAGGAGTTAAACAGTTCGAGCAAGCAAGCAAGGGGGTTTTCTCAGCAGCGTCTTTGCTGGGTGATGTGGGTGATTCTCCAGATAGTGCATCATTGCTGGAGTGCATCCATGTGTGCAGATGTACAGGAACAAAGCCCAAAATGCACCCACCACAGACACTCTGTCCCATGGTGGTACCTGTGACATTCAAGGAAGAAGCCAGATAAAACGGGTACTTGATGCTGTTGGGTTTTTGGAGCAAGCTGTTACTCTCAAACAGGCTCTTCCTCCCCTGCTGCTCACCCCAAGCACTCACTTTCCATCCAAAAATTGTGACGAGCCTCACCTGAGCCCCATAAGCCCCATTTTCCCCTAGCCCTGCCCCACAATGAGCAGCTGTACCTCACCCACAGGGTGCTGGAAGCTGTCAGGGCTAAAAATTCAGAGCTCCTCAAGGAGCAGGAGAGCTATTTCAGAGGCTTCAAAACTGCAGCAGCCCAAATTACTTCCTGAAGCCTGCATTTAGTTATTCAGGCATCTGGCTGTGTAGGTATAAAGCAGCTTGCTCATAAAAATGCTGATCTCTGGTAATTGTCTTGAGTTTTCCCACAGTTATGGCTTTTCTCTTTGCTACCAGAATGGGGGGAAATAATCTTCTAGTGAGCTTGTTCAGGACAGGACAGGAGGATATTTGTGTGTGTGTATATATCTACACTCACAGTATCCATACGCATATCCTTGGCACGGAGCCTGACACTATCTTGTCCACAATGGTGGCTGCATTCACCCAGATTTGGACAGAAAAGCAAACTGAGTCATCTAAGAGGTAAAATTTACCCAGGGATGGCTAGCAGGGTTTGGGGAGAGCCTTGGCCAGTAAAGCCACCATGTCCCTGGAGCCCATCAGATGCACACCTGGGTTTCCTCTGTGGGGCCACAGGAAGGAGAAGTTGAGTGGGTGCCCTCCCCACCGGGCAGCCCTGTGTCCCAGCCTTATGCCAGGATCAGGCGCCCGCATCATGCACCAAAGCATCGCCACCGACTGGCACTTCACAGCTGCTTTGAGGTACTGCCAGGTCGCAGCTGCCAACAAATCAGAGCCATTGTGCTCCATTGCTCCCCCTCCTCCCGCTTTCTCCCTGTTAATAACCCCTTTCTGTACCCAGGGAACGTGATTCTGCATCATCCCATCCCTCTGTGAACTCCAGCTTGGCTCCAGGCTGCCTGCCCACACCCACCATAGATGATGTCCCAGGTGGGGCTCTCTGTGCTGGCTGCCCATCCAGCCCTGACACCCTGCCCCCACCCCCCCAAAAGAAAAAAGCACTTTGATTTTCTATCAGAGCATTTATTATTGGGTTGGTGCACTCAGAGAAATCTTTACCACACAGTAACCATAAGACCTTCCACCAAAAGTGGGTCTTATTCTCTGATGGCTGTAAAAGCATCTGCCCCACTCACCCCATGGCTGATGTTTGGTATCCAGAGCAGCGATGCATGGCAGTGGGTGCCTCAGCGTGAGGGCTCGAGCAGGAGGGTTGTTTGGAGGCTCTCCGGGAACACAAGCCACCCAGCCAAGCTGTTGTTCTCATTTGTTATTCAGAGTTAAGGAAATCTGCACCATTTTCCCATTAGCCTCCCTTTCCCGGAGGATAATTGATGCTAACGTCATCTCATTTTGGTCCAGCTGCAGGGCTCAGGAACAGATGTTTTATTGTTCAAACTGAACACACAAAACCCAAAAACCCCAAAAGAACCTAACCTAAAAAGCACAGAAAAAAACAACTAATTTTTGTTTGTGGTGAGGTTAGCCGCAGCTTCCTCTCCTCAGAAATACAAGAAGACAGAGCAGCAGCCCCAGGGAAGACCCAAGCCTCTGGGAAAGCCAAGATTTATACAAGTAAGATAAGGTAAGTGTCAACCTCCAACATATGATGCGACACACATCCCCAAAAGCCTGCCATGTCCAACAGGCAGACTGCTCCCAGCAGGGAGTCATTTCCTTCAACACTGAGCCATCAACTTCAGGTGGGATAGGCTGTAACAGCCTTCACATCCTCCCAGGAGCAGAGATTCACCCTGGTATTGCAAGGACATGTCTCCTCCAAGGAGCAGGCAAAAATAGGTGTAAAAGTGTGCTGGCAACAAGTGCATTTTCAGTGCACAGGCAAACGAGCTCACCCGCTCTGTCTCAAGTTATGCTGGGGAGGTTAAGGTTGGATATTAGGAAAAATTTCTACACCGAAAGGGTTGTCAAGCAGTAGAACAGGATGCTGAGGTCTTTTCCAACCTAAATGATTCTATGATTTTCCAGCTTGTTGAAAACAGCCTGTGCATTTGATGCTTCAGTGCAGCAGCTTGCAGACATAGGGAGTGCTGGGCACCACACACATACACATACATCTTCAAGAGCACAGGACAGAGGCAGGAGGTCCATCACTTACTCTGTAGCAGGTGCAGGGTAATACCTGGAAGTCACAGGCTGGTCCAGCCAAGCACTCCACTGTTATCTTTAAGCACTCCTGTGAAGCTACCAGCAGGCAAGCTGTGGAGCAAGTGGGAAATATTTGCTGCCAAAAAGAGATCTGTTTAAAAAAAAAAAAAAAAGAAAAAGCTTGCTAAAAAGCAAAAAAAAAGAACCCCGACAACCACCTACCCTAATAGTTGATTAATATGCATTTTTTCCCTAGCACTAATAACCTGTGGGTAAGAACAGCACTTCTCTCATGCAGAAGAACTGGGAAATATGGGTATCACCTGTACAAACTGGGGAGGAGCTATCAGGAGGAAGGGTGTAGCTGTTCTCCTTGCCTGGCCTGCAGAGGCATTTGTGCTGTAAGTGAGACCTGGCCCTAGAAATAAAGGGCTTGGAAACACCCCCAGCAAATTGCCTGGGTAATTTTCCCTACAAGGTCAATGCAGAAGGCATGGGGCTGCCTGTGAGGCCAACATGAACATCTTTTGACACCTCTCAGTGTGTGCCACATGCTTGGCATTATTTCTGGCAGCATATTGTGTTTGCTTCCTGTTCCACAAGAGGGGAGTGGTAGGGATCCAACCCTAAGGAATCCAATCCTCTACATAGTGGTGTGAAATACCTTGGTGCCCCTTTACGGACCGCACTCACAAAAAAGGCACTAGAAGGAGAATGACCACAGCATCTATTAGCAAACCAACGGTGGGAGAAAGCCACCAACTTTTTGTGGTTGTAAATCAAATAGACCTCATCTATGAAGAGCCCTGGTGTCTGCAGTACCTGGCTCGTAAATCCAGCTGCTGAGACCTGCCAGGGAGCAGTGCCAGATGTGATTGTCCCCTCAAGAAGAGCACTGGCAAGGGAAGGAGTCTGTAGAGGAACAATACAGCAAAAGCAGTAAGAGACTGGAGGTGGAAAATAGCTGTTGGATCAGCCACCTCTTCTCATTCAGCTGGGTGAGCAGGAAAGATATGGAGTCAAGTTGCTCTCACTTCAAAACAACCTCCCTGCATCCCACTTCTGGCCCACAGATGCTTCACACTTGCTCTGAGGCTGCAGCCTCCAGCATCCCAGCTGGCTTGGCAGCAGCCCAGAACCACAAGCATGTTATAGCTGCGAGCAGGAGAGGGAAGGTGTTGAAGAAACCATTACGGCAAGTCAGCAGTATTTGGTGTCTACCGGGAGCAGCATCAGCCCATGAGCCACCTCATTTGCCAACAGAGTCCCTGGAGGGGAGTCCAGAGAGGTCAATGAAACTTTCAGGGCCCAAAAGGAAAAGTCAGAAGGAGAGGTCATGGAAAATATTTATTCCATGAGGTCAGTGCATCCCTTGGCTTCTTTTTGGAGGGGACTTTGAACGCGGGAGGGCAGACGTTTCCCACACACTTCTGCAGGCGAGAGGCTGGGGAAAGCAGGCACTTCCCTCAACTGGAAAGATGAAAAGCACAAGTGGAAAGTTTTGTACATAAGGCAAAGCAACTGAGCCTTCAGCTGCTGGCCGCTGGGCACTTGCTGTTAGGGGAAACAGCCTGCTTTGGAAAAAAAAGGGATGAGTCTTTGAGAACAAGGCCTGGAATAAAAAAACTAGAGGGGATGCCCTGGAGCAGAGCCATGGACTGTATGGCATCCAGAAAGTGCAGGCAGGCACTGGGTTGTGTGTTTGAGGGAAAAAAGTCTTCCTAAAACTAGTGCATTGAGGTGAGGTGTGGGCACAGGTTGGAGGGAAGCCTTTGCCTTCAGCATGGACAGGCAGAAAGGATTCAGCATGCCTGTGGGGCAACCCCTGCCCACTCTACTGCCCTGCAGAGCCAACCATCCTCTCCCCATCACATCAGCTTGTGCCACCAGACCAAGGAAGGATGGCTCAGAAAAGAATCCCCAGGTCTGAGATGAAAGGGCAGGCTAATGAAATGACAGACCATACATAACAGGACATGTTATTCCCTGATGCAAAGTGCCACATGGCAGCCCTGGCAGCCAAAGCTGTGCTGTGTTGTGTTTCTAGCCATTACAACAGTGCTTTGTGTTCCTTTCTTCTGGGGTTTGGCTCCCTCACACAGAGCTCCTCGTTACTACCTTTGGAGTTCAAGCTATGGTTTGATTATTGGCCCTACTGGCTCCCACCTCTGGATGAAAGCAACTAGACCCCTGCATGTGTGATCATCACTGGGTGTGTGGGCCACCTGAACTGGGTGATGCTAAGCATTTGGGTAGCTCAAGCAGAAAAACCATCTCCTAGAAGATCATCAGAAAAAGTAGAGGAAGATGTTTTACTCGTGAGGAGCTGCTTTCAAACAATGACCCTCAGAAAGTCCTGCTTGTCCTGCTCTTCCTGGCAACATCTCTTGCTACACTTCCCAGATGGCTCAGCATCCCAGAGGACAGTTTTTCTCTTTATTTCAGGTTTAGCTCATAAAGTGATGATTGTCCCCTGTGGTCCCCATGGGGGCTGTGACTCCACCACCCCTTGTAAGTGAAAGTGGGCAGGCGGAGCTTCTGGCGCTGAGCTCTTTTTTTCATCACCAAGATCTTTTTCATCACTGCTGGCAGTGCTGCTGGACGCAGCCAGCAGTGATTCAAGAGGTGGGACTCCCGCTCACCTGACTCACTCTCTGTCACGCCCAAGCCCTGGTGAGATGCTTCACTTGTATCACTTGTTGCTGATGATGAAGATATCCTGTTCTCAAGGAGATGTGCTGTGCCTTTTTAAGTCCCCACACATTCTTGTTTGCTAGGCTTTTTTTCCCCCCCCTCCCCAGCTTTTGACTTTCCACATTGCCAACTCATAGCTCCATTGAGCAAGCATGGTATACTCTGGCCTCTTCCTTGAGGTATTTGAGCTCCCCACTCCTTCCCAGTTTGTCCCAGTCTCATCTCAGCATCCTCATGCCCCCAGCTCCCTTGAGGCAGGGTTCCTGTTGTCCTACCAAACAAATCTCCCTCTGAGATCACTTACACCTAGAGTAAGAGCCTGTGCCACCCCAGGACAGGGTCTCTAGCACTGCATGGCCAGACCTTTACTCACAAGGGGCTCTTCTAGGAGCGATAACTGCAGGAGGGCTGTCCTCTGCCCACCACCTTGCTGGTCCCCAGCTCTTCCACCTGGAACTCCAGCAACCATCCACCCAGCTTGTCCAAGCCCCTCACCTCAGCTGGGCACTAACACTGTTGGGACACTTGAGCCCCAGCTCAGCTGTTGACTACAATGCATCCCAGAGGAGAAGGATGAGGACAAGGAGCTGCTCTGGGCTCCAGGGTGGAATTGCACTCACTTCAGTGACCTCATGCCTGTGGTGTGCTCTAAAAATACAAATAAACCGGGGGGCAGTACGAAACCCACACCATTTCCCATAGAGGGCTGCTCAGTCAGGCCCTGCCTCCCTTGGCTGCCTCCTCTTTTGTGAAAGAAATTAAGCTGAGAGCTAAAAAAAAGGGCCAGATCCTGCTCTTCCTTGGTCTCAGCTAAAGAGTATGTTTAGAAAACAAATGGGGCCAGTTTGCTGAAGACCTGGGAATGGGTTTGGGATGGGGAAAGTTTCATGTTCCCCTCATGCTCCCTGCTTTGCTAAGCCAGACCAGCCAAGCTCTTCCTAGCTCACCTGAGCTCTCCCATCCCTCTGGCCATCCTGTTGCTCCTCTCATCCAAATCCATCTGCCACAGGCAGGCCAGGCTGGGCACAGGGGGCACAGTGGTCTCCTGTGTTGTGGGGAGCCTGTCATCACCCACCAAGAGTGTCTCATCCTCATGGTGTCCTTGATCACAGACATCTCCACCTCTGCCACTTCAGATAAGCCCTGAAAGACCAGCAGGAGCTTTTCTTTCCCATCCTCACCTGCGTGGTTTTATGCTCCATATTAACTAATTCCACTCCCATTCGTACCTCCCCAGGTCTCACACTTGGGCTCACCAACACTCAGCCCCTACATCATGATTGTCAGCAGAAACCATTTGTAAACCCAACACTGGTCTAATTAATATAACTTGCTGTGATTGCAAAATCCCCTCCCCACCCCTCTCCTCTTGCATCCAGGGACACAGTGAAATCAGGCCCCTGGCACCCTGCCCTGCCTTCGCCCCCGCACAGCAGCGGGTGTCCCCTCACATGTCCCTTTGCGTGTCCCCAGACAGCACACCACTGGTCCCAGGGATGGGAGCCAAAGGGGATGGCAGGCAGTGGAGGTCACAGTTTCCCTGCACCCAGCAATAAACAAGCAGGGAAGGGAGGGAGGGAGGCACAAAGCCCAAGCGAGATGTATTTTTGTGAGCAGGCAGATTAGAAGCAGCCCAAGACATGCTGGCAGCCCGTGCAGGAGAGCCAGGGTTATCTGTGAATGGGTGCAGGCTGTTACCCGTGGCTCTCACTGCCGCCGGCAGGATGGGGACATCAGGGGAGATGTTTGCCAAGAAGATATTTCTGGCTTTGGTAGCCCACGTCTGAGGCTGGAGAAGATTTACAAGCAGCAGCTGGACTCAGGCTGCACCCGAGGAATACTCACCCACCCTGGGCTGGAGAAGCTGCCCTGCCTCCAGACTCTCAATGCAAGCTTCCCCCACCCTTCCCATCACTCCTGACCCCCTGCTGGCAATATCCCATGCCCTGGGACACGCTGTCCCATGCACTGTCACCCCAAGAAGCCATTGGGCTAACAATGTCCCCGAGCAGGGAGTGGCTAATGCAGGGAGCTGATTGAGTTACAGGCCAGCAGTTGTATCATATTTACCAGTTCCCCAACGCATATCCTGTCCTGGGAGGATTCCTGGAAGCGGGAGCTGATTTCACACCCCCTCCCCACGTCGCACAAAAGCACAGGCTATGCTGAAAGCAGATATCTGCACGTGACCACTGCTGATATCACCCAAATGGTTGGCAGGGAGCAGCCACCCCCTTCCTTACTCTCCTCCTCCTCCCCTGTACATACACCTCCCATCTCCAGCACAGGGCTGGCCCTATCTGGTTTTTTTAATCTTCTTCCTCTCCTCTTAACTCAGTTTAACTTTTCCCATCTCTTAAAGAGGTGGAGGCCCTACTGGAGTTCTCCAAATGTCCAATGGGATAGTTAAATCCTGGGTTTCCTCTGCCCTGAGCCCTTGGGCTGCTCAGATGCAGATATGGGAATCCTTTAGCCATGCAGGGAAACAGGGTGTGAGTCAATCACAAACCCGGAGCATCACTTGCAAACCCAGGCTCTAGGACAGCAGTGTCTAGAGCGCTGGGCTTTGTAGAGCAGAAGGTGCTGCAACACCACCTGTCAGAGAGGGATGGAGGAAGAGAAATAGCAGGAAGATTTTCCCCACTTCCCTGGGCCTGCGTGGACACACTGCATGCCTCTGACACCACAGTCTGCTATCCAGAAACTCAGGCTGGAAATCTTCCCCACGCAGCACCTGAAAGGCATCTCCTCAGATGGAGTTCAGGCTGTTTCTACAGCTCTACCAATACGTTCTCTCCCCACCAGTAGATTTTAGGGTGACTGTTTCTGGGTCAGTAGGTCCCACCTCTGCTTTTCTTTCATATCTGGTCCAGTTGACTCAGCAAGATGGCAAGGTGACCCAGGGCTACCACCCACCCCTCAGCAATAACACCTTGCTGCAGATCTTCTTTTCACTGGCATGCTACTGCAGCAGGATGGGACACTGGGCAGAAAGGCCACGACTGGGCAGATACATCACTGCTGGAAAATCTGGGAAAAGCAGCTGCTTGGATTTCTCACAACTAGCCTCTCCTGTATTCCTGTTAACATCCCAGCAACGGCCCTGAGAAATGGGAAAGGTTGGCCCAGCCAGGAACTGTGCCTGTTTTGAGGTCCACCTCCTCCAGCCTCAATGCTCATGGGCACTCAGAAGACACATCTCATCGCTACCTTGCTCTCACTCTCCCTTCCCTGATTTCCTCCATGTATCTGATCCCAGTGGGGGAGGATGGAGGGAGACAAGTGCTTGCAGATGCTGGTTCAAAGTGCTCCTCAGCCTGTATACTTCATCTGCAGATGTGAGCCCTTCCAGGCAGGGATTACATACCCAGCATCAAGCAATGAGTTGCTCCACAATCAGGAGGACAGCCTTGGCTTTACAGCCTGGTTTAAAACATTTATTCTCCCTTCCTTTTTGGAACAGCATCACCCACAGCTGGTCTTTACCCAGTGGCCCCCTGAATTACTTTTATTTGTGTAATGTCTTCCAGCATGAGACTTCAGATGTCAGCATCTCCATGGGGCTCCTGATACTACTTGCTCTCTGATTTGCTTTAGACACATCCCTTAAGACAGATTGTTTACATCTTTTGTAGGGTTTTCCATGTCTAAATCTTTTTTTATTTTTATTCAAGATTTATTTTTGAGATAGGCTGGAAACTATCCTGAGTTGCCACCAGGACAAAGATTTCCCTCAGATGTATTTACACATTCACGAATATCTGAATGTGTAAACTACATGATCTAATCTTGCAAAGACTCAGGCACGTGTTTGGCTTGAGACACTTGCACCATTCCTTCATGGCAAGTGAAACAACTTCAAGCTGAAAGTTAATCTACACCTACTGGGTTTTTTTTCTGATGTGTAATTTTCTCTTGTAAACAAAGAGCCAAACAAAGCACCTCTGCTACCCAGTGGAAAATTCAATTTGGACAAAAAAAGCTTTGGAAATAAATGGTTGAATTTGCAAAGGGTCAGCACAGCATCTTCTCCAATTGGGTGGGCTCTGGGACCATGGGTGGTGAGTACTGCTGCATAAAAACAAGGGGAAAAGAGAAAGGGAAGGGAAGGATGTGAAAAGAAGGAGCAGAGAGCCTCTTCAGGGCTGCAGGGAAATGCCATGCGCACCCCAAAATTTAAGGTGCCTTCTCCTAATGCTCAGCACTGTTGCTACATGGGGACAGATAAGTCCTAACACCACGCAAGGTCTGGATCCCCATCCCACGCACAAGGACACCCTGTCCCCAGCCTTCCTGACATAGTGATGAGTTGGGAGGGGACCCAATCTGATGCCATGGGTATGAGTAATCTTGACACTGACTTTTAGCATAAGCATCCCTTCCTGTGACCTGCTCAGAGAGCCCCAGCTCCTCTGCACCTTGGTCTCTCCCATCATATCTGCATGTTTTTGTCCCCTTCCTCCACCAACCCCCCCACCTTCCTTTAATTACAATTATCACATAAGCCCAGGCTTACACCCAATTAACAGCCAGGCTCCTGTCAGCACCTATTATCTTTGTGCGTTAGCTGTGTCCCTAGCAAACTGCTTTAAAGACAGAAGGATGTTACCCATGGGCAGGAATTTTCCACCAGGTAGGTACAGCCAAACCAGGTCACACGATATGGTGCCCTGGCTTGTATCACCCACCAGCACCATGAGAGGCAATTGTGCCTGTGGGCAGCCCCTTCCTGCCCTGCCTGAATCCCTCTGCCCAGGGCATTGCCCAAAAAAGGCACCTTCCATGGGCCAGTTGAACCTGAAACACCCTCAACATCATCCCAGACAGACAGGCTTCAATCTCCAAATTCATCCCACAGGGCGTGACCTTGGCATGAGGCTTCACGTGTGACATGGTTTCATGTTGACCTTTTGTCCTTGGAGCATGAGGACTGAGCAGAGGGATAGGTGCCTCTGTCCCTTCAAGTTGCCTGCAGGTGTTTTGATAGAGTCCAGCACTGCTGGTTTTGCTCTGGAGGAGATGTTAAGGATCAATGGCTGTTTCAGGAGGAGAAGATGGGGACCAAGGGCTCTTTGAGGATGAAGACACACCTGGGAGGGAAGGCATCCTCACCTTTGCTAGAGTGGCACTTCCTCAATGAAGCACAGGAGGAGCCTATTGAAGCTGTTGTAAACCGGCCGAATGGCTGGCAGGGCAAACCAAACTGCTTCCCCTGGCCACAAGCAGCAAGATCCAGAGGGTTTCCAGGGGAAAACTCCACTTCCTGCTCTCCAGCCCACTTCCCAGCTGGCAACGGGCTGCCTCCAGCTCCCTGCCACTCCACATCTCGAAGAGAAGCATCAGGAAGAGACATGCTGGGCACTTTCCTCCTGCACGTCTGGGAATTGAGAATGTTGCTTCATTGTGCTGGGGCAGGGAGGGTTTCGCTGGTGTTATTATTCCAAGCTGGTCTGGAGTCCTAGGAAAACAAAAGCTTCTTCCTTGCCAAAGGAAGGGCTGGCTAAAGGCAGTCATGGGAGACAAGGGCTGGGCTATTCCCTGGGCTTCTAAACACTACATTTTGGTGTTTAAATTTAGCCCTAGATTGAAATTTTGCAAACATGAGTCCTTCTGGTGAGCCGGCAGCTTGGCCATCATCAACATTACCTTTTGCCACACAGCACGCTGAGCAAGCACCCTTCCTTTCCCGTGAGCTCAGCCTCTGAGCCTCCAGACTCAGCAGCAATATGCCTCATGGGGCAAACCCCTGGCTGCCCATCGGCAAAGAAACCACCCAGACTCATTCTAGAGAGCAGTGGCAGATGGACAAGGCAGTCTGGTTGGAATAATGAGGCTTTTTGGCCATCAAGTCTGCACTGAGACAAGGAAAGATGCTTGCAAATATTTCTGTCTTCTTTAGGCAGATGATCAGCTTGATCAATGAGAACTTTTCAGAAGCAATGGAGATGTCTCTGGCCATGCCCCATGTCATCTGCTTTTATCTGGGGAGAAAAAAATCGTTACAGCTTTTGGCCTCTTGTACTCCAGCCCTTAAGCTTTAGGATGCCAGTCCCTGCCTGGGAAGGGAGCCAAGCCCCACGCTTCTATTTTATCACCATTATTGCTATCTGTTTTCCTCACCTTACTCCAGAGCATGGTAAACGGCTTCAAGGAAAAAAGCCTTGTTCCCAGCAGGTTTCCTCTCTACATTTAGATTCCCAGATGCAACAGACACTCTTTTTCTCCCAAATAACATAATTTAAAGTCTCTGGCCAGGAGTTGTTTCCATAGTGCTTGGTCATACCACCTGGGAAGCTGGGTACTGTCCAACACTTGCCAAAGGCCGTCACCCCCCTGCTGCCAAGCTCTGTGGCCACTGCTTGAGTTGGCCATTGGAGCTAAAGCAGGCAAGTAAGGAATCAAGAGGAACACTTTATTTGCTGGAGTTCTGCAAACAATTAATATGGCCTTGTCCTTTGGATGAACCTGGTTTGATAAGGATCCTATTAATATTCTAGTGATTCTTTAAGAACAGAAGGCTGAATGCAAGTGAGCAATCCAGCTCTTGTCTGCTCTACGCCTGAAAGGAAAATGTGCCGGCAGGCTTGTACCACTGGGAAAAGAGAGATGCTCCAAGCTTTCAAGGCTTTTCTGCACAAATCCAGCAGCGCATGACAAGTACTCTATAAAGGAGGTGGAAGGAACAGGGAGTGTTGGGGAATCACTCCTGTATAAACATGATGCAAGATCATTTCATACGGCAACTCTCCTGCAACTGCTTTCCCCAAAAAAACTATTCAGCCCCAAATCCAGACCTCTGGATTTGCTCATAGCTGCTGTATGTGACTACTGGCTGGCTGATAAGCCATGGGGTAGTACATGGCTGAAGAGACAACCTTACTTTCAGAGGGCACCTAAGAATAGAAACATCACAATAAGTCTTCTTTAAGATGAATGGACTAAAAATGGAATTTCTTTTTTTATATGCAAATGAGAGTGCTAGAATAATGCAAACAGCTGAATACCCAATTCCGTGGCTTATTAAAATCCAGGAGAAGCTGATCCTCTCTGCACACAGCTCCCTAGGGATGAACCGTGTTTCAGGGTTCAAATGCTGCAGGGATTCACAGAAAGCTTTTGAGTACAGCAAGTCTCCAGAAAACACAAAGGTAGCTTTGTCTGTAGTATATCGACCTTTTTTTCTTAAATACTAATTCTGACTCAAAGAAGTATATGACATGCACAGAAATATGTGCTCCTCTCTAGAAAAGGAGCTGTAGACACACACTGCCATGAACAAGTGAGAAAGAGCAGAAACAGAGCCAGCTTCATGTTGAAAAACTTCTCCCCAGGACAATAAGAACCTGGTACCAGCATAAGGAGAATTATGCAGATTCAGTGAGTTGCTTAAGCATATGCTTTGCTAAACCTGTGGCTTACCAAGGAAGAAGGATCAAAGGAAGATGCTGCATAAAAGAACTAAACTCAGATGTAATCAAACTTAGCTGCTCTGCTGAAGCTTTGAGTGATCCTGAAGATGTGGGGAATATAGATTAGCTCAATTTAAATCAACTCAATTGATTCTACAATCGCCATCTTTTCCCCAGCAAGTGATTTTGCTTTTAATCACTTTTATTGCTTCCTTTCCCTGACCACTCACTGCCATGACAGGTTCATCCCTGTCAGAAATGCTCACATCTTCAGATCAAAAAGCAATTCTGCTCTGAAGAGCGGCCGTGGAAGTGTTGCAGGTGGTTTGATCCCAATGACCTGCAGAAACTGAGCCATGGCTGCATTAGCTCTGCCACACTACCAAGGAATAAAAGGGGACAGTGCCATCAAAGCAAACAGTTATTGCTCAGAAAACCCACAGGGAACACTATCCAAGTCTCATCAGATCTTTTCCGCATAAAGACTGTGTGATGTTTCTCCAGGATGGACTCCACTTGGAGATGAACTTGGTGATGGAACCACACTAATAAATCCAAAAGGAGAACTAGTAAGTTAGCAGCCTAATGAGAACACAGAATCACAGAATGGTCTGAGTTGGAACTAGATGATCTTTAAGATTCCTTCCAACTTCCCTGCCATGGACAGGGACGCTTTCCACTAGACCAGGTTGCTCAAAGCCTCATCCAATCTGAATGCTTCCAGTGATGGGCAATCTGTTCCAGTGTCTCACCATCTTCACAGTGAAGAACTTCTTCCTTACATCTAATCTAAATTTACCCTCATTCTATCCCTATACTCTCTGATAAAAAGTCCCTCCCCATCTTACCTGTAGGTCCCCTTTAAGCACTGAAAGGCTTCTATAAGGTCTCCCTGAAGCCTTCTTTTCTCCAGGCTGAACAACCCCAAACTCTCCCAGTCTGTACTCACAGGGATGTGCTCCAGTCCCACAATCATTTTTGTGGCCTCATCTGGACTCACTCAAGCAGTCTTTATTGCCCCAAGTCACATCTTTGCTTTTGGTTTGCAGGAATCACTGATATTTTTGCAAGGGCTTGTTTGACCTTGATAAAAGGAAGGTATTGCTGCACTCCAGCTCCTGTGGGCTAAACTCTGTTCTGCAGCTGTGAAGCACCACCCCTGCTCACTTTTACATGGTTATACAAATATATACAACAACTACCTGGGCTTTTACCACCTTGTTAATTTCTAGGCAGGTCTTCCTGAGGGCAGCAGCCCTTCCTAGATGCCACCCGATCTCACAAGTGTCAAGAACTTTTTAAACAACCTATAAAAACCAGGGAAAATGAAATGAGCAAAGGCAATCAGCTGGAAAAAACCCCACAACTTCATACTTCAAGCTCATTCCATGAAAGAGGGGAAGGGGAGGCAGAAAGCCAACACCAGCCTGGCCTCTACACCAGCCATGTCCCATCCCCATCACAAGGGCATTGGTTGGGAGGGCAGACCAGCACAGCCCCGTCACCTCCAATCACACCACTGGCAGGTTGCTATGGCCCTACTGTCTGAACCTTTGGAAATTAGGTAAAAGGTCTGAACATGAAGCTTTTTTTTATCCCTCCTCCCCCTACATAGTGGTGCCCCTTGCCTAGCACAATCCCTCTTCCTGCTGAGCTCTAGGAGGAAAGCTGCTGGGAGAAAGAATTAACTCTCGCAGTCCCAGGGGCTTTCCAAAACAGGAGCAGTAACATGGCATCACAGGGAAGGAGGGACATATGAGCAGATCTTGCTTCCCAGCTGCCCTGTGGCAACAAACCAGAGAAAAAAACTTGTGTGTGAGGATGGATGCATCCTCTCCTACCCCCAAAAAGGGGATGGCTTTTAAATGGGTTTCAGGCTGGCGGAACAAGCTGCTTGGAGATCCCAAGAAATGGCATTTCTAAGGGTACGTCCTAGACCCGGAGGGACTCAACTCCTCCCCTTCCAGAGCAAAGGATACCGTCCTGACACCCTCACACATGGGTCCCTGAGCTTTTCCTTCAGCCCTGTGAGAGGGTGAAGGTTGGTTTGTCACAAGCCAAACTAAGGGCATCTCTGGCCAAGGTCAGAGCGCTGGCAATTAAGAGGCTGAGCTGGCAATATGTCCTCCCACTGTGGACATACCCACTGACACTCACCCCATTCCTGGAGGCAGCCATCGTGCACCCACTCATTCTGTGCTACACAGCCATGCCTGCACCCCCCTGCTCACCTCGACATTGCACAGATGTACCTTGAGAAGCCACCCATCCCCTTGTAGGCATCTCTGCCACATCAAGACAGACTGGGAGGGAAGGTCCTGGGTCCATCAGCAGTTTCAGGGCTTACCCCATCTGAGCTCCATTACACTGCTGCCAGGAGGGAGGCTGCACTGCCAGGTGAGAGAGAAACACTCACTGAGTTTCAGCTCTGGGAAGCTCTTGGCTTCTCAGCCAGTCTCCCCCAAACCTGTCATCCCAGTAGCAAGCCAGGCACCTCACTGCCATGGGTCCAGGCAGCTCTGCAGGGCAGGAGAACCATGACAAAGGCATCTTTGTTTCTCCTGCTTGCTTGCTCTTCACTCCAGCCCTGGTGTGACACTTAGGAGGTGGAGTCATCTTTCTACAGAAAACCTCCAACAACGTTTCCCGAATGCCTTCTCACTACAGGAAGATCAGGTTTATCACCTCCCCTTTCCCCAGACATCATCCCAGGAGGGGAGCCAGGAGAAACTGAGGCAGGATTCGGCCACTATCTGCTCAAGCAGGTGTTTGCATTAATCCTTCCTGGAGCAGACTCCCATCTCTGACAGGTTCACGTCCCACCCAGTTCCCCCTTCCCCAGCACTGTGGGGTGGGAAGCTATGGAAAGAACCACACACATTTTATCTTCTCTCTTTCAGCCTTGTTAACATAGGAAAGTTAGGATAGATAAACTACAGGTGTCAAGTCCTTAAAGTTTGTAGGGAAAGGAATAATCTTCTAGCAAGACAGCTAGGAAAACCCCAGGAGATGCTGGCCCAATCCATCTTAGGTCTGAGATGAAGCAAAGAAGCCTTCAAACAAAGGATAGATCAGGAGCAGAGCTAGCTCAGACACCTAGTTTGAATCTGGGCACACCTCTGCTTACATATTTCTTGTTTACTTTCCCTTATGCCAGTGGGTCACCTGTTTTTCTTCCAGCAACATGGTACATCTCACAGAATTATTACCTCTGTGACGAACACTGCCTTGCCCATCACCTGAAGCCAGCCCAGCAGCCACTACAGCAACACTACTGCTCAGCAAGCATGATCTGTCTTCCTGTGGAGGATCTCATTGAGAAATAAATCTCCACTTGGCACAACAGCTAGATTTAGCTACAGTAAAACATGAGCACTTTTAGAATATCATCACGTTCTTTGTTCAAGCTCTCAGTCCCTGCTTAGAAAAGCCCACCTGGAAAAACCATGCTCTTGGATATTAAACATCTGCAGCTCCAACAAAACACCAGCTGTGGCATTGAAAACAAAAGCAGATGCTCTCAGCACTGTCAGGTGGTTTGGAAACTGTGAGCTGGGCTGGGGTGGAAGCTCATACCTCTCCCACCAGAGTGAGCCCCTGAGGAAGCCCAACTCTTGGCCATTCCCATCCCTGTCCCATGCCCAGGAGAAGTGCAGGAGTCAAGCTGAGATCCAGAGGGGTCATGCACTGTGTGGCTGTTCAGATCCCAGGGTGGGCTGGCACTCTGGGAGGGAGCAATAACCATCATTTTCCTTGAAAACTGTCTTTGATCTGAATACATATGTGATGCTAAACACATACGTCCTATGCCTCGCTTTTACTTTTAAATTCACACCTGCACCTGAATTCTGCTACACCATCTGCTAAATAGTACCGGACTTAAAAAAAAAAATCCCCAAACCCCAATAAAACCCCAAAGGGCATGGCCTGACTAGGGCACAGTTTACCCTGTGGAGGTTGATTTCTGGAACTGGAGGCAAGGGGGGTGCCTGGAACTCAGCCCGTCTCACACCCGTCTGGGTGCAAGGACATGAGGGGGGCAGCCGACTTGGAAATGTGTGGTTAGAAGGAGCCAAAACAAGGGTTGAACACTGTATGCTGGCACAGGTTAAAATTACAGTGTACAGCTGGTTGCTCACAAGTGCTCGACTTCTTCACTCGAACCTCCCCACCAAGTTAATCATCATCACTCCCACTGATAACAGACTGCAGAAGCAAGCTCACCCCTTGCCTGGCCTTGTTACTCAGTGGTTCCTGGTCCTTCTCCTCTGGGACCTCCCTGTGCCCAGCTGGCTCTGCAGGGACTTACAGCCTGTGTGAGCATCCCATAAGCCACAGGGACCAAGGCAGGCAGGAGGTTGAACTGGGACCCTGCCTAGATGGTGGGTTAGATCAATCTGGTGGCCCTGTCCTAGCAAAGACTGAAACAGGAGACAGGGCTCATTGTGACCAACACCAGGGACTCAGCTGTTTGGGGCAGTAATCCAGGCAGGAAGGAGGAATACACCTTGCCCAAATCACTCTCCAATCAGAGAAGCAGCCTCGACAGACTAGGCTGCAATTCAGGAGGCACTATCTTGCCTGAAGTGCCACACGATGACTGCCAAGCACAGCATCCTTTAGCCCCCGACTCCAACAGCCACTCTACATGGTGGTAGGCAATGAAATAGCATCTCACTTCCCCCTAGGGCAAACAAAACAATATTCCTCCCTGTCTCTGTAAGAGGAAAGAGATGGGAAGGATGCAGGGTGGAGTAAAAATTAATGAGGTGTCTTCTCCTCCCTCAATTCTCTTTTGCCACATAGGGTTTAATGGTTGGAAAGCAATCTGGGATCAGCAGATGTGAACAGCACTGGAAAAGCGCGCCCATGCAAATGAGTCATGAGCCCAGCACACCCAAGCAAACCTAGAGATGGAGCAGAAATGTGCAAGAACATAAACCCTGTGCAGCTCCTAATGAAGAGAAACAAAGGTAGGCAGAAAAAGCCATCCATGGGCATGATTTAGTCAGTGCCTTCCTCTCATCCCCATTGCTCCAGTTTCCACTTGCCACTGTGTTGATGGCACATCCGCGTTGCTCTGGAGGAGCCACCTTAGTCCCTGCAGACACCACAATCTGGAACCAGCCAGCACAGGTACTGGACACAGCATGGCCAGGACAGAGATATTTGTTTATTCAGCAAGAAGTAGAGGATGGTGGAAAGCAGAGAAAAATCTGATAGTAGCAGGATGATGGACACAGTGCCTCTGACAGCAAAGGTCCCTTCAGTTCCTCAGCACTAAGAACTAAATCTCTAAGAAAAAAAAAAATTAAAAATCAGGGTTTTCTGATGGAGAAAGGTTGCATGTTTCCTCATCACCAGAATATAACAAGTGACCCAAAGAAAAACCAAAACTAAACCTCTTATCTGAGCATGTTCCTTCACCTCCAACTCCTCCAGACTTCTGCAGTCCCCCACACCCTTCTCATCCCACTCCCAAGATAAGCTACCCATTAGTGGACACAGAGCAGAGGGACAGGAGGATTGAGCTGAGCATTGAAAGAAGCCATTATTTTAATTAATCCAGCACGCAGACCTTCTGTGCAAAGGACAGGGATCTGCTGAAAGCATGAGGCAGTTGCTGGTACAGGGGGTCCAGCATGTCCCAGGGGTCCAGCAGCACAGGTGCCAGTGCCTGCAGGCAATACTGCCAGAGGAATGGCTCCTGCCCGTGCCAGGGAGATTTGCCAGCAGTGCCCACAGGCATATCTGTTCCTGTTTTCTCTAATTTCCATGCCATTGACGTTCAAAACAAGCTGTTCTTGAGCCCGGAGGAAGGCCTGATGCCTGTCCTGTAGTACCTGGCAGAGGGAGACAGAGTGTATCCCGCGGGACAAGCACATTGTGCTGTGGACGCTTCCCAGAAGGGCTGGATGTTTTGGCAGGGCTGGTGCTCTGCTCTTGCAGCATATGCAGGCAGAGTGTAGCAATACACACATCCACAGCTCCAGGTGTCCCAGACACAGAGGAGTCTCATATTTTTTTGGGCATGCTTCAGAAGAAGACTATCCAACAGCAAGTGCTCAGAGATGTCCCCACACAACCAAAATCCTGCCCAGCAGCAGCTGCTGCCTGGCTGCAGAGCTGAGCTCCTCACCCTTCTGCTCCAACAGACACCACTAACAGCATGCAGGACTATTTCACCTCTACAAAGAGTGCTTCTCCACACCAAAATCCCCCAAAGCCTCAGCCTGGGAGCCCAGTTCAAAGTTGGTATAAAGCAGCTCAGCAGTGAGGTCAACCAGAATTACACCGATTTCCACCAGCCACAGATCTGGCCCAACTTTGCTAAGAACACTTGATCTCCCCCCAGAGCTCTGCCAGCTGGTTGAAATGCAGCTGCTGCTGCTTCAGTAGCACACACTGAAAAAAAGGCCTGACGTTATTCACAACAAAAAGACAAGTATTGCAGCATTTGCTTTAGATTTCATGTGGGTGGTTTCCGCTGGCTGGATAGGAGGAGGAGAGGGGTAAAGGGAGAGAAAGAGGGCTGCTGGGTGCCAGAGAGCTCTTTAGGCTAAACTGACAAGATGTGCAATGTCATTGGGGTCACACAATTTTGCACGGGTGCCCTGGGAATAATCCAGCTCCACTATACCTGTTAGGAACTCATTCACCTTGGTCTTGCAGGTGCTCTGCAGAACCCTTATAGCATCACTACCTTCCCCTCACCCCAGCCTTTGCATAGAGGTTTCTGTTTTACCGAGACCAGATCTTCCAGCAGAAGCTCCCATCTTACAAGCTTCATGATCTTCTCCACAAGCTCCTCAGCAAGCCCAGGCTGCTTCTTTGCAAGACACAACACAGAGAAGGGTTGTCTTGTGTTTCAAGGAGCCACTTAGACTCTTGCCTACCCTTCCTTAGGCTCTAATTACATGGCTGACTTTTTCACGGATGCTTTGGAGCCACCATGGGTGGCTCATAGGAGTGACTCAGAGCTTTTCTGCTCCTGCCATGCCAAAGCCTGGCTCCCCACACACAAGGGTGTTGCAGTACCATCATCCAGGCTGTATTCAAGCCCTTCTGCTCTCTGTTGCCTGTATAAGCCAGGCAGATACCATCTGCAGCGTCCTGGATACTGCCCTTTATCCTGAGATGTTTCTCAGCTATACTCTACCCTACACAGAGAGGGTTTGTCGTGCAGGAGCTCTGCAACTCACGTTTTTAGAGTAAGGTAGCACTGCTGCCAACTCTCTTTTCCCTGCCTGTGAAACCAGAAACCCAATGACCCAGATGAAAAGCCTCACTTTGACCAGGACCTTTGCATGGCACAAACTGCTAGCATGCCACAAATCTTTAGGATTCTCTTTGGTCTCAAACCACCATCCATGGAGTGTCCCTGATTCCTGGTACATGAGGCACACCCCCAGCTCTGTGCACAGCCCCAGAAGGGTGTAGAGGACAGCCTTATCAGATACCACCTCCTTCCCCAGCCAGCTTCATAAGCAACTTGCTTCATCCTAAAGAGAATACAGATAAAAAACTTCCACACAAAAGCAATCTCTTATCTTAATGAAATGCTTCCTCATGGGTCTATAGGCCACAGTGACAATGTAGCCTGCTGATAACTGGCATGGTTATCTGCCAGAAGGGAAGGCATCCATGTTACAGTGAAAGCATTTTGAAGAGTGGATGGAGATCTTGCCAGGAGAGCCAGCCCAAAGGAGAGGTGGAAAAAAATGGAGCCACTTAATCACCCTACATGTGTTATCTGTCTGGGTGGAAAAATAGTCTGAAAATATATTATGTTTCAGAGCAAGCACATAGTTTTCAGTGATTCAGCCAGCTGAAGCCCTGTCCTCCAAGTTTCAGAGACAGGCCAAGCTCATCTCTAAGCCCAGCTGTTCCCAGGCAGTTTCCTAAATGGAAACGGCATCCAGACAACATAGCACTGGGCACAGCTATTCCCACCTCAAACTTAGTGGTTTGCTCAGGATCCCCTAAACATGGAGAGGTGTTGAGCAGATTGCTTTTTGCATTGGAAGCACATGTTGATCCTAGCATTTTACCAAATACCTGCTGGCTAGCACACTTTCCAGAATCCTACAGGTTCAGCTCAGCAGGGGAGGAGGAACTTAATCACTTGCTTTCCCAGTATTTTAGGCGTTTTGGCCGAGCTCTGGCTCAGGACAGAAGCAGCTGGGAAATTCAGCCAGCTGCTCAGCATCTCCATGAGCCATATGGATGGGCTTGAGCCACCCAGATTTGTGATGTGAAAAAGTAGCCCAAACCTGGATCTGATTAATAATTCTCATTTTAACAGCATGTTTGGCACTGGAGAAAACTGCCAGCAAAAATCATGGAGTCTAGTGCCTTATCCACTTATGAGACATGAAAACACATAGTAAGTCATTGGTGCCATCAGCTTCATCTAAAACCCAAAAGGAAGAGGATGTTTCCTTCTGAACCCACATGGCTGATGCCCAGCCAAAGAGGGTCCTGAAGATCACAAATCCTGAGCTCAAGGACTTAAAGCAGTGGGCTCAGGCTGCTGGGAAGCCAACAAACACCTTGCCAAGCAACCATCATTCTTCTGCACCCTACATCCAGCCAAGCTGGTGCCACAGGACCCCGGGGTACAGGACCTCTAGGGCTCCCCCAGATCTTTGATTTGACAAGGGTCATGTCCTACAGACATAGCACCCTGGGAGGGCAGTCAGTGGTGGGACACATGAGAAGCTGTTAGCACTGACATGATCTTCCCCAGGCTCTGCAGCTTGCTTGCTTTCCATGCCAGCCTTGCAACCCACCTTTGCCACTGTTCTTTGAGATAGAATTGTAGAAGTCTCCACTTCCATTTTTCTCCACCACTAGCCTTTATGAGCAAGGGCACTCTAAGCTATGGAGCATGGAGAGTTCAACAAACGAAATAAAGTCCTGAGGTGTGGTGTTCATGCCTGGGCCAACCCTCATAGCAGCCAAGAAAAGGGCTTACTAAGAGGAGTCCTGAGCATAACCTGTTGACAAAGCAAAGCAGGGCCCTTGTGGCAAGAGCTAGCTCCACCTGGGGCAAGGGATTAGAAACCTCGGCACAGTCCTCCGATTCCTCCCAGCAAACCAACCGTGGCTGGAGGCAGGGATTAAACTCCTCGGCAGAGGAATGCGGCTCCTTCCCGCTGTGGAGTCCAAGTTGGCACCACATCCCCACTCAAGACATGGCTTACATAATGCAGCTTATGAAAGCAAACTAGCCCTGCCATGCCAGCCTGTGGTCAGGCCAGGATAGAGAGGAGAAAAAGGAAAAAAAAAAAAAAAGAATTTTTTTTGGGCCTAGCTACTTTTCTGTGTCTCTACCCCAACACATGCAGCAGTCTTACACCATCTCACCACAGAAGGCAGGAAAGGAGCAGTGAGGGAGAAGGCTTGGGAGAGACAAAGGCAAATGGCCCAGCCCTCCTACAAGACTCTGAAGAGTTTCGGCCCTGGAGTCACAGAATATGGATTTTCCCCCTAACTTATTCCTCTGATCCTGCATTTCTCCCCAGCCAATCAGGTTCCCATTGACATCAACCCATGCATGCTCTGTGTGCAAGGCCAATGCAGATTTTGGAGGCTAATCCACAAGAAGCAGATCCATCCCAGGTCTCATTCCTTCCAAACGCAGGAGAGACACCTTCAGGAGCAGCTGAAAGAGGCTCTGATCCACATCATCTCCCACTGGGGATGGAGACCCTGGAGATGCTTCAGTGCAGAGAGCAGGAGGATTGGGCCTGCCCAGAGCCCCTCTCTGAGTGTTCTCATCAAAGGTCATTGTACAAGACAAGGGGACAGTCCCAAAACACCAGCAGTGGCTCAGAGCAGAGTCACAAGGATCAAACTGAGATCACTAGTTCCTCATGAACCAGGCAATTAAGAAGTGACACCTCCAGGCATCCAGGTAGGTCATTACTCAGTGACTGATATCCCCCATGATCTACATGACCTCAGGAAAAGCTATTGCAAATCCTACAGACAGGCTGGCCCCTTTATCAGCAAGCAAAGAGAGTCAGGACTCAATTTAAATGCCACAAAAACCAGCATGGTGAAACCAGGCACTGCACATAAGTGGTTAGTCCCAGCTGTGGCCACTCTGGGGTGGAGGACCAGCTCACAAGTCACCTCAGGTCAGACCCTGCATCCAGCTGGCTGGGGAAGCCAGGCAGACCTAAGGAGATCTTCCCTTTCAAGAGCTCCCACTTGTTTCCTAAGCAGGCGTCCTCAGTTTAATCAGTAACTGAACAAGTGGGATGAAATCCTGGCTTTGCTGAAGCAGAATTACTGCTGTTCATGACAGGATTCCCCTCCCGGCTCCACCACCTTTCTCACAAGAAACTACCAACTGGCCACCCTTGACTTGTTCCCAGTGGGCTGGGCTTCAACACCTCTCCTTCAAGAGGCCAAAGGACCTCCAGCCCCTCTTCGATAGATCTGTACCAGCTCACAATGCAGCCAATAAACAGCAAGTGTAGATCTCAACTGGAACTCCTCTGAACACCACATCAGAGGAGCTATTGGACCTCTAGGAGACATTTCAAGAGAGCAAAGCCAGGCTGCTCTGATAACATGAGGTTCAAGCACAAACAGAGGCTCTTGCAGAGCTCTGCAAATCACCCCCTCAGCAATCTGTTTGGCTCCATTCCTGGGACCATCCTTCACAGGCAGAAAGAGATGCAGGACAGTCACGAGGGGCCAATATCAACATCCCAGGAAAAAGGAAAAACACAGGCTCTGAGAAATAAAACCAATTTTGCCTAGCAAAAAGAAGTGCCTCTCTCCCTCCCCCCCAGGTAACAAAATCCAAAAGACAGCTCAGCAAAACCCTACCCACCTAAGACCATTTGATTTTTCCTCCAGAAGCTGTGCTCAGGAAGGGAAAGGTGGCCACAGTCAGAGGCTACAGAAGGGTGTGAAGGCTGATGTACCAAAAAGGGTAATCTAGGAACATCAAATAGCATGAAAAACACAAAAAATAAACCAATCAAAAATAAGGGAAGTGGTGTGTGGATACTGGAGCAGCATCGGGGCACTCTGAAAATGTGGGAGGGTAGAAGAAACCAACCAGCCACACCTGATTCTTCTCAGGAAGAGAAAAGCCCTCCTGTTCTCCCAGTCATTGGGCTGGCACAGCCCAGTGTTAAAAGACGCTGCAAGTGTGATCTTGATCAGCTTGTCTGCTGCAGGCTACATTTGAAGGGAGCTGTGGCTAATGTTATTTTTATTGCCTTAAAATTCAGTTATGGGGAAAAGCCTGGTGTGTGAGCAGATCTATTAATCGTGTTGGAGCAGCCTTGTCTCCTAAGCTGGTGTTTGATTAAAAGGGAGCACAATCAACAGGCACTTCAAAAAGCTGATGCTATTTTGGACTGCTTCACTGGGAGCAGTTCCTGATGCTCTGATGTACTCAGCACACCCTTTGGGACCAACACTTGCATTTTCATGTATTCAGTGAACATTTCTATACCTTCATCATTCACATTTTAAGGATGTGTGAGTAAAGAGAAAAGGGATTTGCTTTGTCCTGAGAGGCTAAGATCAAAAGTCAGAACGCTTTATATAAATACATAAGCACTAAATTCAGCTTTTGAAGGTTTCAGGCTCAATTTGCAACAGCTCTGCAGCCTTAAGAGGAGGCCTCTCTAACCTACATCGTTGGGAAGTGGTGTTTAGGTAACTGCAAAGCAGACTCAGCCAGAAGGCTTTAGGAAAAAAGTCAGAAAACAATTAAAACAATTTCTGGAGGAAAGGAGGGGTTTTTTTCCCTTCTAATTCATTATCTTTCTAATGTTTGCAATGTTGTTTTGACCTTGTTTTCAGTTGGGTAATTGTGAAGTGAGTGCATAAATGCTTTCTCAGCTGAGAACAAGAAGAACCATTAACCATCAAGCTCCTGTCCTAAATTTATTTTCAAGGCAGCTGAAGAATCAAAGAACTGATTCCTGCTCCCATGACCAGCCTGATGGCCAGCCTGGAGATGGCATCCTCTCCAAGGACACACAAACGGTATTTCACCTCTCTGCATCGATGAAGGTCTGGAGACACAGGGAGATGCTGATTAGCCCCAGGACAAAACCTCGCTGCCCATCAGATACTGCTTTGCTCGCTGGTGATGCCTGGTTACCAAAACTAAGCCATGCCAGGAAAAATGGGTGTCTGGAGGGACAGAGCTCCAGCCTCGAGGGTGCAGTGTTCAGAGGTACAAGAACCTTAAAAAAATCATTGCCATGTCTCATCTTCCTTCTGTGCAAACTCTCTTAAAGAAGTTTCCTTAATTTAGGTGTAACTAGTTTTCTCCTCTGTAACATTTTCTTACAAGGCAGAAAGAACAGCAGCTGCCCCCCCCGCACCCAAAGCAGAAAAATATTCAGCATTTCTGTGCTCATGAGTTACTCCAGAACAATATGGGTTTCTTCTGGCTGTAGTACCCATGCTCCAGCCCAGACAGAGACCAAAGTCCTCATGGTCACATCATAATGGGAGGGAAGGGCATGGTGTCATTTTCCTTCTGCTCCAGTGATGTCCCATCCTGCACAGAGAGATAGGGATCATTTTGTGACTGTGGCAAGGAAGGTGCTGCCTTGAGTATTCCCTAAAAGGGAGATGCAAAAGATCACTTGTTCCACTAAAATGCAATGGCAGGAATGACCTCATCAGCTCAGCTGGATGCTCATGTGTGGTTAACAAAGGTTTAGAGATGGGAAAGGTTAAAGCATCCTTGCCTCAAGAAAGTACCTCCCAGGGAGGGGGGAAATAGCACCATGAGCTAGATAAAGGACTGTGGGAGGAACCTGACATATTTATACTACCTTGCTTTTTTTTCCTCCTCTAAATGCCTGGTTTTATACCAAAGGTGGACGAGCAGCATTTTCTCAATAGGGAGAATGGGAAAGGGTCCTCTTCCACAAAGCCCCTTTCTTCATGAAGCTTGCTGCAATTTTATCTTCTGTGTGATTTCTATATCCTGTAGAACTTGTGTGGAGGAGGCTTGGGAGATGCACAAACACCTGTACTTATCCCGTAACACTCCCTGTGGACACTCACAAGCTCAGTCCCTTTCCCATACCAAGAGAAACCCACTCCAGTCACAGATGGACCATCACTCAGAGAATCAACAGCCACCTACAAAACCACAATTTCTGGAGAGCACACATGGATTGCAAGCCCCCTGCCCCCCCCCAAAATCCTCACCCAACAAATGAAAAGCCAAAGCACACCCACTATCAGGGTCAAATCCTCTTCAAATGGTGAAGGCAACATAAGTACAAAAGAAGCTGCTAGGATGAATCACATAAAGGAGGCTAAAGTCAGAATTAAGGTTTTGTTCTTTTTTTCTCTTTTTATTATAAAAAAAACCCCCAACAACTCTATTCGGAAGAAATCCAAATGCAGCGGAATAGAACTGGCACCATCTAAGATACCCAAGTGTAAAATCCTGGAACGTTTGAACCCCACCCACACCTCCCCAGCATGAGCTGGGAGGTGCCAGGGCTGGCCAGGAGGGACTGGTGGCCTCTTCCTTCTCCTAGCCCCCATCACAGCTGGATGGCAGGCAGCCCGAGAGCCAGGACACAACAGTGACATCAACGGTCTCTGTAAAACCATTCAGTTTTAGAAACTAAGAACATTAAGGGAAAACACTAAAACTTTTTTCCTTTATCAAAAGCCCTGCTTTAGTGACATGCTAGCCCTGCTGAAAAGGTAAAACACCCACAGCTCTGTCCAGAACGTGGTTAAGTTGACCAGTCAACTCTTGGTTCAGGACACTTTCCTCCTGTTGGTCTACACACTCATGAGCACGTCGCAGCTGTTTAACAGTGATAAATCTTCCATGGGCTTCCCAGGTCTGGGAACCGCCTTCTGCAAACTCCACTCCATGCTGAAACAAATCTCATCTGAACCTCTTCCACTGAGCCCTCCAAGCTCACCCTCAGTCCCACCTGGAGGCCCTCTGACAGCATCCTCAGAAGCTCTGCCTGCTCTAGCTGGGTGACTCATTGGAACATCATATCTTTTTAAAAAAAAAAAAAAACAACAAAAAACCACTTTCATATATAATTTTTTTTGTTTGTTTTTATATTTAAATAGAAAAATACTACTTCACTCTGTGTTATGAGCCAGAGACCAGTTGACTTCCAGTGACAGAACCAGTTCTCCTCAATGTTCCTATGCTGAGCTCAATGCCAGAAGATTCCCAGAAACCTCAAAGTAGCCAGAGTGAAGATCTCTGCATCACACCATAAAGGCAGGAGCACGCAGGGCTCTGTCACAGCTCCCATCTTCCCTTCTTCCAGAAGGGTACCAACCTTAGAGAGTCATTAATCTGCAGAGAACCAGCAGTGGGGCTAACACCCCAAATTTGACTCTTGGGGAAGTCAGCTCTAGTTTTAAGTTTTCCACTCATCTACTGGCTTTTTGTGTGTGCAGTGTGTCCCTGGAAGCCACTGAATTTCATCAGATGTACACAAGAATTAGGCAAAAAAACCCAAACAAACAGTGGTTAAAAGTTCTAACACCCTCTCCTCCTCTCATCTTCTGAAGAGAGAATGACAAACAGACATCAATAAAACTAAATCTGCCCTCCTCCCCACCTCAAGACAACAAGAGTTACTGAGACACAAAACATGTTATCTTGTACCCTCGGGATTACATCTAGAAGGGAAGTTTAGGGGTGCAGGAAGTGCGAGGGGAAGGCAGTGTCTGTGGGCACAGTCTGCTTAGTTCTTGTACTCAAAAGGCTCATCTCCGGTTTCGTTGAGGAGACACGTGCGGACAAGGGCCTCTGTCACAGCATAAGGATCACAGTTGGCAGAGGGACGACGATCCTCGAAGTAGCCCTTCTTCTCATGGCCCACGTTCCTGGGGATGCGGATGCTGGCGCCACGGTTGGCCACACCAGCAGAGAACTCATGGATGTTGGATGTCTCGTGGAAACCCGTCAGGCGCCTGGCATTGTCCAGCCCCCCTTTGGGGTCATAGGCACGGATGTGGTACTGGTGACGCTTGCTCAGCTTCTCAATGGCCTCTTCAATGTGCCTGTGAAGGGAGCAAGGAAGGGGGGAAGACACACTGAGTGTCTGACGGATGAGCCACTCTTGAGTGTTGCATCCAAGCCACAGCAGATTTGTCACTACTTCACGATGCAGCCTTATGCCCTACAACCCATTTTTCTGATCATCTAAGCACAGGGCTTCCCTCCACTCCTACTGCTGACCCAGGCTGGTTCTTCGAAAAGGATCCCCACAGCCTGAGAAGGTCCCTTGGGAGTGCTGTGTGTGGGATACCACTAGTTTGACCCATGGCCAAATTCCACAGACACACTGCCCTGGGGAATCTGCTCTCAGAGGGGAGATTTCTTAACACACAAGTTTCTATTCGGGAAGCTCAAACAGTCACGACTTGGCTCTTATCTCAAGGCATCACTAAGATTAAGGCAAGAAAACACAGCTGCCAGGAGGAATCCCCTCACATAGCTCCTCTGCAACTCAGTGCTGTAAGGTCCCTGCAGCACTCAGCACATCAGTCCCAGAAGGGAACTTGGATTTTACATTCCCAGGATCTTGTTGTTTAAGCAAACACAGCATTAGCTTCTACAGCCTGGCCTAGACAGAAGCAAATGGTCTCCTTCCTCATGATTATACAAAAAAAAGGCCTATGCTGAGTTTATTCATTTGTTATAGCTACATCTTGGCTATCCATGCTTCTACCAGGGCTGACGGAGATGTACTGCTGAATTTTCCACCCAGCACCAAAGTGGGAGCGTATAATTATAGAAAATAAATTTTAAAAATATATATCCAGAAAAAAGGCTCAAACATAACACCAAGCACCAGAGTGACATTCTCCAATGTCATTAAAAGCTTTGCAAAAAGCTTGCGGCTACCAACCAAGTCCAGCCTAGTAAACAGACACTACCAGCCCATCTCAAAAAAACCCAACTCAACAGCTTACTTGAGACCTCCATCTTCCCTCATGTTCTTAGTGCTGAAGTTGGTGTGACAGCCAGCACCGTTCCAGTTCCCAGGAATGGGTTTGGGATCGAAGGACACAATGACACCGAAGTCTTCGCACACCCGATGGAGGATGAAGCGTGCAATCCAGAGGTGATCCCCCATCTCAATCCCTTCACATGGTCCCACCTGGAACTCCCACTACAAGGAGGAGGAGTCACTGGTTCAGTGGCACAGAGACATTTGCTGTGATGTACTTCCCACCCCCTTATGCTCTCATCATTGAAAAAACTACACAGCTTAGTGCCAAAAGCTCCCACTGCCTGGGATTTTTCCACAGTACCTCATTCCAAGAGGCACCTAAAACAATTTACCTGGGCTGGCATCACTTCTGCATTGGTTCCTCCAATTTTCACGCCAGCATAAAGGCATGCTCGGTAGTGGGCCTCCACAATGTCTCTGCCATAGGCTTTGTCTGCCCCTACACCACAGTAGTACGGACCTGCAACAGCACAGGTGAACAAGGGGAACATGAGTTTCCTGAAGGAAAAAGGTTCAAACTCAAAAACAGAGCATACATAGGGAAAACTCTCCAAAGGCTTCAGATGTGTGGAAAACCACCAAATCCATTTTTCATGGAAGAACTAGCAGAGCACTGCTGGAGAGCAAGTCCCTCTGATAGGCTTGGGCTTGTAATCTGTTGTGCTGGGCGTGAGTTTAAGTCACCTGAAGACTAACAAACCAAACAGCAAATTTGGATGTGGCCAATCACCATCTTAGCCTTTCTGTAATGATCTTAATCTCCTGGGTTAGTTTTTGCCAACATCCTCCTTGCTATTGTCCACCTTCAGTTCTAAAAACTCTTTGAATCTTTCAGCTCGCCTGAAGCATTTATCTGTGTCACACAGATAACGGTTACAACACCTCTAAGTTGGTCCAGCGCAGTCTCCCGAAAGTTTACCTTGGGGTCCAGGGAAGCCGTTGGAAGGCCAGCCAAATGGATGTCCATCTGTTCCCAGAAGAGTGTATTCTTGCTCCATCCCAAACCAGGGTTGCTGGTTGGACACCATATCCATAATCCGCCTGCAGGTGTGTCGGAGATTTGACTCTAGAACAGAAAAGCATCACAAGGTTTATTAGCATCTCCACCTCCATTCCCTATTTCCATTTTATTTACAGTGTTAAGTCCTAGCAGCATTGGAGAAGAACCCCAGGACCAGCCCTTTCTCCACCCCCAGTACTTTCTTTGCATTTTAACTTTCAGGGCAAGGATTTTTTTGTCATGTATGATACTAAGAGCACAAAAAGCATTTGGAAATGTCTCCCTTTCCCCTCCTCAGAAACACCACCTCCACCAGGACAAGGTCCATTCACCTGCAGATTGGCGGTTGTATTTGAAGACCTCACAAAGAACTAGCTTATTGGGATCCTTGCGAAAAGGGTCCCGAAACATAGCAGCAGGACGCAAGTACATATCGCTGTTGGAGCCTTCAGCCTGGAAGGTGCTGGAGCCATCGAAATTCCACTCAGGGAGATCTGGAGCAGAAAAAGGAACAAGTCACAGTGACCCAGGGTCCCTGGACACCAGGAGAATGGGCTCCCTGCCACCCTCCAGTATTACAGAGGTGAAGATGCTTATAGAGAACAGGCTTACAATAGGTTTAATCCCAGCTCAGCTGATTTTGTTCCAAATGGGGGAAGCAAAAAACCAAGCAAAAATCAAGGGAGTGCAACTCCCCAGCCACCCTGGGAAGCACAAGGTCAAGCAGAAGTTAACTTAGCAGCACCGAGGACATTTCCCATGTTGCAACAACCACTGGGATGAGCAGAGCATCCAGTCTCCTTGCAGACATGGCTAAGCAACCTGGGAGAGGGGAAAGCACGAGACTTCAAGCTGTAGGAATGAAGGGAGCCATGGAATACCCTTATCCATGTTGCATGGCCTACAGAAGGTTAGAAAGCAAATCACATGTAGGTGAAGTTGCATATGGAGGAGGAGTATGGCCAGCTTGGCCCCCTTGCCCACCCCTCCTAGCTAAGCACTGCCCTCTGGGTCAAAGCACAGCGGGAACAGCAGTGAGCTCCACCCAGGGAATGTTATCTCCTCCATATCCTGGAGGTATCGCAGAAGGACGGGAAGCACAAAGATTTCAATGGAGCTGTGCCAACCACTCCCTTAGAGGGAAAATGGGAAAGGAGAGGGGAGAAAAAAAAAGAAAAAAAGGTAATTCTGCTCAGTCACACACAGTATTTTCATTTCATAACTGTCTCCAGCCAGCACCATGGCAACCTGGGGAAAATCCTAATGCTATTATTGTGTAAGCTGGGACTGTTTGTTCTGAGGGACACAAGCTCTTAATTACACCGGATAGCTCCATTCTTTCCCCTCCACTTTCTTCTGCCAAACTACTTCCGGCCAAAACGAGTACTTGGGAGTCAATGGGCTGCAGAACCCCTGCCAACAGCCCCCAGCCCCTGCCAACAGCCCCCTCCGCAGCAGGGGCAGTACCAGGGATGGGCTCCCAACCCCAGACACCTCACTGAAACTCCACATCTGGAGAGCTGGCAACATTTCCCTGGGGAAAAGAGGTAACTGGAAAGTGGCAAGGAGCAACTTCTTCCCCAAATGCCATCCTTCTGCCATGAAGAGAGAGAAATGGCATCCTTTCTCCACAGCAGCCATGCACAGCTGCTTTCTCTACCCGGCAAGGAGCTGTGAATCCTCCACCTTCCCTCTCACCTTCAATGCTCTTGGGCTCATGGTCCAGGGTACGGGTTTTGCAGCGGAGGTGCTCCCCAGTCCCATCGATCCAGATGTACATGGCTTGGACCTTCTCCCCTTGCGGCAACTTCATGTACATGTGCTTAATAGCTTTGCTCAGGTGGGAGCTCGCCGAGGTGGCCATGGCTGCAGATTGGACAAAGGGGTTCCTGCAGGGAGTATGCAAAAAACAACCCCAACTGTGAGCCCTTCCTCCTGCTTCTGAATTTTTCAACCCCCCAGGCAGGGAGGAGCATGAGACAGCTGAGACACAAGGCTGGCTGTCATCTCCAGCAGTCCCATGTCATTCTGGAGGTAGAAAACACAGCAGCTCAGGCAGGCACAGGCAGCTAGGAAAGCCCTGCTTCAGAAGTGATGCCTTCAAAGCATCTCAATACTCAAACTCCCACCCACACCCTGCCAATAAACTAGGTCTTATTCATCAAGCAACAGGCTTCAAAAGTGCTCCTTAGCCCTGTGTGAGCTTTTCATCTGCGTGCTCACCACCACTCTGGAGCAAGGTTAACACGAGGAAAGCTTAAGCTGGGGCTTTCCTAATATACTTGCTTCAGCGAGGAGGGCTGGCCAGCCCCAGCTGCCTTCTCCGATCAGCTGGTCTGAAGTTAGACAAGCCTTGTCCAGGGCAAAGGAGAGCAACAGGCAGCGGGAGGAATCCCCGAGCAACCCAAGCAGCAGCCTCCAGGCAGCGATAGGGAGGCTGAAGGGGCTCTGGTCCCAGACCGGGAAAACTGCAGCACCCCAGCACAGCTTGGAGCCGGGCTCTCAGGGACAATCAGTCCAGGACCACGCGCGTTTGCAGAAGCAGAAACACCAATTATTTGAAAATTTGAAGTGACTTGGAAAGCCACCCCGACACCCTACACCCCTCTGTAGGGAGGCAGGAGTTGTTCAGACCAGACCATCCTGCCACGGTGGGGCTCCTCCGCTCGTCCCGAACGGGGAGGGGAGCGGCCACCAGCCCCGCTCTACTACGAGAAGTGTCACCCCTGCACACATCTCCTGCCTGAGTGGACGCTACCCATATTTTAGCAAGCAGCTAAACAGCCCGGCGAAGAAAAAAAACCAACCTGCCCTAAAGCATGTTTTCCAAAAGGAAACTTGAGCCGCCTCTCCACACACCACCCCCCCACCGAAAAAAAAACAAACAAAAGGCAAAGCAGGAATTTTCCCCTACAAGGTCCGTCTGCCGGCGGCCAAGGCAGAGCCGCCTCCCCCCCCCCACCCCACTCCGGCTCTTCACGCCCGCCCGGCAGCGAGGGGCTGCGGCAGGGAAGACACGGACACCCCCTCCCTGCCGGCCACCGGGGCTGTTACCTGAGCTCGGCGGCGACTGCCAAGCTTCCACACTCGGTGCTGAGGCCGCGCCCGCCGTCGCTTTAATGGCGCCGCAGCGCCGGCCCCGCCGCAGCGATTGGGCAGCGGCGGCCGGGCCGGGGGCAGGACCGGGCTGAGGAGGACAAGAGGACGCCGCTCCGCCTCACCACTCCTCCTCTTCTTTCTCTGGGCCGCCCCCCTTCCCCCTCGAGAGCGGGAGGGGAACCCACCCACACACTTCGCCCCGCACCGAGGTGGAGGGGGTGTTTTGGGGGTCCTTTTTGAAACCCCCCTTGCCCGAAGCGGCGGTGGGAGCCGCTCCAGGGCTTTCCGACGCGTTTACATTAGCGGCTGCCTTTGCATAACTCGCCGAGATAAATCGGCCGCCCGGGGTAAACAGGGCAGCGTGAAAGTGGGAGGAACAGGTGTCGTGTCCACCTCCCCAGCACCTCCCCAACACCTGGGCCCAGGTTCTGGCTTGGTGCACATGTTTTGGAGGTGAGGGAACAGGCAGTGTCTGCTCAATGCCCAGCTTTGCCTCTCGGAGCAGGTAAACAGGCTCCAGCACCTGGATTTGCAGCCAAGACCCTCACTCCAGGGCGCAGGATCGGTCACGGTCACAGAAGCCCCCAGCCCCAGCCGTGGGTGCAGGTGCACTCGCTTCAGAAGCACCCAGGGTGGCAAGGAGCACCCAGCAGCCTGCAAGCACTGCCCGGTATTTTTCCACCCCGGCAGTTCGCTCGCTGTCCCATCCCAGCTCCTGCTCAGCTCTCTGCACCTCCCAGCCTGGCCCCACGGGGCGGGAGAGCAAGGCCAACAGTCGCAGAGGGCGCTGCACATCTCTGCACCCACAAGCAGGTACTGGGCCAAGCGCACACCACCCACATGCCTGCCTCGGGGCTACAGGAACCTGGACTGCCCCATGCCAGCCTCGGTGGGGTGACACCAAAATTGCTATCCTTCCAGAAGCTGGACTCTCCTGACCATCACAGCCACCCTACTGAAGACACAGCCACCCTACGGAAGACACAGCCAGAGTGTAGCAGGAAGGTGGCCAGGGAGAGCTGGATCCTCAGCCAAGGAGAAGGTGGAAATGCTGGCTAAGGCCTCGCCTTGATTTATTGCCCATCTGAAGAGGCAAGTCTCCACCCTCCCTCCGGGAACAGCCCAGCTCATTCTTTACCACCACCTTGTAGTAGCCACAAATGTATGTTCATCCCCTAAGGCTGTCCAGAATCATGGTGAAATTCAGGAGCTTTTCACCTCCTCATATTGCTTGGGCAAGGCAGAGCCACCAAACAGGACAACAGGAACTGCCTTCCCCCAATACTTGCACCCTGTGTGTAGGGCAAAGGTCTCAACACAAACGAATGCTGTTTTACCTTTAGAAATTGGCTCGGGATCTCATATTCCACCCAAATTCAGCTGTGGTCTCCTACATCTTTATGGCTCAACTGAAGCAAAAGTGGCAGGAGCTGATGCTGAGACCCAGTCAGGCCAGGAGAGACCCTAAATAGCTCCCATAAAGAGGAACTGTCAAGCCGCAGGCAACATAAAGCCCTGCCCAGCCCTTTTGCCTAGATTTGCAGAGAGGGTTTGTTTAATCAGGACGCTGACAGCTTCGATAGCTCCAAATTCTTGGAAATGGGTTTGCAACCTGCAAACTTCCCTGAAACTTTGGCCACCAGGGCTGGCCGCATACAAGCCCAGGCTGTTTATGGCAAGGAGTCCCTATGGCATGGGGTGACTCTCATGCCATCCAAGCCTTGCAGCTCCTTTTTCACGCTCTGAGCTCCCAACAACCCTGAAAGGGAGGCGGGGAGCAGAAGCAGCTTGCAATGTAAACATCTCCTCTCCATCTAATAACTACATGCCGGCCAGCAAACCCCAGCCTGGGGGAGACCCTCAGCGTGGGCAATGGTTTCGTGGCTGGACTGATGTCGCTCCCAGCCTCAGGGGAGGTTGGGTGGCAGACCCGTGCCCAAGCCCCTGTCCCGCACAACATGTTTACGAGCCAGCGGAGAGGAGCCGGGCGCTGCAGCTGCGAGGCCAGCGCCCTCTCCCGGGAAGCCAGCCTGGGAAGCAGCGGCCTCTCGCCGCCTCCCAGGGCTCCAGGCAGCTTGTTTACCGCCTGCCTTCCCCTCCTCCTCTCGCAGGCTGCCGGGGTTTTTTTTGGGAAACGCAGCTCAGGCTGTGCCTTCGCCCAGCTGCGTGCTCTAGTGACCCTTATTGTCGCCAGCGTCCAACGAGACAAAAACCTCATCGGGGAGCCGGGGAAGGCACGATGCCAACAGGTGACACCTCTCAGGAGTGGATTTAAATCAGGCTTCAAAGGGCCCCGCTCTAAATGCTCAGCGAGCGGCCAGAGACAATGCACAGCTCCAGGGGCGAGTCCCAACTGGCACATGTTTTTCTTTTTTCCTCCTATTAATTCGTGGGAACACCTTTATTCGCCTGCCCCATCACTTCCCTCCGGCGCAGCTTATATCCTGCAAGAATTGCCAGGCTTGGAAAGTGCTTGGTGAGCTGGGAGGGTAAGTCAGGGCCAGAATTCGCAGGCTTCTGCCTCCAAGGTAGTGATGCAAACCCATCAGAAACAGCAGACAGCAAGGTCCCAGGTCTCTCTGGGAGAGGTCTGGGGACCAGGACGATCAAGTCTTTCACAGTTAGCTTGAGATATGCCCACTCTTACGTGTGCCCAGTCTGATACCACCCTAGCATCTCTTTTCTCAACCCCAGCCAGGAGCCAAGCAGCAAGGGGTCATGGCTTCCTTCTCCACTGTCCCCGGCTGGGGCTGCTGTGCCCCATCCCTGTCCTCATGGCCCTCCTAGCTGGCTTTGCTTCTGCAGTGCTGGGACTCTTTCCCAGCCCCCTGGGGCCATCTCAAAGGGTGGCCCCTCACTGCAGACCCTGCAGCTGGAGAGCTGACCACCCCCCAGGATCTCAACCCCAATAGATTGCAGACCTGGTCCACTTAGCCCAGGTACCCGTTTGCCTTTCACCAGGACTAAAAAAAATATTATTAAGTAGAAATGAATTATTTCTTTTTTAAAACAGAGCTGTCACACAAGGACGAGGAATGATCCATTTTGATGTGGCCAGTTAGGTCTTAGGAGGAGGCCTGAGCACCCAAAGTGCCCCAGCCTCCAGCAGTGGCACAATTGGGAGGGAGGAGGGATGAGCATCTTTCCTCTCTCCATGCCAAACAGTTAAGACATTCCTGAACTCAGATACACCCTATTCAGACCCATCCAGGAAAGTGCTTTGCGCTGCAAGATCCCACATAAGGAACTGAAATGCATCAGAGTAAGACCAGACGTAGGTTGGATGTCCTGATGGAGCATCACCTCTACCTCTGCCCGCCACGGGGCACAGCTGCCTCTGCTTGGACCCACCCCAGTGTGCCTGCTGCTGCTGGGATCTGAGCTCCAAAAGGACTTACAGGGCTGGAGGAACTGGAGATGCAGCCCCTTTTACCCATTAACAAGGACTGGTAAAATGAACCTAATGCTTTATCAAGACAAGCAAGCACTTCATTAAGCTGCCCCACTAAGACTAGAACAGCAGTCACCAACTGAGGACTGGGAGCTCACCATGGGGCAGGGCACTGGGGGAGACTGACCTTGTGCAAGTAGCGGTGGCCAATTGGTCTCCCCTGGAGCGCTGGGGGAGGCTGATGAAACCCCCCAAGGCAGGGAGGTGGTAGCTGCTTGCCCGATAAGCGAGCAAACATTGCACGCTCCGCAGCAGGCCCATGCTCCCTTTGAAGATGCTGCCAGGGTCAAGGGTAGCAGAGGGTTGGCGACCAGAGGGCTTTCAGAGGCAGGGCAGATTACCTGGACTGTACAGAAGGGCAATTTAGGAAAGCAAATTAATAAAGAAAAACATGCAGAGGCACACGCAAAGGAAAAAAAAAGCTCCCTCCCCATGCAGCTTGGCATGATGCATTTAGGGGAAGAGGGGCCTTGGGCCACTGCAGCCAGGAAAGCCTTGTGCAAATACCCCCAGTTGCTTGCACCTCGCTTTCCACCCCTTTCTCATCCCCCTTGCTGCCAGGCACAGAGCCCGATGCCCACCTTGCCACCCCTAGCATGACATTGCTTCATCCCCAGACAGCCCCCTTTCCCAGCTCCCCCCCGGGGAGGGCTCTTTGCAGAAGGGGCATCGTCGCTGCCAGCTCTGGGCTGGTCTGGCAGCAGCCCTGGCAGGCAGCACGTACCTGTCCCCGGCTCTGCCCTGCATGCATGCAGACCTTGTGCAGGGGTCGAGTGTCTTCAGCAAGCAGGGGTCACCGCTGAGAAGCACGTGCTCGCCTTCAAAAGCAGCCAGGGGAAGCTGGAAGATGAGAACATCAGGGGCAGGCGGGATTTGAGACCTAGAAATTGCTTGGCTCGGTTTGCTCTGTGCAAGGGTGGAGAATATCCCAGGGAGTGCTCAGCACATGCTTTTCCCTGCAGTTGGAAATTGGTTGCAGCGTGCATTGGCAGGGTTGTTTTTATTGGGGATGTTTTGGGGGGTTTTTTTGGGTCTTTTTTTATTTGCACTGTTCATGCTGCTAAATGCCCTCCCAGCTAGGTCAGGGCCATGTTAGCTATGGCTGGCAGATTAAGTTCAGCCTAATACTCCTCACAGCTCTGTTAGGTGAGAGTGTAGAAATCCCCTAAGCGCTGCCCAAGTGGATTAAACGGTCGGATCCAGGCCCGACATTGTAAAACGTAAAAGGTAACTGCAAGGTGCTGTTGTCTGTGTCCCTTCCTTATGTCTGAATTAAGTCCCTGTCCTGCCACAAGATATTCTTAACCTGGGCTGGTGAAGTCAACAGACACTCGTGTAAGGTTACACAAGCGATTTCACTTTAGCTGGAGGAAGAGGCAAGTGAACACAGGGCTTGCTGCAGAGGTGTCAGGTGTAACAGGTCAGAGCCCAGCCTTCACAATCAGTCCCAAGCAAGAAAACCACAGACAGATGGCAACAGGCTCAAAAATACTCCTAATTAATGTAGGGAAATAACCAGAGATGTCTTCGCTAAGCAAACAATTCTTAAACACCCAGGAGACCAAGAACAAAAATCACATATAAAAAAAATAATCCTGATACGTTCAAGAAAAGAATTCATGTTTAAAGCTGAACTGCTACATCTGAGACCTCAGACAATTCCAGTTTTAAGGTGCCATGAACCCAAAAGAATCACACCCATTGCTGACAGCCTTAGAGGTGTCCTCAACTATTTATATGAGAACAGGCTGGGGTTGTATGGGGCAATAAACCCCTAATCTTCCCCCAAAGGTTCACTCTGGGTATATAGTAATTATACTAGAGGGAGAGTGGTTTTGTGCAGCAAGGTGCTCACACTGCTCCCTCATGCTGGCATTTTCCAGCTTGCAGGGGCTGTAGGCCGTCACTTGAAACCAAAAGCAATGCTGAGGTGTTTGGGGTTGCTGTGAATCAGTGGGTATTGGCTTCAGCAGGAGGTGAAACAACCCCCATTCTCCCCAGGCTGGTAAGTGGCCAGCGACCTCAGGCAGTGAGGCCAACCCCATGGTTTGGGCAGCCTTGGACTTTGCCGCCATGGCGAGCTGTGCCAGGTTATGTTGGGCAAGGATAAGAAACCCAGCCCTGTCCCCTCTGCCACCCTATGAACGTGAGGCTCTGCTGCTGGTGGAGGTGACCTCAGGTCTGCTGAGGGTGGGCTGCTGCCTGTGCCACAGGGTGGAGGGTGTGGGTAATTTGGGCTCGGACAAAAGGGGAGCAAAGCCCTTATGACGTGTTTGGTGTTGCAACCCTGCCCTTATCTTTGTACAAAGAGTCCAGCCACTCTGTGCTCCTCTGCAAGCCCCCTTCTAAATCTGAGCTGTGCTCGTGTGTCCACCTCTTTTATTAGGTCTCTTTTCTTTTTTAAGGTGGGTTTTTTTTTTATTAATAGGCACATAGCTGCCTGTGTGAGGAGCCTTTGCAGCAAGGTGAACAGGGCATATACACCCATGCACACACCAAGTAACTCCAGGAAGCTAAAGCCAGGCTGAGTGGAGCTCTGTTCTGCCAGAACTCTTGGAGAAGGAATGGCCCCACAGAAATGGCCCCATGCACTCCCACAGCAACCACGTCAGCCTGTTCCTGCTCACCATCTCAGTCTTTTCTCAGCACAAAACCAGCACAGTCCCTCTGAGGTCAGCTCAGAGCTGGACAGGCACTAGTGGAGCTACACAGGCCTCTGAGGAGCTCACTGGGCATCTGATAGTTGCCAACTGGAAAATACATTTTTTTGACAGTTACAACCTTTCCCTAAGGACTTTTGAGTCTTTCATGTGAGACAGACACCATGCCAGTTCATTCTTGACCTCTCCTCTCAACTCTTGGGGTTAGCAGCATCAATCTACTCTCTATTATATTCCAAAAGTCATGGCAGTCCAGTGAAGTCCCCACTGCCTGGAAAAGGGGAAACATAACCCCCATTTTCAAGAAGGGAAAGAAGGAAGAACCAGGGAACTATACACCAGTCAGTCTCACCTCTATACCCGGTAAGATAATGGAGCAGATCCTCCTGGAGGCACTGCTGAGGCAGAATAATAATGAAGAGGTGATTGGGTACAATCAACACGGCTTCACCAAGGGCAAATCATGCCTGACAAACCTGGTGGCCTTCTATGAGAAGGTCACAACATTAAAGACAAGGGAAGAGCAACTGATGTCATTTACCTTGACCCGAGCAAAGCCTTTGACACTGTCCTGCACAACATCCTGGACTCCAAGCTGATAAAATATGGACTTGATGGATGGACAACTCAGTGGATAAAGAACTGGCTTGATGGCTGCACCCAAAGAGTGGCTGTCAGTGGATCCATGTCCAAGTGGAGGCCAGTGACAAGTGGAGTCCCTCAGGGATCAGTACTGGGACTGGTCTTGTTTAACGTCTTCATCAGCAACATGGACAGTGGCATTTAGTGCACCCTCAGCAAGTTTACCAACGACACCAAGCTGTGTGGTGTGGCTGACACACTGCAGGGAAGGGATACCATCCAGAGGAACCTTGACAGGCTGGAGAGGTGGACCCATGCCAACCTCATGAAGTTCAACAAGACCAAGTGCAAGGTCCTGCGTCTGGGTCGGGGCAATCCCAAGCACTGATATAGGCTGGGCAGTGACTGGCTTGAGAGCAGCCCTGAAGAAAGGACTTGGGGGTACTGGTGGACAAGAAGCTCAACATGAGTCGTCAGTGTACACTTGCAGCCCAGAAAGCCAATCATATCCTGGGCTGCATCAAGAGAAGCGTGGCCAGCAGGTCGAGGGAGGTGATTCTCCCCCTCTACTCCACCCTCATGAGACCCCACCTGGAGCACTGCGTTCATTTCTGGAGCCCCTATTACAAGAAAGATATGGATGTGCTGGAACGTGTCCAGAGAAGGGCCACGAGGATGATCAGGGGGCTGGAGCACCTCTCCTATGAAGACAGACTGAGAGAGTTGGGGTTGTTCAGTTTGGAGAAGAGAAGGCTCTGAGAGGACCTTATTGTGGCCTTCCAGTATCTTAAGGAGGCCTACAAGAAAGCTGGGGAGGGACTTTTTAGGATGTCAGGTAGTGGTAGGACTAGGGGGAATGGGTCAAAACTAGAGGTGGGTAGATTTAGATTAGATGTTAGGAAGAAGTTCTTCCCCATGAGGGTGGTGAGACACTGGAACAGGTTGCCCAGAGAGGTGGTGGAAGCCCCATCCCTGGAAGTTTTTAAGGCCAGTCTGGATGGGGCTCTGAGCAATCTGATCTAGTGGGAGGTGTCCCTGCCCATGGCAGGGGTGCTGGAACTAGATGATCTTTAAGGTCCCTTCCAACCCTGACAATTCTATGATTCTATGATCTTTATGAATTTGTGATTGGAGCTATTCCTCCCCAGGCACTCACATTAACTCCCTCTCACAGATCTGCCTGACATCACTAGGACAAGCAGATGTTTTGGCATGGCTGTCCCTTCCCCATAGCAGTTTGGGTTTTGGCATAGCGACCAGCGATGTGCCCAGGCTGTGAGTTCTTCCCAAGGGGCTATGCTCATCCCCATCCCAGAGCCATCCCTGCAGTGGCCAAAGCTGGGCAGGTACTTTGAAGCTGTCCTGCAGTAGGACACAAGCCAATCCTCGTCCCTACCATTCAAAAGCAAAGCATCACCCAAAGGACAACATCCCTTCATTGTCACCACAAGGACGCGCATCCCACATACACCATGAGGATGTGCACACCATCCACCGCTGTTAAACCCCAGGGCTTCAACCATTTGAACTAACACAGTGTGGCCAGTGCTGTGCAGCGTGGCAGGATCTGACAACCCCAGGGCACACGCGTGTGCGGGGACAGTTCAGGCATAGTGTCTAACAGGGCCAAGTGCTGGGTCCTGCACGTGGGTCACATAGTGTTGCCTCATGCAACATTACAGGCTGAGGGAAGAGTGGCTGGAAACTGCCTGTCAGAAAAGGCCCTGGAGGTGTTGATTGACAGCTGGCTGAACATGAGCCAGTGTGTGCCCAGGTGGCCAAGAAGGCCACCAGCATCCTGGCTTGGATCAGCAATGCTGTGGCCAGCAGGACTTGGGCAGGGATCATTCCCCCTGGACTCAGCACTGGTGAGACTGCACCTTGAATACTGGGTTCAGTTTTGGGCCCCTCACTTCAAAGAGGACATTAAACATGTCCAGAGAAGAGCAACAAAGGTGGTGAAAGATCTAGAGCACCTAAGGGACCTGGAATTGTCTAGTCTGGAGAAAAGGAGGCTCAGGGGTGACCTTCTCACTCTTCACAACTCCCTGAAAGGAGATGTAGCGAGGTGGGTGTCAGTCTCTTTTTCCATGTAACAAGCCATAGGGCAAGACAAAATGGCCCCAAGTTGTGCAAGGGGAGGTTTAACTTGGACATTAGGAAAAATTACTTCTCTGAAAATGTTGTCAAGGCCTGGCCCAGACTGCCCAGAACAGTGGTGGACTCACCGTTCCTGAAGGGATTTAAAAGACATATAGATGTGGTGCTGAGGGACATGGTTTAGTGGTGACCTGGCCATGCTGGGTTAATGGTTGGACTTGATGATCTTAAAAGTCTCTTCCAACCAAAGCAATTTTATGATTCTAACATGTGTTCACAAATCTCTGTCATGTCCCTCCTGGCCTGGCATTGCACCAGTTATCCTCCTTGCATAGGGCAGCACAGCAGCAAACAAAGAAATGAGCTCACTTCCCCAGGGTGATGGAGCAAGCCAGTGCCAGCAGCCTGGAATTGTCACCCTGGGGTCCTCAACACCAGCCCCACAATTAATTAGGAATCTGTCTCTGGACTAATTGCGGCTGTGGAGTCACCAAGCCCATCGCTGAGATGCAGAGCCCTGTTCTGCTGGGGACAGCTTCTCGTTCCTGATTTGACAGCGCCACCTCGTGAGGTGGCCCTGCTCCTGGGGGACCCTGTGAGGTGGCCCTGCTCCTGGGTACCCTGTTGGATGTGGACAGCTGTCTTGCCCCACCGCTGCCTGCACCAGAGGTGGCTTTGGGGAATCTGCACACCATTACCTGTGCTTTAACCTGCCCACACAGGTGACAGTAGCAGGGACTGCAGCCACAGCAACAGAAGGGGACATGATGCTCAACATAACACAATTGTATTTTGTTAATGTTCAGAACAAGAAAGCTCAGTTCTTCTTAGAAACACAGGTGGGCGGAGACTACCCTGCAGCCCCCCACCTTAGGCAAGCATGGAAGAGATGCCCAGTGCAGGAGAGGCCACAAAACCTCTGTTCCACAGTCTTCACAGGCCACAAAACCCTTCCCCCTCCCACCAACAGCACAGAGACACAGATAAGCAGACCCACTGTGCTACGAGGCACATCAGAGACCCCAGGCACAAGGGTGCCCAGAACCTGGGGGGTACTAGCAGCCCTGCCAGGTCTGACATCATGGCATTACAGACCAGGGGATCAAATACCCACGTGGGGAGCAGATTCCTCCTCCTGCCAGGGAAACAGGTCATTACTGCTGGAAGAGAGATGTGGTTCCCGCTTGCTTTCTCCTCCTTCCACTGGAGGTCCCCAAGGTTGGATCTCAGGCCCAGATCTGATGAAACAGGACAGCTAATAAGAAATCTGGGGTTGCTCCAGTGTAGTGGGGTCTCCTGTGAAATTTCCATCACTACCTGAGTTGATGTGCTGACAGCAACCACGCATGGTGCTGTGGTGCTATCAATAACCTGGTTTACAGGCAAGAAGTTTACCCAAGTGGGGAGAGGAGGAGGGTTTCATTTCAGCACTGAGTGTGTTTGCAAGGCTGATGATTTAAAAAGTGACATCTCCCTGAAGGACAGCAAAGAAAGGGGTGCTGAGAACCCTGCCATCTCCAAGAGCCCTGCAGCTCTCCTGAGGACTCTCCAGGATAAGTTTGTCACAAGCAGCATAGCATTCCAGAACACATCCCCAGGACAACAGCAGCCCCAGGACATGGCAGCCCCTGGACACAGCAGCATGACAGCCACTGGTGAGTTACTTTTGCTGGAGTCTTCAGCCCCTCTAAGCACATCCCAAAGGGGATAGTGGGGAAGAGGCGGCATAAGGCTTCTGAAACACGAGTCCTGTCCTCGCTGTGCCTTCATGCAAGTGGGAATTTCTAAGGGCATCCACCCATCAGCAGGCTGATGCCATCACACCCCCTTGCATCTGGATCTTTCAGACACAAATAAAACTTTACAGGATAGAAGGAGATACTGGGCACTACGGGCACACTGCCTGGATGCCCTGGGTGGATGGGGTGGGGGTCTTCAGCGACTGTCACTCTGCCCAGAGCCACAGCCTGCCCCCAGCCTAGTGGTGTCTGCTAATCTGGGGGAACTTGCTACCAGAATCTGAGCAAGAGGACTCAGAGGGCACTGAGACAGTGGGGCTGGAGTAGCATCACCAGAGCACAGCACATGGTTCTTCCATGATAGCAGGGTTATGCCTGGTGTTTGGGTAATGTGGAGGAGCTCAGCTTCTCCCCTCCAGCCACAGCACCTCCCTTCTCCTGCTCTATGGATGCCACCACAGTTGTGCCCAGCCTCCATGAAGCACATAACTTTGCTATTTAGGAAGCTGCCTTTTGAACTTTCCAGCTCCTGTGTGCAGCTGAACTTGGTGCTTTCCAAACATCCTCTGCCACCCACCCAGTGCCACCTCTCCCAGTGGGTGCACTGGTACCCAAATTTCATGGACTGTCCCAGCTCCAAATCCACCCATGTGTGCACAAGACAAGCCCATACCATGCATCCCCTAGAGCTGTCTCTCTCAAAACTCATCATTTGTTTCACATTTATATCACACTTAACAACACAAAGCCCAGATAACTTTCCTCTTCTCCCCCTTGTAGCAACCATAGCCTCCACCAACATGGAGCTTCTGCTGAGAGATGATATTTTTGTCGACTTTTTCAACACCTTTCTGAATCTTCCTGTAAGTCCACTCTGTACCACAAAGCCCAGGACCTTTCTGAGCTCTTCTCAGGTGAACTTTCATCTTCTATGATGTTAGATGCCCCAGGAAAATTTGGAATACACCACACTCAGGCTGGAAAATGAGGGAAACCTGAGGGCCTCAGCCTGGAGATAGAGGTCCAAAAGGGAAGATGATGGCCTTCTCAGTAGTGAGGACTGACTAGAACAGCTGGGCTCTGGGGTCCCCTGCTACCCTCATAGAATCATAGAATGCATTGGGTTGGAAGGGACCTTCTGAGGTCATCTAGTCCAACCCCCATGCAGTCAGCAGGGACAACTCTAACTAGGTTAAGTTGCTCAGAGCCCCATCAAGCCTAGCCTTGAACATCTCCAGGGATCTCCAGTGTTCCACCACCCCCATAGTAAAGAACTTCTTCCTAATGTCTAATCTAAACCTACTCTTCTCTAGTTTGAAACCATTGCCCCTCATCCTATTGCTACATGCCCTTGTAAACAGTCCCTCCCCAGCTTTCTTGTAGGTCCTTTTCAGGTACTGAAAGGCCGCTATAAGGCCTTCACCCATCATCTCTTTCAGCTCTCCCCTTTCCTTTTGATGCAGGTTTTTGGCCAGACACCCATTTACATCAGCAGCATGGTCCAGTGGCACCTCTGGCCAGAGCTGCCAAGCCATCTGGTGAGAAAATGCCCCTTGTGAGGAGGGTCAGGAGGAGGGAGGAAGGGCATGGGGCAGGGGAGGGAGGGAGACTATTTTTCTAAGGCCACTCTCTGGCTCTCCTGTTTGCAGCCTGGGGATTATTTCAAACCCAGGCATCATTTTGCTTTTAAGCCCTGGGAGGAGCACAATCCATTTAAAGTCCTGGTGCAGCTTATGGGATCTATCCAGCCCTCAGTAAACATCAATAGCTGCAGTTAAGGAGAGTATATGTTTGGCAGAGGAGAGGGACACAAACGTCAGCCTGTTGTGTCCTGTATTCCTCCTGAACTCACCAGGAGGGAAGTCCTGTTGATCCTCAGACTGGCTTAGCCCTCCCCATGAACATTCCCCTTCTCCACAACCATGAGCACCATTTGTGGTGCTCAGATCCCATAGCTAAAGGGAATCTGCTCCTCTCCGTGCTCAGATCTTCTAGCTAAAGGGAACCTGCTCCTCTTGGTGCTGCCAGCAAGCTGCTGTGCCTTCTTGTGTGGTCTCTGGGAGAGAAGGCAGGCTGTGAGGAGAGGTAGCTGCATAGCATCAGGTCTTCCAGGTTTGCAGGCAGAGCTTGCAGAGATGTGGGCAGGGAATATAGCTGGAGTATCCCCTTTTTTTCTCAGCACGGGGATGGCTCGCATCACTGTCTAGCAACACGGCACCCTCCCTGCCTCCTTCCCCCATAGCAGGGTCCCGTTACTCACCCTAATCCTCAGGCAAGAGATGGCTTCTTGCTCACAGCCTAATCCTCTCCTTGGTTGCGGGGCTTGTAATGCAGGATCCCAGCCCCACCGCTTTACTGGCGTGGCTGGAAAAGCACCGCCTGCCTCACTTCTGCAAATCCAGCCTGTGCCTCCACCTCGTCCTCTGCCAGAAGCTTCTGGGTTTCATTCGGTCGGGGGAAGCAGGTGAGTCATCGCAGCACAGAGGAAATCGGAGCAGCTTCGCCACCATGGCAGGGCTTCTGCCTGGTGCTTGCCCAACGGGTCATGCCTCTGCTCAGGGTTGAAAAGGCACCACATGTCGCGGTTTTAGGGATACAGCAGAGACCAGGGTTTCTATGGGATGAGTGAAGCTTTAACTCACAGCCTTGTTAGTACAGGTTCACTGCCTCCATGGAGTTGAGCTGAAATAGCTGCTTAGCAGGGTTTACCTTGTAATTCATGGGTGTAGTGGGGCTGGAGAACATCCTTCGACCTGGGAAACCAAAGTCTTGGCATTTCAGGTTTGCTGCTATGTGGGGTGCCCAGATCTCTCACACTGTATTGCGATGTGCTCCTCCTCTGATGCATCCTACGTTGGGAAAGCAGGCCCATGCTGTGGTCTGTCCTACTGGCAGCAAGCCTGTATTGTGCTCAGTTTATCCCTAAAACAAGACATCTCAGCCCAGCCAGCTTCTTTGTCAGCCTGTGTGTCACTGGCCACTGGGAAGGCCACTGGAAAAAAAGCTGTGGCAGTGGGGACACAGAGTTTCATTTCAGAAAAACAAGCAGTTCACCAAGGCTTGCTCCAGTGCTGTTTCTGAGCACCTTGCTGCTTCTTCTCCAGTTGGGTTGAACCTCAAACTGAAGGAGGTTGAGGGCAAGCCACAAATGGAGGCAAAAGAGATAGACATTTGCAAGGGAAAGAGGCATGATCTATCGTGCAGATTATCACTGACATGAGCGGGTTGTTCTTACAAACACCACAACCTGTCTGAAACTCCCATTTCAGTCTGATTTGCTGTTCTCCTGGCTCACAGCACTGCAGCCCTCTGGCAGCCTGTGTCAGGGAGATTGGGGGGTGGTGGTGGGGTCTAGAGGGCTTCCTTGGGGACTACTCCTGATGCCATGCCCTACACTCTCTCTCTGACAGCAAAACTGCTGAACTGGCAAAGCGCAGACCAGTGGCTACTGGAGAAGTGCATCAGCGGGAGCCAGGGCATGTGGCATTTTCGTTCCTTCATCCAAGGGATGGCAGGTGGGCACGGGGTGCTCCACAGCCCCCTCTCAGCCAGCTGTGGGCAAGCTGCCTGGCAGGACACCAGCACAGAGCTGGGGACACAAGTAAACACCACTGGGACAGGAGGCACTGTGATCACAGCTAGAGCTTTAGAAGCTGAGCCAGCAGCAGAGCCCCAGAATGGGTGCTGCATGCTGGGGAGATGCATAACCCTGGCTCTCCTCTACATGGCTCCCTCCACTCATCCAGGCAATCTTTCCTTCTTCCTTTTTTAAAAAACCACAGGCTGCCTCTTTCATCAGTAGGGCTTTCAAGGACTCCTTCCAACTCCTGTCCCTTGTCCGATCCATAGGGGGAGAATTGGCTGACTTCTGGCTCACCACCGAAAGACTCCTGGGGCTCAATGAGTCAGACACAAGGCAGAGGGACCTCTACCTATCCTTGCTACAAAGGCTGGAAGCCACTCACCTGCGTGAAGGCTCCAGTGTTGTCACTCTCTGCAGGAGCATCACTGGTAAGAAACACGAGAGCTGGGGATGAGCGGTGCCCTTCCAGCAAGGTGGGCTGGGTGCTCCCAGGCAGATGGGATACCATCACTAGCTTTTTCTGGCTGGGGAATGGTCTACATGGAGTCATCTCCCCATCATAATTCCCTGCATCCATTTCAGAGTCGCTGCCGAAAGCCAGGCATGTTCAGCCCATCAGGACCAGGAGGGAAATCCTAAGAAAGATGCAGGAACGGGCCCTCTGTACAATTCAGAGTTACTGGCTCCCTAGATTCTTCATCCACTGCAAGATGCACATGGAGAAAGAGAAATCATGCCGGCCTCTTCTGCAGGAATATCAGGAGCATTTATTATGGGGTAACTCACAGGAGCCCTCACACTCTTTGGAGAATCTCTTCATGATGCATATTAAAAGAAGCCAGGGTTCGTCAGGGCCCTACTGCAGCAAGGAGGCCAAAGCAAAGATCTGGACTCTGCTCAAAGAGGGAAGAGACACCCAAGAAATGAAGATACCCTGTTTTCAGGTGCAACCAGAAAGGCAGCCAGGGCCAGCTGGGAGCACAAAGGAATCACATCTGGATAAAGATGCTCTGGCATCAATTCCTCAGCAGTCAGTGCATCCTGCAAACACTGCCTTTGGAGGCAAAGGAGGAGCAACTTCTCCCAAAAGACCTAGACCCAAAGCAGAGTGGGTGTTTCATCTGGAAGACCTCTGTGAAAAGAAAGTCCTCTCTAATTTGCATTGCTCTGCACCTCTTGTCCCACTGCCATCCCTGAAAAAGCCAATCGAGACCTTGAGTTTCCTTCCCTGGGCCCTTAGCGCTGAAACCTGCGCAGGACGGCCCTTCAGAGACTTCTTGAAGTGCCAGGGCCGGTCCATGGAGACTCATCTCCTGGACCTGTGGCATGACCTGGAGGAATTTCTGCCTGTGGCACTGGACCCCAGCAGAGAAAACAGTTTCTTCCTGCGGCATTTGATCAGTGAGAAGATATGCAAGACCTACCTGGAGAAGGGAACCATTCCACAGCTTCCCTTGGAGATCAGAACTCTCAGGACCTTGCGAAACCATCTGATTTCCGGAGAATTCTCTCCCTTGATATTCAGAGCCCAGAAGGAGATTTGCAAGGTACAGAGTAGTGCTGGCAGGGGACAGACTGGGAGGTACAGCTGGCATTGGCACCCCTGTGCTGGTGTGAGGGCTTTGGGCATGTTTATGAAGAGAAGTATTTGGGAAATGAAGGTGAAAAGAGATTAAGAAGGGAAAAAAACTTACAGCCACAAGTCACTTTGCTCTGTATTAGTGACCAAGACATGCCAGGCCACTGGAGAAGAACATCTTCCCTGGTTTGCTGGGTAGTGGAGCAGAGGTGAGCAGTCATTTAGCAGCTGGTGACCTCAGTTGTTAGATGCACATGCCAAGGGCCTCAGGATGACAAGAGAGTGGCTGTTCTTCTGCATCCGAGTCGCTGGTTCCAGCACAACATGAGTAAAACCCATTTATAACTCAAGCCCTTCTGGGCAGTCTGAGTAGTCCAATGGACTAACTTAGGTGTACAGCTCCTGGCAGAGCTGTTCTGGATGTCTCAGCAACGTGTAACCTCCCCACAGCATCATCACTGGGTACAGTGTGGCTGACGGTTGCAGCTGGAACGGTGACTGAGGACAACCCACCTTTGCTCCTCCTCAGGTGCTCTCCTGCTTCTACAAGGAATTCCTGGCTGATGATGACAGGACGTTCCTCCAGTTCATGGTAAAGTGGATGCACAAGGGACATGGGCATTCTCAAGGGATGTGCAGGCACCAGTGATGATGTGAAAAGTTGGAGAGAGGGAGGGGTGAGACATCTAGCATTAGCTGCAGTGGTCCAGCATCCCACTGTGTCCCCTGATACAGCGGTGATATGTCGGAGCCTGCCCTGCTCCAGCTGCTCGGAGCAACACTGCAGCATCCCCTCAGCCAGCAGTGCTGCAGGCATGTCCTGTGAGAGCTGCCCTGAGACAGGCCACGACCTGACCCAAAGCCAGGGAAACACTTGAAAGCAGCCTTCAGCGTAGGCAGGGGTGAGACGAGCAGCAGGCAGTGCACTGGGTAACTGCCTCATGGGCAAAATGCTTCTGGGAATTAACTCCCTTTTTTTTCCCTTGCCCACAATGAACTCTGCTATTAATGTGACTCAGGTGCAGATACACATGAATATGTCCCTGTCCCAACATGAGTAGCTGGCCAACACATTGAGGGAAGAGGACACGCAGCATTTTAGCCCATGAGTCAACCATGATCAAGTTTTCCACAGACTTTTCACACTGTGTAAAGAGGGGTGATTTAAGAAAGCAGTAACACAAGCACAGAATCATAGAATAATAGGGGCTGGAAGGGACCTCTGGAGATATCTAGTCCAACCCTCCCTGCCAAAGCAGGTTCACCTAGGGCAGGTTGCACAGGAACATGTCCAGGTGGGTTTTGAAATCCTCCAGAGGAGGAGGATCTATAACCTCTCAGGACAGTCTGTTCCAGTGCTCCATCACCCTCATGATAGAGAAGTTTGTCCTCATGTCGAGGTGGAACTTCCTGTGTTCCAAATTTATACCCGTTGCCCCTCGTCCTGTCACTGGAAACCACTGATAGGACACTGGTCCCATCTTTCTGACACCCATCCTTCAGATATAAACATTGATCAGATCCCCTCTCAGCCTTCTTCAGGCTAGACAGCCCCAGGGATCTCAGCTTTTCCTCATAAGGGAGATGTTCCAGTCTCTTAATCATCCTTGTAGCCCTCCATTGGACTCTCTCCAGTATTTCTCTGTCATTCCTGAACTGGGGAGCTCAGAACTGGCACCCATCTTCCCAGACTATTATCCCTCCTGGCAGCAGAAATCCCACTAATACCTTACCTCATGTTTATTAAAACCCTAAACACTAACCTTATAACTGGGAACCTCCCCATAGATCAAAATTCCGAAGCATCCCACCTGCTTGGGTCCCTGCACAACCTGCACAGGCCATTTTGCGCACTACAGACATCGTTCTTCAACCCAGTCCTTAGTCCTTGCCCCAGACTGCAACGTAAAACCAGCAGCTGATCCTGGAAATGGTAGGGAGAGGCTGTCAGGGCTAGTGCCCCCAAAGACCTGGCTCACAGAGATGCCAGCATCTTGGTCAGTGCGAGCTGAGCATTTTGGAAAAGTCAGCTGGCAGCTCCTGACCTCGATTCATTAAATGCTCTTGGTTGTAAGTTGATTAGCTACTCAGGTTTTTAAGCATCTCCTGTCAAGGAAATTACCCTTCAGAGCACAGACCTGGTCTGGGAGTGCAATTAGCAGTTCAGCAGGTGCTGAGATCACGCTCTCCATGGGCACCATCCCCAAAGCCAAACTCCTCCTGGGTCTTGCTGCACTGATGTCAGGGGAACTGCCAGGGGCTTAGCAGGGTTATTTTTGGTGCTTTCTCCCAGGGACAGCAGCCAACTGAAAAGGCACATGAGGTTATCTGTCTTCTGGAGACACGTTCAGGGTTGTTTTCAGCCCTCCTGGGTGGATGTTGACCTCTTCAGCTGCCTTTACTGGCAAGCTGTCATCTGGACTATCTGGGGGACCTTCTGCATGTCCCTGGTACATGGCAGCTGCAGGCAGATGTGAGCCAGCTTTAAGCAGCTGCATGGGTAGGTTTATGGTCTGTGCTGAGCTTCATGCTCACGTAGATTTTTCCAGACAGCTTAAAGCTAAAGCAGAGATCTAACCTGGGTAGGTTTGTACTCTAAGGCACAGTAAAACGTGCAGCTAGCCCATTGGCCATGGTGCAGGAGCAGCTCCTCAGATGGGGTGCATGCTCTGTGCAGTCACTCTCTGTTCTTCTCACTGTAGTCTCCACAGAATGATGTCCCGATGCCTGAGGTGCAAGGCCACACTGTTGGGAAAGATGAATGTTTCCTCCTGTCCCAGCGGATAAATGAGTCCTTGGAGCTGAGCCAGGCCTTGCATGGAACAAGGAACTTGGGAGATCTCTCCTCCAAGCACTGGCAATTAATTGCCACTCGGGACCTCCGAAAAGGGGGCTCCATCCAGGCAGAGGTGGAACTTCTCCAGTGCAGGACCGGTAAGAGGAGGCTCTGCATTTCATCCAGGGCTCACATTGGCTCAGGCTATTAAAGCACATTTCATGCATCTGTGGTGACCACTGCACCTAATACATAAGCTTTGATGTTCTGACAGTGCTGACAGTGCACGAACATTGTGGAGTGGGTTGGAACGGGGTACCTGAGAGCCGTGAGCTGTAGTCCAAGCTTTGGTAGTCATCTATGGGCCAAATTCCCTCCTACCAGTACCAGAGGCAACAAATGCCACATCCCTGCACTGGCCCGGTTCACCAGACTTTGCTGCAGCAAAGTGACGGAAACCCAAAGCCAGCATCAGCCACTGTCACTCCCCTTCCACATCTTGACCTTCTCCTGTGGACACTGGGACTAGCCATGCTGGTGTGAAACCTCATCTTTGTCTTCTTACATCATCTTTTGAGAATGTCATCAAGTTTTTGGGCACCTGCTGGTGCGCTGAAAATGACAGCAATCACCTCTAGCAACCCTTAGGTAGCTTGTGGGGCCTTGGTCATACCTGAGAAATACAGTATCACAGGTAGATCATGAGAACAGGACAGGGAAGGAGAAATTAAATGTGAGTAGCAATCACAATACATCACTTGGAGCAAGTGCTGAAAGGCTGTCATAGCCAGGAGGAATAAACATGGGACCTGTCCTGGCTTTTCTAGCTGCTGCTGACTCCCAGAAGATGATGTCCAATGCTCTGGCATTGGCTGTGGATAGCCCAAGCAAGAAAAATGAGCTTCTGCATCTTAAAAGCCTACCAGTTGGTGAGTCCAGTCTGAGCAGGCTAGAAGCAGAGTGGGCCCCCAACATTCACACCCTTGAAAGTGCTCTAACATAACCTTAGGGCACTGGACAAGCAGGGGTCTTCCCTGCTTGCATTCTGTCATCTGGTAGAACATCTCCAGAAGGAGAGAGAGGCCTAGTCACCTTTGAAAGGCATATATTTTAGGGTGTTGATCCAGGCACAGTGGGAGGGTTTCTCTGAAGCAAATGCTAAGGAAGTCAAATCACATGGACAAAACGAGCACCCAGTGTCTCCTGAGCAGGGCTCACCATGCAGACACCAGCATGGTGGCTCTGGAGACAGCTTGGTTTTCTTTGGGGTCCTTTGCCTTGAGGACACCCGTGAGCAGGCTCTGTCCGTCACCTGAGGAAGGGGCCAACCATGTTCTGTCCCCACAGCTGAACTCGAGAAGAAAAAGAAGAGGACTATTCCTGTGAGAAAAACCAAATCAAGCACAACCACTGTTGTAGTAGAGAAGCCATCAAGAAGACCCAGGTATGGCATCCTGCAGCACAGGGCTTTGCTGGTTGTTTGCTACTTCCACTCTTTCAGGAAGCACATTTTTCCCATTGCTTCCCTGTAGTGCCACTGTTCCCTGCTCCATCACTGGGCCCCCTCCCTCAGACCTTAATCCTCCTCTCAGGGACCTTGACAGGCTTGAGAGGTAGGCCATGCCAACTTCATGAAGTTCAACAAGGCCAAATGCAAGGTCCTGCACCTGGGTCGGGGCAACCCCAAGCACAAATACAGGCATAAAGTCACCCTATGACCACAATTAGATTTCTGTACTCACTGCCAGTGTGACTGTTTATGTGACTCCTGTCTCACCTCCTGGGAATACTCCAGATGTGAGTCCAATGCAGCTCCACATTAGGATGTAAACGGTAACCAGGACACAAGTCCTCAGTAGGAGCAGCTCTTATTGTTTATTGTGAAAGTCAGTCTCAGGAGCCACACTTAAGCAAAGAAAAATTTGACCCAGTCCACTGATCTTCAAATAAGGGCTTGCTAACCTCATAAATGACCCAAAATCCAAGTCCACTCCCAGCCTTGGTCCTCCAAAGTTCTGCTGAATCTTTCAATGTAGCTGTCTTCTGGCTCTGCATCTATCGATAATCTCCTGATCTACCAGTTGCAAATGACAAGGGTTTTCCACTCCAGAACACCTTCTCCATGGCCAAATGCATGAAGCCCTCTGCCATCCAGTGGCAAATTATTGTTTATTCTCATCAAGTTCCAGAGGGGAGCACAACCTCCTCCTACTACTAGTCCTTCCAGGTGCCCTACCCTTGCCTGCCTCCCTCCCCTGGTCTCTGTGGGGCTGCCCAGTCCATTTGCTGGTTCTGAGGTCTCCACTGCAGACCCAAAGCCCTTCTTCCCCTTTGATGCTCTGGGTGAAGCCTCCTTTTCAAGCTGAGACCAGTTTCTTGGGATATGTGGCAGCAAAGCTGTTGGGCAGGTGCACCTATGGCAGAAGAGAAACAACTTGTCAGGAGAATCCCCCCCAGATTCCCAGTGGCTTGACGGATAATGACCTTAAAGGTCTTTTCCAACCTAAATTATTCTATGGGCAAAACAGACAAGGGAAGCTGTGCTCTACCAGTACCTTGACTGGCCCATCTACTTCACAGAACGTATGCACCACTCATCCACAAGTTTATATCTCTTCTTCAGGTATGTCTCTCTTGTTGGAGAAGCAAGCACAGAGGTCCTGGCTGTTTTCCAGGTCACTGTTGGCACAGAGATCACATCTGGTTTCTCCTCCTCTACAGACACTTCATGAAAGTACTGCACAACCCTGCCCACCTGCAGTATTTCCAGATGTTCCTCAAGGAGCGCAACGCCGATAAACCACTGCATTTCTGGTTGGCTGTGGAGAAGCTAGTCATAGAGACCAACCCCAAGAAAAAGAGATTCCTTGTTAACAGCATCGTCAGAAATTTCTTCCATGATGAAATCCCAACTGGTATGTGCCCTCCCACCCTGGACTTTACACCATTCATGATGAAAGCCTCTTTTCCCTGGGCTGGATGCTGGTTGCAGATTTTATATCCTCTTGCTGGGGGCTGCCAATTCTTGTTTCCCATCCAGTGGAGTATTTATTTGCTGAGGCCATCCACTGTGACTTATATTTCTAGGAAGGTGGTCTTCTACTTAGACAGGATCTACTGACCAAGACCTGCAACACGATTTCTGCAGTGGCAGAAATATCTCTTCCCAATCTTATCTCCTTTAGATGCTCTTGGAGCCACAGCTTCACTCCCAAAGTGTGCAATGAGCACAGTTTAGAAAGGAAAAGGGCTGAGACAACCAGATTCAGCAAACATTAGGCAGAGCAGGCAGAGATGGGACAGGGTGCCACTTGCAGATGTGAGGGTAGGAAGAGATGTCATGGTGGTTCAGGGGTGGCTGGCAGGGGCAGGCAGTAACTGCACTTCTCTTCCAGAGGAACAGCTGGGCTGCCACACTTCGATCATCAAAGAAATAAGTGAGGCCAAAGTAGTCGACCCCTCCATGTTGATGACAGCACAGATCTTTGTCCAGAAAGCGATGGAAAAACGATGGTGAGCACCTGGGTCAAGCTGGTTCCTTAAGCCCAGTGGTTACACAAACGCATGCTTCCCAACATCCATCCCAAGGTGGCAAACAGCAACCGCTATGAACGTATTTCCCAATGAACTATCAACTGGTGCATTAAAACCTCAGCCAGATTCTCACCCAGCAAAACTGCTGTGGCAGCTGCTGATGCATTTACCTGTGCAAAACCAGCAGGGCTTGTCCCATGGGGACCAAATCACTGTTAGGCTTGCAGGGTGCTGGACTGGAGGAGGAAACATGCTGCAGATAAGCAGGACAGACATTCCCAAGAACAGAGCCAAGGGAAGGGGATCCAGCCCCCTATCCCATTCTCCAACCTCCTCCAGTAACAAAAGTTCAGTGGAACCTCAACCCCAGGGCTATCCCTGTCAGATGCTTCCCTCTGCTTAGCCACCCTCCCGCCAAAACACTGCTCTCCTCGTGCTTCTGGCTGCCCTTGATGCCCTTTCTCTGATCTCCTATCTGGCAGGTTTAAAGAGTACCAGAACCTGTTCCCCCTGAGCATTATGCCAAAGTCTAACATTTTTTTGCGGCATGGGATGGAGAATTTCAAGACAGACAGTCTGGTAAGGAAAGATTCTCTCTGCTGGCAGGCTGAGGATGTTGTCCAGGTGAGATGCTGCAGGTCAAGTAGTGCTCACATAAATGGGGTGAGGGGCCTCAGACTTGGAAAGTTACAAAAAGGCAGCTGACAGATAAAGGTTCACTGACAGGCTCTGGAGTCCTGCTCCATGCAGGCTTCACCAAATTTGGTCAGGACTGGCCAAGTGGTTTACACTATCATCTGTGGCCACCAATGAAACTGAAAAGTACCAGAAAGCAAAGATGATGGCTGGGTCACAAATCCCACTGCCAAGGCTGGACTCTGGTGCTCCAGCTAACAGTAGTGGGTCCAAATGGGAGGGCTTTGTCTGGGAGCGACCCTATTGCTGCAGCCAGGGTCTGGCTCCCTGGGGCTGTGCCACTGGCTGACATAAGCTGTGTCCTGTCTCTGCAGAGGCAGCCCTGGAATGTCATCCGTGACATTGTCAAGAGCCACTGCAAGTTCCGGAGGGAGATGGAAAATGCCAAACGCCGCATGGAGTTTGAGAACTTTCTCCGTCAGGAACTGAGAAATGAGGAGGAAAGTATGGCTAGACTCCTGCCACCCTCTTCTCCTCCCTCCCCAAGACAGTTCTGGGGTTAGGCAGAGACGTAAATGGAGGAAACCTTATGGCTCTTCTCCCATCCTCATATGCTGACCTTAGTTTTCTCTGCTGGAGGCATTTAAAGAGCCGTAAGAGAGGATATCTCAGGATGCTGTGCGGAAATCTGAACACTCTAGGCACTGGAGCTGGGAGATGAGGTCCAGAATTTTGCACAGGCAACATGCACACGTACACATTCTTGCAGTATCTGGTTGTCCAATACGGGTGCCCCACGATGCTGTTGCATCTTTCTCAAGCAATAATGTATATGCAAGTTCCCATCCCTTCCACAAAAAACATGAGGCACTAAATGAAGCTAAGGTGACACAGGCCAAAAAGTAAACAAAAGGAAGTAATTTTCTATGCAGCAGGATGCTGACCTACAGAGTACTTTGCCAAAGGATGTAGGTCCTGGAAGTTTACACACAGGTTCTACAGGAGGCTGGAAAAGCAGTTAGAAAAGGAACCCATTGAAATTGCTAAATACACAGAAACCCCATCTAGATGAAGAAGTCCCTGGGGAAATGAAAATTATGAAAGCTGACTGTATATGGGAGAAGTAACACAGAATTTTACCTTTCTTTCTCCCTAGTTATTTGCTTGGGGCCTCTGTGAGAGACAGGATAATGGCTAGACAGACCAGCAGACTTTTGATCTAATGCACTGTGGCCATCCCCTAAGAAAATGGTGAACATAAGCACACCATGGGTGCAAAGATGAGGATGGGTGGAGGAGGTTACTAAGCTAGAGGGAAGGATGCACACTGGATGGGTCTGAATTCCCTTGAGAGCCTGGCTGCAGGAAAGCTGTAGTCCACATAGGTAGAAAGACCCTCAGCAAATTACTTGCGAGCAGGTAAAGCAAGCACAGTCAAAGTGAAGGAACAGGGTGTAGCTCAGCATCAGATGGCCAGCTGGCCACAAACTCAGTGCTGGGAGAAGCAGGACACAACAACTCTTCTCCTCTCTCAGATTTGCCTGTCACTTCAAAGCAGAGTAACAGCACCTTGAGCAGTTCCCACTCCCATATGGCCTCTGCCAGGACCCCACCAGACGAGGTGGTACTAGTGAAACGTAGCCTGTTTACCGGCCAGCTCATTACCATCAACTTCCTCATCGACGACCTCCATTTTTATATGGAGATTGCCAAGTAAGTTCCCTTTCCTCTGGGTGCTCAGGTACCACCAGTCTTCCATCCCCAATCTCTCAGCAGGGGATAAAGCCTGGACCATGGATTCTTTAGCACACGCTAAGGCCTGTGCTGCCACCACTAAATTCCCATCAGCACCTCTATGCAAGGCTAGTATATGGACATCATGCTGCAGCAAACAATGCAACCAAATTCTCACCCCATAGCTGTCTACCTCTAATCTACTCATGGTTACCTGCTCATGGAGCCCCCAAACCCCTCCCTTTCACCCAGAAAAAAGTCCCCTGGCTAAGAGTTCCTGTTTGGGTATCCTAGAAGTACTTTTGGTTTGATAGTCCCAAGCAATCTAACATTTTGACTACAATTGACATGCCAGTTGTGGCATTTCTCCATTGACCTCGTCCAGTTTCCTGGCAAACCTGTAAAGAGCAAGCCATGGCCAACACACAACAGCCCCACAGTCAGCACACCCCCACATACATGAGACCAGGTTTGAGTCCCCTCTTTTCCTGAAGAAGGGCAAAATTCACATCCCACAGGTGAATGCTGTGACCACAAGGGTGGTAAAAGAGGGAAGTAGCTTCTCATCCCACCTGTTTCACTGTTCCACTTCTCATGGATTGCTTTTTCTGATCCAGTAGATGTGGAGCTAAGACAGAACATGACAATCCAGCCTAGCAGTCAGAGCACTTGTCTCAGAGCAAGACCCCACATGCCTTTGCAGGTTTTCCAGGCTGGCTGATTCAGCAGAAGCTTTGGCAGCCCGCAACATGCTGTCAGAAAAAGAAGTTGCCTTTCTCAAAAAGAAAGTTGCGATCATCAGCAAACTCTTCCTGAACTCTGATATTCCCCCCAAACTGCGGGTAAGATGCTGGGACCCACCCAGGAAGGCTGAAGGCTGCTAGCTGCTCATTGCTCAAGACCATTGCATCACAGCTGTAAGCAATCATCGGGAAAGAGGAACCAGGCAGAGATTTGGATGTCCCCTAACCAAACATGCTGTGAAGCTTCAGAGCATGCTCTGGAGCTTGGAACCTCCACTTGGGCTCCGTGGGATGGGAAATGATCCACCATCAGACCCACACTAGCACTTGACCCAGACAGATTGAGAACAAGTGTGTGGACAAGGAGATGGTGAAATCCTCTACCTGCTGGAGAAATGCCAGGGCTGAAGCACCAGCATGGGTGCCACACACCACCAATTCAGTCCTTTCACTCCTCACAGGTTAATGTCACCATCATCTGTCCCCACTGCACTCACCTCTTCCTCTTGCAGTAACCATGGCTCTGCCTATCTTCCCTTCGGAAAGCACAGCACAGTGCTTTCCACAGAAATCCAGGGGAGATCCTGCCCTTGTATCTGGGACAGTCAGCCAGGATGCAATTAGCATCTCTTCTTAGAGACTGCTGAAATGCAAGGTGGGAGCAGGGAGAGAAACATGCTCAGGAGTGCTGCAAACTGCTTTGATTAAACAAGGTCTCTTCTGTGGCCAGGTAAACATCTCTGAAGAAGAGAGAGATTTAATCTGGAGTTTATCTTCCAAGGGGATACTGAACCGTGTCCTCTACCACAGGGCCAAGGTCATCATCTTCCCCATTTTGATGCACTTCTGGAGAAGGTACATGTCCCCTCTCTCCCAGGATGGGGGAAGCCCTGTGGATGCCAGCCTTTTTCTCCAGCCACTTGTTCTTCTGACATGATGAAAATGCAGATGAGACACTCCCCAGGATCTCAGCTGTAGAGGTCTGCCTGAAGGTTTGCTGTTTTCTGTATTTCTTGTACAGATTCTGCACCTGGAAGGTGATGAGAAGCTTTAGGGTCTCCACAAAGAATAGGGTGCCAATCTCTTCACCCAGTACAAAAACCTCTTCCAAATCATCTCGAATCTACAGTCCAAGTAAGCTGAGTGCCTGTCCCCCGGCTCCACATTTTTTCTCAGGCTTGTTCTTCCAATGTAAAGAAGTCCAGACTTGGGGCTTTGGTATCCCCCCGGTGTTCCCCTTGAAAGAGCCAAACCCCTTCCTTCACAAAGCTGCTTCACACAGCTTTGAGGATGTATGTGATGCAGACCTGCTGGAAAATGAAGCATCTCTGAAATAATTTCTTTTCATCAAATTCAGTCAAAATTGCCTATTTGGTTTTTAGAAATTTCTTAGGGGAATCGGGAAGTGCAGAGACTTCATAAGCAAAGAGTTATTGCACAATTCTTGTTTACTTTGATAATCAAGTTAAAAATACTCCCACACATGCCCTAAAACAGAAATAAAGCAACTAATCTTTTGGGTTGCAAATCAGATGGAAGCAGGAAAAGGAGAAGAACAATGTAGCTGAAGTTCAGGCTCAGTAGTCTTACATGGAGGATGCTTTGAACATCTAGAATGGGAAATAAGCTTCATCAGGGTTTGAGGTGACACTCACTGGACACCCCTGGGGAAAAAGAAAGATATTTTTCCTTCCTCATCCACTTGTTTACTTTCAGTACACTGAATAACTCTAAACTGAAAAACACAAAGAGGGTGGTGGTAAGTGCTGTCAGTCTTCCTGACAACCCAGCTCCTTGACTAAGTATTCATTTGGAAATTGTTTAATTGATTTTTGATTAAAGGGGAAACCAAAATAGGCACATTCTAATCTTGCTTTGATGGTTGAGTGGGTGTTAGCAAGCCACAGTTCTGCTCCCTGTCATTTATCACTGTCAAGTTCTGACTAAAAACCAGTAGCTATGTAGGATTTTTGATTCCTACAGACAGGTGCTTGAGCTGCTGCTCCGCAGCCAAGCTGGGGTAACAGACACCCAGGCTGATGTGCTCCAAGCCATGTGTGTTAGCTCAAAGCACCCCATACCTTAGGTGTTCCCCTGGATAACATACAATGTTCAACTTGAGTCTCCACCTTGTTACAGAGCTTCACTGAACTTCTAGGGCCTTCTCAAACATAGTAGTTTTAATGCAAAAGCCTCTTGCCAGCAGAAAAAATAGAACTGAACCCATCACACGTGTATTCCCAACTAGCAACAAGCCAGAAGTGTTATGTTACGCAGGAACTGTGCTATCTGGGATGAAGGCACCTGTTTGCTAAGGTCTTCAGAAAACCAGTGGGGAGGGAGAGAGATTTCCAGTGAAACATTGGCCCACGTTGCCCAGAGAGGTGGTTCTATCCCTGGAAGCATTCCAGCTCAGGTTGGACAGGGCTCTGAGCAACCTGCTCTAGTTGAAGATGTCCCTGCTCACTGCAGAGGGTTGGACTAGATGAGCTTTAGAGGTCCCTTCCAACCCTAAACATTTTGTGATTCTATTTAATCAGTGCAAACTGTTGCAAGGGTTAGGACTGTCCCATCGCTGCCCAAGCAGCACAGCCCATATTTAACTACACAGGGACTCAGAGAGTGAATGCACTGAGGTATTGCTCCGGAGAGACAGCTGGGGATGTGTAGAAAAGACTGTGATCTTTCTCACATGGACATTAAGCCTCCAGTGATTGTCCCTGTGACAATTGTCCCCAAGCCACAGCTCCCTGTAGAAACTTTTGGGGATAAATAACCAGAGCTGGGCAGATAAAATTCCTCACATGGAGTGGTGTGTCTTGGGAAGAGATGTGCAATCTCCCAGATGCGTCTCATTTCTCCTGCCCTAACCTGCATAGCTGGCACATCCAGCCTGATTGAGTAGGAAGGGCAGATGCCATCACGTCTTGGGAGGGCAGAGCTGTGCCCGCAGGCTTCGGCACAGGCTGGCTCCTGCTCTGCAATGCCTACCAGCCCACAGGCAGCCCTGACTGTCAAGGAAGAGCAAACCAAACCAGCGTGCAACCCAAAAATAGCTGCTGTTTCTGCCAGCACTTATGCCCATGCCACCTTTTTCTCAGGTCACTTTTCTGCACCTTATCACACTTTCACCAATCATCTTGATATAAGGGTCTCGCTTTTCTGACCTTTAGATAAAAAGCTTGCCTTTCAGCTGGGAAAAGTTGGTTACGTTGTCTTTAAAAGGCACTAAAATTGCTAGGGAAAATATCTATATTTCCAGAGAAAACCTCCCATCACCCATGCCTTGCTTTTCTCATATTTTGAGGGCTGCTGCTTTGCACAGACGCGCTGGGAACATGCCAGGCATGAATCCATCTCCCATCACCAGGCGTCACTGTGGCACTGCCTGTGCCTGCACACAGATCAGAGGGGCTGGTCCTACTGAGGCTGAACATGCTGTCCGCACCCCATTCCATGGGCATGAGCATGTGGAGCTCCTCTTGAAGCCACTCATGCGGGCACAAAGCTGAGGGCACATCTGTGCATGGGGACAGCTGTGCACACACATATCCTCCTTGTTCCCATCTCCCTAAATGCCATTTCCTCACAAGCCTCCCAACTGCTATTCAGGACTCCCTAGCCTTGCAGCAGAGCCAGGGTGGGACATGGTACCCCTTCCCTGCCACCCCAAAACAGCTTTCCAGTCAAGGAGATCTCATGCCCTTCCTCAACCACCCTTCACTGACCTCTATACAAGTCCCATAGGATTCAAACGGGACAACACATCCTGCTGTCCTTCCTCATTTACCATCGAATCACTTGCCACACAGTACCATTTCACCTCTTCTCTCTCACCAGGCAGTGACACCGTCATTTTCTTCACACTCCAGAAAGGGATCCAGATCCTGTTGCCAAAGCCCCAGAAGAAGGAGTCATTGGAGAAGCAAAAAGGTGAGCCAGTGCTGAAAGGATCATTCCTGCTCCAGCTGCTGGGTGGGGAGCTGGGCTTTAGGTCTCTCTGCATCAGTCCACAAAGGGAAGTTTGTGCATGGGGTTTTTTTTAATATTCAGATAAAAGTCTTAAGAAAAGTTTCTCATTCAGGAAGTCTGCCTCCAGTTCTGCATAGCAGGTGGGTGGTCTCAGAGGCAGTCTACCACCCCCAACTGCGTGGGTCTGTGCAGGATGCTGGTCACCCCCACCATCTCCAGTAAGGTTCATAGAAAATCCCCAGTTGCTGCCCCTCTACACCCCCCTGGGAGCACACAATTGTGTTATTCATCCCCAGTCACCCTCATCCTGCAGCCACTGATGCAACATCTCTCCCTTCCCTGCAGGCACTGACAAGTGGAGAAAGACTTCCAAGGGAGAGCAGACTTTCCAACACAACCATGCCAAGCAGGACAGCAGTGTGCTCCAAAAAAAGCTGAGCGGCCCAGACACACTGCAAAGTTTGCACTTAATTGTCAGTAAGATCTAAAAAAAACCAACTCACAACATCCTCCAACTTTCCTGGTAACATAGAACAGCAGCGTGCACCTCTGCAACAACGGCAGGGAAGTACCACAACATGTGCTTCCACCCAAGGAGATATCCTTGCCCACACAACAGTCCCCTTCCTCACACGTATCTGTAAAAGACTGCATTGCCCATAGCTGGGACTCAGTAACAGTGTCCATAAATCACATGGGGTTCACAGCACACCACCACTTTTGAGGTCTTTCCCAAGAAATTTGATAGGTGCTTAAGGCCAAAAAAGTAGTCACAGCAAACACTTTGCCCAAGGGAAGGGGCTCCTTGGAGGCCACCTAAACCTAGAAGCCACTCCAGCCCTGCTGCACAGTTAGCCGTGCTTCCCACTAAGAACTGGGATTGCTTTCCTCTGCTCAACACAACTTACAGCCTTGTCTCAGCTCCTCACTCCTTCACACAAATTAAATACCTCCTGTGGGTGGCAAGGGTAAAAGAGCTCACCTGGTTTCCTACTCAGCTGTCCCTGGGTGGTGAGATGGTGCCTGTCTTGCCAGAGCTTTTCTGATTTCCAATCAAAATCAGCTCATGCCTGACACGGGGCCTTGGCATGTTTTTTGGTTTTGTTTTTTTAAAGTGAGTATGTTTGCAAAGCACTAACCAAATCACATCAAAGACCTTCATTTTCCCCAGGTGAAACTGAGTCAGAAAGGCTTTGCCAAGTCACCACCAAGCTGCAGAAAAGACAATGACTTTTATCACACCTTGCCTCTGACAGCTCTCATTTTGAGTTATTTTAGCTACTTTTTAAGCCTCAGGTCCTAGAAGACTGTATCCTGGGAATAGTCCAGGTACATTTAAGGCAGATAATGACATGTTTCGTATTTGTCAGGTATGATTATGAACACTTTCCTCCTGGAGGACCAAAAAACCAAACTCAAAGTCCAAGAACGTTTCTTTAAATGAAGGACTTTGGAAACTGATGCCACTCTTACAATCTGAACTATATTCAGCTCCTCAACGTGGCTCTTGTGTTGTAACTTGATTTTACCCCCAAAGCTTTCAGCCCAAAAGCCAGCTGCATTTTTGTGTGCTTTGCACAGGATCTGCAGCCTGAGCCCTGCTGAGCTCATCCCTAGAAGACTTCACAGATGTGCCTAAAGCTTAGAATCATAGAACTGCCTAGACTGGAAAAAACCTTTAAGATCATCAAGTCCAATCATTAACCTAACACTAACAAGTCCTTGACTAAACCATATCCCTAAGCACTATGTCTATATGTCTTTTAAATACCTCCAGGGATGGGGACTCCACCACTGCCCTAAGCAACCCATTCCAGTGCCTGATAACACCTTTCAGTAAAGAAATTCTTCCTAATATCCAATATAAACTTCCCTCAGCACAACCTGTGGCCATTTCTTCTTGTCCTATCACTTGTGACTTGGTTGAACAGACTGACTCCCACCTTTCTACAATCTCCTTTCAGGGAGTTGTAGAGGGCGAGAAGGTCTCCCCGGAGCCTCTTTTTCTCTAGGCTAAACAAACCAAGTTCTCTAAGATGCTCCTCATAAGACATGCTCTAGACCCTTCAGTAGCTTGGTTGCCCTTCTTTGGACACTCTCCAGCACTTCAATGACCTTCTTGTGGTGAAGGGCCCAAAACTGATCACAGTACTCAAGACGTGGCCTCACCAGTGCCAAGTATAGGAATAAAATCACCTCCCTGGTCCTACTGACCACATTATTCCTGATATAGGCCAGGACGCCATTGGCCTTCTTGGTCACCTGAGCACATGCTGGCTCATCTTCAGCTGTCAATCAATACCTCCAGGTCCCTTTCTGACAGGCCCCTTTCCAGCCACTCTTCCCCAAGCCTGTAGCGTTGCATGGGGTTGTTGTGGCCCAAGTACAGGACTTGGCACTTGGCTTTGTTGAAGTCCGTATGATTGGTTTCAGCCCATTGATCCAGCCTGTCAAGGTCCTTCTGAAAAGCCTTCCTACCCTCAAGCCGATCAATACATCCACCTACCTTGGTGTCATCTGCAAACTTACTGAGGGTGCTCTCAATCTCCTTGGTCGTTGATAAAAATGTTAAACAGGAGTAGCCCCAGCACTGAGCCCTGGGGAACCACTTGTGACTGGCCACCAACTGGATTTAATTCCATCTCCCACCACTCTTTGGGCCCAGCCATCCAGCCAGTGTGTGATCCAGTGGAGGGTACACCCATCCAGGCCTAGGGCAGCCAATTTTTTCATGAGAATGTTGTGGGGAACAGTATCAAAGGCTTTACTGAACTCCAGGTAAACAACATCCACAGCCCTTCCCTCATCCACCAAGAGGGTCATCCTATCATAAAAGGAAATGAGGTTCGTTAAGCAGGACCTGCCCTTCATGAACCTGCGCTGAGTAGGCCTGATCACCTGGTTGTCCTGTAAATGGTGTGTAATGGCACTCAAGATGATCTGCTCCATGACCTTCCCTGGCACCAAGATCAGACTGACAGGTCTGCATTTCCCTGGATCCTGATGTGCAGAAAACAAACTCCACAATCCATAAGATTGTAAAGTAGGTATGTTTATTCAGCGCTGGGTGGCACGAGGGGTATTCCCACCAAAAATGTGCGCGCTGGGCGCAGCAGCTCGCTTTACATTTATACAAACAATTGTTACATATTCATGAAATTCCACAATTCGCCCATACATATGCATGACCTATCCCCGCTTCATATTATAATTAGTTCCAAGGGGTCATTTCCATAACCCCTCCTAACTGCACGTGCATAGTGCCTCCTGATGGTGGTCGTGGAGGGTCGTGGGGATGAAGGCAGATGGTTCCTCTTCATCACCTTTAATAACCTTTTGTCCTTGCGCATGCTCAGTCTTTCCTTGGCTCTTACTCAAACCACAAGGCTAGTTTCAGCTAGTTCTAGAGACAGCTTCTTAGTCCTTATCAGGAACTTCATAAAATTGCAAGGCTTTTCGCTTTTAGTTAGTTTGCACAATAGTGAGGAGACATTTATCAGCTCGATTCCTTAACATGCACAACAATTATTAAGCCACGCTACTGTTACAAAGTATTATTGTGTCTATCAAATTTCTTTAGCCCCCTTCTCTCAACCCTCCTTCCATCCCTTCTTGGAGATGGGTGTCATATTTGCTAATCTCCAGCCCATTGGGACCTCCTCAGTTAGCCAGCACTGCTGATAAACCATGAAGAGTGGCTGGGTAAGCACATCCACCAACTCCTTCAGAACTCTTGGGTGTAACCCATCTGACCCCATAGACTTGTGTACATCAAGGTGGTGCAGCAGGTCACTAACCATTTCCTTTTGGATTATGAAGGCCTCCTCCTGCTCCCCATCCCTGTCTTCCAGCTCAAGGGGTTGGCTATCCAGCAAGCAGCTAGTCCTGCTATTAAAGACTGAGACAAAGAAAATGTTCAGTACCTCAGGTTTTTCCTCATCTGTAGTCACCACATTTCCCCCCACATCCAGTAAAGGATGAAGATTCTCCCTAGTCCTCCTTTTGTTGTTAATGTATTTATAGAAATATTTTTAATTGTCTTTTATGGCAATAGCCAGATTGAGTTTTAGTTGGGCTTTGGCCCTTCTAATTTTCTGCCTACAAGTGTTCACTGCATCTTTGTAGTCCTCCTGAGTGGCCTTTTCCAAAGTCCATAAATTCTCAACACAGCAAAACCACCACTAAGAGCCATCTTCACGCCAATGTTTCTGCTAACTTTTTTTTCCCCAGTGCAGCAGACAGTACATATTGACCTGGGGCCACCTCTGTGCACACAAGCATGTCCTCAGCGCACAAGTGACAGGATGAGGAGCACCTGATCCCATCACAATGATTGAGCCATCTGCCCCAAGGGCTACCCAGCAGGAGCAGAGGAAAAAGGCAGACACAGCAAACACACAATGTACAGGCATGAGAGCGGGGGAATAAAGCATGTAGGGCCAAATGAGCACGCCCTTGGTCTGCAAGCTCGCCTGGACAAGGCAGAGCTCCCAGATGGGCACTGATGCTGGGAGCCATCAGCACATAAAGCAGCACTAACTCTAGCAGCTGGCTCTGCTCCTGGCTCCCAAGGACACCTCTACCCCCAGGCTGCAACATCAGGCACTGCCATGCCACCCAGTTGCAATACTGTCCAGCTGTCCTTGCCGCTGATTTTCCATCCTGCCTGGCCTCTCTGAGCACTCACCCATCCTTCCCAGCTCTGCAAGGAGGAGAGGTAGCCTGGTGTTTTCCTCAGCATTGATCCCAGTCCTGTATCCCACCTCTTCCCATGGACAAATGCTCTGTGAGCAGTAAGCTTTGCAGATGCCACACATGGATAAAGTTTCTCCTCTGACACCAGCCTGCCAGCACCTCTGGCTTCTTGGAAAGCAGGACACAGCCTTGCAGGCCACATGAGCCTTCCCTGGAAATTCTTCCCAGCAGTCTGATTGCACCAGAGAGACAAGTCACAGTCTCCATGGGTTTAATCGTTGCTCTGGTTTGGACATCCTTGAGTGCTCTCTGCTTTCAGAAAAGCCTTTCCACAGCTTTTTTAAGCTTTGCCAAGTCACAGCCCTTTAGCAAAACAACAGCATAACACAAGAAGACTGTAGTGGGTCTGTCT
>VYZX01022993.1:609-14531 GCA_013401335.1 Brachypteracias leptosomus
ATTTTTCTTTACAGGGTCAGTTTTGATGGCCTGCCTGAGGCAAGTCGGCCTTGGTGGCACTTCTGGCCTTCATGAGCCCTCCTCCTTGCTCACATCCAGTTCCTCCTGCAAAGCCCCATATCTGTTCTGCAAGGGCACAGTAGGTGATGTGTCTCTTAACGGAACACTCTTGCTCCGTTTGTTTCTTTTGCTATGTCAGGCAGAGACCTGCTCCCATTGACCCTGCTCTTGTGGGTTACTACAGGAAGGCTGGGGGGCTAGCTGATGAGGGGATATGGAATCCTCTGCTCTAAGAGATACCTCCTGTTCTGGTTTTGTTGAGATCAGTTTGAAAAACTGGTCAATTTCCCTCTCACTCTCCCTGATGTTTCTCAACCTACTTACCTCTTCCCTGAGTTCCATCACTTCATCTTGGAGCTGTGCCACCCGGCTGAGCATGTCATCAACCTGCTCACACCACACGCAGCCATAGTCAGCATTGTCCCCTATTGTAAGTGAAAGGCTGTAGCATTCCTCACAGCCTGTGGCCTGGATGCCAATATCCATTTTGGTGGGTGCTGGGAGCACAGTCTTGCTCCTCCAAGTAGCCACCATCACTGCTTGATTAGATTGCAGCACCTCGCGAATAATCACAGCATCATGAAATTCCTTAAAATCTGCATTTACTGATTCTGCTTCTACTTGAGGTTGGTGACTGTATTCCTACTAATTTGAATGGGAACCACAGCCTACTTAATTTGTGATAAAAATGTAACCATAATACAATTGTAGTCGTCATTCCCTTTCTTGTGAGGTAGGAATGGATGTTGTTGTGTCCCGTTACAAGTCCTTTCTTGATATATAAGATTTAAACAAATGTCAAGCAATGACCTACCAGTTTGAGGGTGGTGATTCCACAGCACTCGCTTGGATTTAAACTGCACTAGGTTCTTCAGCCAGGTTGAAGCACTCTATCTTAGCCTGTCTGCAATAAGGTATTTTAGTTTTTAACTAATTACATAGAGTTCATGTATACATGCAACAAAAATATGCATTTTACAAGCATGGCATTAGATCTTTTATGTGGTCATGGTTTACATTATTTCTGTGGTAATATGTTATACACTGTGATCCACAAAGCACTATGCCCATCCATTAAATACTGCATGAACACCAACACCACAGGGAACATAAAATATTGAATCTGAGCAAATGGATAGCTCAGAGTAGGGGAATGCAGAGCTTTTCACTTATAGGTCACCAGTTAAAAAAACACCTTACAGTAGTGACAACATCATAGCAGACATAACCTGCAGGTGTTTGTTGGCTGAAATGCATTATGTCATCCAGCTCCTGTTGGACAAAGGGTTGTATCACACAGGCCGTGGCTGTTTGTGGCACACATAAAACAGATCGTTGTTTCTGTAGAACAGCCAAGGTTTAAAAAGATGTGGAGGCTGTGAACTTTTCAGGCATGTCTAGGACAGGGTCAGAGTTTTAAGACCTGAGATTTGCACAGTAGTTTTTATTCTCTATGCAGAAAGAAGCAGTTTTCCTTCGCAGGAAGGCTGGGCTGACACTTCTTACAGGGAGTATAAGACAGTGAGGTGACTCCACAGCCCATCTCCAAACACTTTTCTCTGTTGGCCACCTGATCTTCTCCCAGGACAGTCGATACCACCTGGGGCTTTCTACTCAGTGCCTCCTACTGCAGAAGCCTTTCTGAACCACTTTTGTTCCTGGCTCTTCTTTGCTCTTCTCCCACCATTTTGCTTTAGGCTTTGTAGCTGTTCCTGCCTGCAAGGGAGCAGTCACTGGTGTGTTTCCTAAATTTAAACATAAAGCAGACATTCTTATGACCTTGACCAACCATATCCTTAATGATTACCCTTTGTGGCTCCCAATGAGACTCATCATTATTCATTCCTCATTTGCCTGATCTATGAATTCCTTACTCATTTCTTCAGCATGAAAGCACAAGTTCTTCTCTGACGCAGTCTTTACTGACTTCATTAGAGGATCTCTTTGATTCTTTAATATTAATATATCCTTACCTATAGCTGCATCAGTCTTCAGAAACACATCTGGTTTATTGCAGTTCTTCTGTGGATGCCATTGTGGAACGAAGCTCTCTTTCCTACAAATCTCAACTACAGTAACAAATATAGCTGTCATATATCTTTATTGTGGCTTCATAAAGTCTGTCCTTTAGGCTGTAATGGAAAGGTTAGAATACTGATATCTAACAGAATAAACAGCTGTGATCTATGAAACCTACAAATTTTGAAAAGTGACAAAAATCTATGCTAATTAGCCCCTGCTTGATAATGGGGAAACTGAAGGCACAGCCAACACTGACAAGTACAGTTGCTTCTGTGAAGGTCCTAGTGTAGCAAAAATGTGTAGGATTTAATGTCCGTATGACACTGATAGAACTGGTTTCTGAAAACCCCTATGAAATCAGCATTCCTCTTTAGGTATATATAAGTGTGAGGGCTATGGACCCATGGGCAAGGGAGTAAGATTGAAAGAAAAGTGGTATGAAACATGGGTGGGAGGCAGCTTCTGGCTCCCAACTCCTGTCTCTTGGTGACTGACAGCCAAGAGGATTGTGCAATGTCTTATGTCCCTCAAAGACAGCTGTTGAAGCGCTTAGTTATCACTGAGGTCTGTACTAAGTAGGAGCTGGAACCCTACGTCTCTTAGGGCAGCAAAGTGCTGTCTCCACTGCATGCTTTAGAGGGAGCAGATCATTTTGTGCAGTGCCCCAAGGCCTGTAGAGGAGCAGAAGAGAGATCCCACCTCTGTGAAAGCATCAAACCCACATCCTACCCTGGCACCAGGATATCTTGCATTTTCTCTGTGCTGGTGTGTACATGAGTGCCTGCATTAGTGCTACTTTCCACTAACAGGTGAGGCTACCTGTAACTAAGTAGGGCATTTATTTTACTGTCCTAAAAAAGGAGCCTTGTTTCTAGGAGCTTGTGGGCAAGCCCAGCATCCCTCCATCTGCCTGCTCTGTGTGATGTAATCAATCTGTTTGTGACACAGAGCTACCGGGGAGTGCTTGCTGCAGCGGCTGCTTGCCCAGCGCTGGACGGAGTGTGCATATTACTGTAGGGCTAAACCTCTGCTTTCTCCTGCCCATCCCTTGGCATGGGAGCAGCAAAAACTCCCCCTTTGCTCTTCAGACTGTAGGGAGGTGGTGTTGTCACAGGTGTTGGTGAAAACACAGGTGAAGGTGAGGGAGGTTCAGGTGCCCTTATACAGTCGAATATGGGCATTGCACTAATCACTTCTGCACTTTTTTTGTGAATCTTGCAAACCTAGTGGAAGTAATTGCACACTGAAAAGCCATGAAGGAAAGGCAAGGCACATAAGAGGTAGGTGACATGCCAGCCCAGCAAACTTGGGTTCATAGGGAACTAAAACTCCTCATCAAAACAGCTGGCTTATTTACTCTGCTATGCTCATAAGCCAGAGAGACTATTCCAAGGGAGGGCTACAAAACTGCTTTTTTAGAAACTGCAAAACTGCTACACCTGTAGTTTGTGTCTATTTTGTGTCTAAAAGTCACATTTGTTTAATGACTAGGGGGAGAGCTGGGGGAGATAATGACAAAACCACATTTGATTTCTCTTTTTTAACTGAGCCTGGGCAGGCAGAAATGGACACCTCTGCTGTTGATTGTAGAGCAGATACAGAGTGGCACAGAGCACTTTGGCAGCTAGTACATCTGCTGTTTGCCTGAATTTACAAGCAAATGAAATTTGTAAGAGCACTACAAGGAATTCTGAGTGGATCCCATTCCTCTGCTGTAAGGTCATTAGGCAGCTTCAGCTAACAGCTGATGTCGCCAGCACACATGAGCCCTAAGTATTGCATGGGTTGGAGGAAATTCCCCTGTTATTTTCCAGATTGTCTGTGGGAGCAAAACAACAACAACAAAAAGGTAATAAAATGTACAACTTGGAGAGCACAGTCTGACTTGCAAATACAGCTTGTCGCTGTGGTATAGGAGCCCCCGCTGAATAGAAAGCCCTATCTCTGTACTTGTGCTGCATGCAGCTCTGTATGCCTGGCACAGCCACCTGCCAGGCAGGCCATGCCGTGCCATGGTGCCCTCCCCACCGAGGTGAGGGGCTGCAGCCCTCCTGCGCAAGAAGAGCCACTCAAAAATGCTTCCCTGTACCACAGATTAATGGGAGCTTAAAGGTAGCATCTGGCTTTAAGTGGGGGGGGAAGAAGGTGTGGATACTCTTTGAATGTCTTTGAATGTGTTGTTGAATAAAACTGGCAAAAGAGAGAGTCTAGAGATATGAATAAAGGAAAAGCTGTTACTCACTGGGGTTTGGAGAATGGCAGGAATTAATTCACCCTTCCTACAACGAGCTCTCCTTAAGGTGAGAGCTCTGACTACAAGGATTTCTCTGCAAGATGAGGAGTAGAAATTACAAGCTTTAGGCAGTAATTCAAACTGATTATCACATTCTTGCTTCTTCACACCAGCATCTTGGTTTTGTCATCAGTGTTGCTGAGCTGCTGAGAAGAGGCAGATGCCTAAGCCCTTACATCAGCTCTCAGTGGAGGAGGAATTAAGCCCCAATCTAAGTGGACATTTTAATTGCCCTTGTTTTAATTACAGATACCCACCTGTGCTAAAATGAGGTGGTCAGAGAGCACCCTGGGAAGCCTGGTATTCTTCAAGAGGTTTCACCTGCAGCAAAATCTGATTTGCATCAGAAACTCACATTTGCAGAATGGAAACCACCAGCAGTGGGGCTTTAGCTTTTTCTCTGCCTTGTGTAACATGTTCATCCTGAGAAACCTCTGTGGAAAAGCCCTTCTTAGCATAGAGCCAATGCCACCAGCATCTGTCTTCCCCAAAGGTACAGAATTGCTTCAGTGCTATAGAAAGTGTGAAAGCTAGTATGTAGTAGTGGCATTTTTTCTCTTTTCTTGAAACAGATCACTTTTTAAATGGAAAGCAATATGCAAACCCTACTTTTTAAAGAAATAAAGTATTTTGAATGTGTTAAGGAAATGTCTTCTCCCCTTCCTCCGCTAGTGGAACCAATTCACTCAATTATATCAGAAAGCCAAATAGTCCCTATTTGTCCCCTATGTCTTAATAATGTTTTGGAGTAAACTTTGCTATTTGTTTGGTGGAAAAAAAAGTAATATACAGCTCCTCCCTTCAGTCCTGTTTTCTTTACTTACTAACTTGTATTCTGGGAGTGCTCAAGTTCACTTGAGGCTACCTAAATCTGAGAAGATTTGTTGTGTATCTGTCTAAATAATAGATGCTCTTTCAGAAAACATCAAGGAAAGTTCTCAAACCTTTTCTACATGAGAAATGTTTCTGTAGCTTTCATTGAAACTAAAAGCCAAACTTTATTCAGCCTGAAACATGATATTTCTTTATATGGTGTGCTCTAATGGTGTTTATTTTATTTCAAATGAAATTGCTACAAACTTTGAAGAAGTTAGAATGAGAAAATCAGTAGGTTTCATTTTGAAAACACCTTTTCACGTGTTCACTACATTTGCTAATAGTGTTGAATGTGGGGGGTTTTTTCACCAATGAAATGTTTGGAGGAACTGTTTTATTATTGTGTCTTAAAACTTTTTAAACTTTATAAGTAATGTGTCTTAGCCATAGATCATTAATTCCTTTGGGCAGATATTAATTTCATTTTTACATCTGGATTGAGTTGTTCCAGTTACAATGGAAAGCAACCTGGGAAAATGCTTTTATCAGCTTCATTTATGTGTCCATAAAAAACATGTTCTTTGGTAATACTTTAATCTTGTCTTTAAAAAAATTCTTTAGCAATTAATAGTTATGAAATCAAAAATTTTACCTATGCACAAAAGCAAGGGTTTAAAAATTATTTTAGGATGTTGCTTTTTTTTTCATGACTGCACATCTTCTAGGAAAAAATTGAGGAATGAAAAAAGAATGATGAGATTTATTAAACATCTAGGCTTGAATTCTTTTGTTGCTTATTCATGGAGATGCTGATGAATGTTTTACAAACAACCTGTAACAATATTATACTGTTTTGACTGTCATAAAGTATTGAGGTGAAAATTCTGTTCTCAAAAATTATCAGCTTTAAAAAATTTGGAGGGAATAGCTGCTGTAATGCTTTTATTTCAGAAGCATTACTTTTATACTGTAGTTGGTCTCTAATAGTGTGCCCATACATTAAAGGCGTGGAAGATTTAATGATACATAAAAGCTGAAGTGGGACGATAAAGACAGAAAGATTGATAACTACAGTTGTTGCTCCTTTGAATTGTTGGGCTTAACAAACTTTATTTTTTGAACAATGCATGGCAGGCAAATAATAAGAGTGTGACATAATATCCAAACAGTTTCCCTGTACTGGCCAGATAAGCTAGAAATGCTAGTAATGCAATCTATGGGGTTTTTAATTGACTTCTCATGAATAAAAAAGCAATTAGAAAAGGGAGCAGAGCATTTTTTAAGAATAATGACTGTCAGGACTTCAAAGAGCTACCACACTTTTTAACTTTGAAGGAAAGTAACATAACAAAAAGCAGAAAACTAGGGAATTTAATGCTTGTTCTGGTTTAATGATGTTTTGTGGTTCCTAGACTGTTTTAATAGTTACATCATGCTTACCATTTTGTCTTGAGCCGAGCTATGAATGTTAATAGTGGTTTAACTCTCCTGGAATGTCAGTTACTGGCACATTTCTTGTGACTTGGGGACTTGCACTATGTTAGTGTAAATGTGAAAACATCTTTTTCTTGGAGGCAAAACCTGCAAGGATATACATAAACAAATCATGTGGCTTGTGCTTTAAAACACTTCAGTGAACACATCTCATTCAACATGATCTGGTTTTCTAACCTAGTTGGGCAATGAAGAAAAATAGGTTTAGTGCATATTGTCTTAATTTTCAGCATGTGGGGGTTTCTTATAAGGCGTGTAAAAATGAGGAATTCCTCATCTTTGGGACAGATGGACCCTGAGAAACCAGAGTGCTGATGTATAAACCTGCCAGTGGCTAGAATGGCCTCTGTGCTCTCTGAAGAGTCCCTTGCCTTGCAATGGTAACTGAAAAAGTATTGTTTATGCTTGTGTTTTTCCCTTTTGAGGGGCAGGAGGAGAAGAGAGACGAGTTGAGGGCACAGGTGGTGAAGCCAGCTCAGCTCTGGTTAGATTTCAGAAGCACCTGTGAAAATTCAGTGTAAATTTAATGTCACGTCAGTTGGGCTACACACAGTGATGGTCTGACAATATAGCACAGAATAAAGAGGCTGTTACATATATGGTCTTTTTCCAGTATATCTCTATATAAATGTCCTCTGACATTAGAGCAAGTTTTGTTTCTGTTGTTTTTGTCTTATGACTGTGCTGTAACTCAAGTCTTTATACAAGAGATGTGTCAACCAGGAAGAGCTACACCCCAGGCTCTCTAACTGGAGAAACTGAACATGAGGTGTTCTTGGGAGGGTAGAGGGGAGGGAAAAAGGGAAGGTCCCAGTCCCACTGTGCTCTCTGCTGCAGCGGACAGTCCCTTCCTTTATGAGTGCCAGACTCATGTGCTGAAAGAGTGACTTTTAGAGATACAGGTGCCTACCTCAGCAGTCAGGGTCGTGGCATGCTTTGCGTAAATGCAGCTGTTTCAAAGACCCAGAGGATCTTAAAGTTGTGCTCTTGTATGCAGCCAGAAGGGTTTGTGTCTTGGCAGGGGAGAGCAGGTTGACACTACCTAAAAATGTCCAAGCTGGTCATTCCAGTTGCAGAAACCCCAAGCAAAGGTGGCCCTTGTGATTCTGCTCACTAACTGAGGCTTCTTTTGTGCACTCTCATTGGCTTACTTCCACAGGCTGCCCAATGACTGAAATAAATAATGCCTCCTTATCCCTGGATATTTTCAGCTATGTACATTTTATCTATACATAATTTATTTTCTGACTGTAATTGTGAGGGTAAACTGGGACTACAATGTAATCCAAGAATGTCATGGATTGTTTCTTCTCATATTCAAAATTTAACAGGAAAACATTTTAATCTCTTTTGGGGTTGGTAATTTTGATGTAACATAGATGTTATTTTACAAGTACAATGAAGACCTATTTTTATCCTTTTTGGTTTTTTTTAACTTCCAGAACTTGTCAGAAGTCACCTCCTTTCTTTTTTTTCCCTTTCTACTTCTAAAGTCATTTAGTGCCCATGAAAACTTTCAGATAAATAATGTTGCATATCAGAGCACAACCTGGGCAGCATGGAAGCTTTCTGCATGTTACGTGAAGTTTTTTGCCACTGTATTTCTAGCAGAACAAGGGGGATTATTCACAATTAATCATTTATCTGACAAATTTTACCTTTTTTCTGTTGGTCCAGAAATTGCCCAAGCAATTTTTAAGCTCTTGGAAGCTAATATAAGTTATTTTTTAAGCTATCCACTGAATGAGATATGTGAATAGCACTTTGTCTGAAGATTGTACTTGATAGTCAAGAACTGAGATTTATAGCTTAAATAGTGTAAGTATAATAGTTTAGACTTTAAATGATATAAAAATGACACATCTAGTTGGACATATTAAAATCCATGGTTTGGATACTAAAAATGCATACATGTCTGAAGCAGAACTTGAGAAACTAAGATGCGAAATGATGCTTCTTTACTGTTTCACTCTGAATTACTGCAAAAGCAATCTATTTTATTTTTAAAGGTGAACAGGAATGTTTTAAAGAGTTGCGTTTTCGCTGGGATTTTTACATATTTTGGTTTGTTAACATTGCTCAGAAAAGGACCATTGTGTCCATTTCCCACAAGTGCCATTCATGACCACCACAAACTTCTTGGCCACCCAAGACACTGTATGTTGAAAGCAATAACAGGCTTTTTCACTGTCATGGAGGATTTGGAGAGATCTTCCTTGGACCTCTCCTGCACAGCATAATTTATGGCCTTGGACACACAACACAGGGCCACAGTTCCTTTTGGACCTGTTGCACACTCCCTAGTAGGGTCAGATAATCTTAAGTGAAGTGATTTTCATGAAGATGTGCAGTAGCATGACTGTTCCATTTTGTCCACCCTTCCGTTTTGGCTGGACTAATGGGACAGCACATCTGTCTCTAGCACATATTTAAGGCAGAAGTATTTGACAAGTGTTAAACTGAATGCAACTGGTGTCACCTATATATTACACTTTATAATTGAAAACCTCCTTAAGCTCTTATGTCTTTATGTCTTCAAAGTGCTGTGTGAATAACTAATTAAATTAATCATTGGGGCAGGACTAGATGTTCTCCAGAGGTCCCTTCCAATGCCTACCATTGTGTGATTCTGTGATTAATCCACCTGATATAAAGAGCAAGTGTTCCTTTAAGGTGACAGGGCATTTCCTAGTAGCTCTTTCATTACAGGGAAGAAGACTAAATGGAGAGATGTGTAATTAGAAGGATCTTCACTTGCTTGGCTGAAGGCAAGCCCTAATGTTTAAGATGCTTCAGGGCCTATAAAAACATTTCCTCAGCACTGCCTTGCAAAATGGAGTTATCTGTCATGTTCTTGGAAGGCAGCCAAGTCTGAAATGCTTGCTGGGGGGCATAGTTGCTTGGACCTCTTCCAATAAGCAAAGCAGAGAATTGGAAAATGCATATTAAACAGCTTTCTTAGCCTTGCATTGGTTTCTTGGGTTCTTTTGCCTTTGCTTGGTTTGAGCTTCATAGTTCCAGGTTTCCACAGAAGCCTAGGAAAATCTGTAGAACGTCTTGTTCCAGTCTGGATACATCATATGCTGTTTGTATCCAATAAATGAGTGCAAAAATTAGGATATCTGCAAATGTGAAAATGTAAATATACAGTTTTATGTGGCACTAGGCAGAGCTGCATATAGCTTTTATAAAATGTAAGAATTTGCTTTTCTTTACACTTCATGGATTTGTCATTGGGAGCCTGACCTATTGTACCTGTCTTTCATATCCCCCTTTCATTTCAGCTGCTCTGCTCTGAATCTCATGCCAGTTGGAGTACCATATGTAAAAAAAACCAAAACAAAACAAAAAAACCAACTTGTTTACTTTATAGTAAGAGAAAAGTACTTTTACTAACATTTGTTACCTACAAGTCATGACTAAAGCAGGACATTTAGGAGGTCCAGTGTAAATTTTTTCCACTCTTTTGCTCTGAATCTATATCTAAATTCTATGCTTATTTTTGGTAGTGTTTCTTTACTTTTATTTGTGTATATATGTACACTTTCGAGTCCACACACATTCAATTACTCTTCTCCTATGGTGTCATTATATCAGTGGGAGTGATCTTGAAGTAACAAAGGTATGTAAGTAATTCAGGGAGGGAAAAGGAATTGAAATAGCATACTATGGCTGAAGAGATGGTTGCCCCAGTTGGTAACTCTATTGATGTCGGTGATGTTACTTACACAGGGAAAGAATCCAGTCTGAAATGGGAAATAAAATTAACATTATGTGCTTACTAGGAGCCATTATAAAAAATGATTCAGAGGGAGGGTGATTTTGGATACCTTCACTATGTTTAGCAAAATCCTAAAGCTCTCTAGAGACACAGTACCCAAATGTGTAAGAAACTTTTTGTTAGTTATATGTTTCCATTAAAGTTGAGGGGATTAATCCTAAAAATGGCTTTAAAAGCCATTTTATACACTTAACAAGAAAAGCTATCAAACTAATGTCAAATGATACTGAGGCAGGACAAGGAACTTGGTGATGGCAATAGGGGGACTGAGATCAGCAAGGACTATTTCTGCTCTTTCCTCCCTCACTTCTAACACAGGAGACACTTGGGTTGAAGCTTGAGAGACTGTACGGGTTGAAGTTTGAGAAACTGTACAGGCTGAGGAACAGTAGTCCAGCTAGCCATGGCCAGAGTGGCTACTGGGGAGAGGCATCAATGGGGCTTAGAGATTGCTGAAGTTTTTAACAGCTAGCCTAGGAATGGATTGTAGTTTTGACAGCTGCTTCTTCTGAATCAACCAAGCTAACACAGACCTGAATTAACTATTTTATTTAATTTTTAAATCCATAAACATGAATGCAACTATATCTGAGCAAGACAGAGAAATTACTACTTGATGATACTAGTAGTGACAAAGAAAAATGCTGTAATCTAAGACAACAAAACACAGAATGTTTAAGGAAGGCAATGAATAGTTAAATAAACATATTTTCATTTTGCTCAATGCCTCAGATGTGAGTCCTAAAGATCTTTGCAATGCCCAAATTGATGTGATGCACTCTAAATGACTGATGGCTCCTGTTAAAAGATGGCTTGGTTAAATGACTAATGTTGGAGGGTATGAATCTACTTCTCTTCCACACAGAAACGAATTGCTGTAACATGCAAAGTACTGCCTGAACAAGCTAAGCAGTAAAGCCTGTGGACAGATGACATCTTTGAAGTGAAGTGTCGGTCCAGATGAGTGACAGCTTGCCAGAGATGTGTCTGCAGAGTCACACTCCTGTAGACTGTTTTGAATGCAAAACCTCTAGAAAGTTATACTTCACTTGCTCTGATTTCCTTTTCCCTGGCATTTCACTGTTATTTCTTTTTACTTTTGCTATTATTCTGACCTGCCATCTGCAGATTTTCTGAACCTTGAACAGTAGCTGTGACTTTGCTGTGAGAACTCTGAAACTCATTAACAAAAGGACTTGGTTTTAAGCAAATGTCACATCACATTACTGTAATTTGCAGGCACTAGCTAGCTCTTAGCTTGGCCCATTCATTTGGGCAAAGCTCAAAATACCTCCATACTCCATCACAGAGATGTTCTGATGATGCTGATTACTTTTGTCTGCATCTGTTTTGATTGATAACTCAGGCAATTATTAGCATTCTGCACGCAGCAGGAGCTTTTCTCAGCTGTTGTCAGCATAAGAGGACAGTGGTGAGGAGGAAGGAAATTTGTAAGCAGTATCCCAGGGAAAATAACCTTAAGGGTCTGGAAGTATTAACGAGAAGAAGTGCTTCCATAATTAGATACTGTACATGTGTATGGTACATACATATTGCATTATGCTCTTCTTGGGGTGCAGTGTTGGGTTTTCGCAGTAGTCAAGGTGAAAGCTATCTAAGGCATAGTAGCAGCCTTCTGCAGCGTTATTGTATCTGCCTATACAAGTGAAAGGAAAGGTAAAACAGAGCTTTGATATTCTCATATATAGCTGCTAAATCCTCTGTAATGGCTCTTCCTCGGCTAGCTGTTAATCTATCATTTATTACAAGGGCTGCAGACATAACCCAGAATACTAGTTTGCAGTGCTCTGTGACATTACCATTGGAGTTCATCAGAAAGATACATCTTAAAATGCTAGAAGAGAAGGAGGAGAGTGAAGGAGATTTTAGACTTCCCCAGCGTACCAGCAGGTACATTAGTCTAACATTGCATGACGTGCTTTGTAGCCTGTGTGTCTGCCTATGCAGCCTCCTCCTCACAACTTACATTGGAGGCTGTATCCATCCCTGATGCCAACACTCTGGCAAATATCTATTCAGTCATAAAGTCATCTTGGCAGAAAACTGAAAAGCAGAGAAACCCTTATTGTGTCTGATGTATGACTCTAAGAGTTGAATTTCAAAGCACACTAATGCCTTTTGATAGTCTAGATTCTTATTTTTGGCCAAGAGCACTACTGAAAGTGTCCCCAAGTTCCCAGCACACAGGAACAACTGAGCAAACTTGGGAAGCTGCTTGAGTACATAAATAAGTAGATGGAAAATATAGCTCTTGATCCTGAACTGCAAGTAGCAGATTAAGTAATGAGTGTGTTTTCATGGCTGTGGCAGACGTGCGTGGTAAGCAGATAAGAAATGAAAGTAGCAGGCTGAGGTTTTCTGGGATTTGAGCAATTACAGAATATTGAGATTATTCCTGAAAGAAAGCTTAGTTTTATGTTAAGATTTTCTTCTCACACTGGACTGAGGTCTGCTGCTTTTTATGAATATTATGGTCCTGGTTGTGTCATTGAAGGCACATGGTCATCTGAGAATTGAATGCAGCCAATTCTACCTGCTTACTGACTGATGTGATCCCAGAGACAAGGTCTCCGTTCCTTAGTAATGGAGCAGAAACTCTGATCTCTTGAGTACAGCAAACTACAGAGAAGGGGGAAGTCTAACCAGTGAAAATGAGAAGATGTGCCGCATGGAGGCTGCCTGAGATGTGTCCAAAAAGCTTCCTCCCAGCACAGCTCAGCAACTCCAGAGTGAGCCAAACAGCTCAGTGTGTGTAATTGACACAACTCCTGGGCCTACCATCCAGCCTCAGTCTGCTTCTAGGTTTCACATTTAACGGTTTTCTTCTCAAGGCAAAACTGGTCATAAGGGTTACACAAGAACTCAGCCTGGAGCACAGGCTCTGCCTCTGGTTTGCCATGAGATGTAAATCCCTGAGACTGGAGTTTCTGTTCCTTGCTAACTCCAAACCCAGTGGCTCTGGGAAACATAGATCTCATTTGTGATCTCATTTGAACCCGCGAAGTGCACTGACAAGGATACAGCTGAAATAAGTATCTGGTTTCATGGAGCATAATAGGATTTAAATCTGCAAACAATTTGGTCCATGCTGGGGTTGATTTGCTCAGTTAAGTTTGGAAATCTCTTGGCCAAATGCAGTGAGTACAAAACAAAGTAGGTACATCCTTTCCTCTTAGCTTATGTAGCCAATGCATGGTAGAATTCTTTTCCTACACCATTTGTTCACTCTTTTTTTCACATATAACTTTGCACAAATCCTGCTGGCATTAGGGATAGTGATGAAAAGACATAATGATTTCATTTTGCTCTGTAAAATTCAGGAGTTACATTTAGAGGCATGAGATGGGCATGCCCAAATAAGGGTGATGTCTGAGATATTGACAGACATCTACTGTTACTAATTGGATTATACCTGATGGACTGTCAGCCCAAAGT
>VYZX01022993.1:21457-41590 GCA_013401335.1 Brachypteracias leptosomus
TGAATGGTATCTGAGATAGTGAGCAGTGGGATTTAAATGACAGGGCTTTCCAGAGAAATGCAAAGTCCCACATGAAGCAGTTGGATTTGGTACCTCAGTTCCTCAGGCACTTTTTCCACTTGCCACTACTAGGAAACTGTCTTCAGTCTTCCAAATAAACAAATTACTTTGATCTGAAAAGTGCCAGGTAGTATTAGGCTTTTCTTAGGAATTAGTCTAGATAAAAGGAAGACTGCCCTTCTAGGCAAGGAAGTTTTGTATCTATAAACTACTGCTTCTCATTCCATGTGGAGCACTACAAAATTAATGTATTGCTGATAGCTTTATATTTTCATTTGCCTACACAGCAGTTACATTCCAGTGACTTCCTCAAATTGGATATTAATTTGTGTATCCATAAAGCAGGGCTGAAAATAATCTGAAAAATCAAAGACTATACCTAAGCACTCCCAAGATCTTCCTCCTGATTTACTGGCGGGTCCTCAGTTCAGCCTAATTTATTGGCAGTAAGTATATAAAGCAAGCTCTGTTGCAGTACCAGCCTAAAGGAGGTATCCAGTAACAGCCCTGTGAGCAGCAATGGTGGAGGAGCTTTCTGGAGAGAGGCAAGCTGAGCTTTGTGTCTTATGGCTCCAGAAAACATTAACTCTTTCTGGAGCATCCTATGGCGACAAGCAGGAGACATGGTATGCCCAGGAGAGAGCTGGAAGCAATCACACAAAGACAAGGACATTCCTCATGTTGGCAAGCCTCTAGTGGTTACTTCTGCATGCCAGCACTGAGATGGTCACAGTATGTCAGCACTGCAGAAGCAACAGTATGAGCATTTAACTCTGTTAATCCATTCTCCTAATTCCCTTGGGAAATGTTACCCGTATCGCATTTCTGCTGATGCGGCCTGTGGTCTCCTCATTGTTTCCTTGTCTTGTTGGACAGGGACACGCAGCCTGGCCTCTCGAGGTTTACAACATCCTATTGTTGTGAACGGAGCCATTGGCTCAGTGTTCATAAGAAATCCTTGCTCTCAGATTACTAGGTAGCAGCTTTCTGCTGCTTTTTCTTGAAAACTGTAAGTAGTCCCTGTAAACACTGTTATAGGAGTGCTGCTGAACATTGAAACATAGGAGAGATCTTATTTGTAGACCTTTGGTTTTTCTGATCGGTCAACTAGAGATAGGTGGTAGTTCTCTTACAGGCCCTTTGTTCATTGTAGTGAACTGGTTTTTATTAAATATTTAATCTGGAAGGACATAAAGAATGCACAAAGGGACTTGGCCAAGGCTTTGCTGTTCTCCTGCATGCTTTAATCCATTTTCTGGTGTAACCAGTCCAACAGACCATCAGCTGTTTTGCTGTATGCCTTCCTGCCCCTCCTTTCTGTCAGGTGCTTTCCTTGGGCCCTGGCGTTAATTAGTACAGGCTTCTGGAAGGTGTGCAGAGAGCTGAGCCCCTCTTGGCTCAAATGAGCTCTCTTTTCTGCTTCTGAGTGCCTGTGCTTTCAGGGTATCTGCTGCTAACAAAGCCCACCTTCCAACACTAGGATTCAGCTCTTGCCTAGGAGGGTGGTATTTGAATGAAGAAGGATAATTACACGCTGCTGTATTCCCTTGCCTTATTCCACACACCACAAGAAATCAGGCATGGAGATAAAGCAGTAACTGTGAATTGCTGATATTATCATTGCTTACATGATCATGAAAACAAACAGCACTTGCAGACAGCTATGTTATTATTTTGTGAGTCTCTATCATCCATGGACCTGGGATCATGTCTTAGTTCTTCATCAGCTCCATAGTCCCCTGTTCCTCTCCAGTAGCTCAGCATCCTGCCAAATTAGACAGAAATTATCTCTGCGTTTGCACAGCTTGTGCTGAATCCTCAGTGCAAAAGGATCCAGATTATCAATGGAATAAAATACAAGCTGATAATAATCCCAGCTATTATTCCATTTAAAATGGGTCAAAAAGACCACCTAATTGCTGTAATTGTCTTCTGGCATTGCCTGTGCAACAAACCTTCTGGCTGCATGTGTAGGCATGTGCTCGACAGTAGGTATTCCTATCCCTAATAACTGAGCTCAAAGATTAATACTTCCATTTCACATAACTGCCATCTGCTGCAACTAGGGTCATCACCAAAGAATCTCAGTCACTGATCTTACACACAGCACCAGTGTTTTCTCTCCGCTTTTTCATACTTCCTTACTGGAATGACTTGCTGTGACTAGAATGGCCCCAAAAAAATCCAAAATACTTACAGAAACAGTCTAGTAGGTGAACATAGACATTAACTAGTTAATTTAGCCCCTGCCTTGAGGCAGAAAAAAGTAAAAAGCCAAATAGTTTTCAAATGCTGTGTTCATCCACAGAATGGCTAAGTACAAGTTCTGAATAATGGCACTAATTTGAGTGTTTCAGGCTTGTTGCTGTCACCAGCAGCCATTGTGTGCCTGATACTACTTTGCTGATAGTGCCATTGAAATGAGTGAGACCATCATTTCCATGAGTTCCTTGCAGTCCTGGCATTTGTAGTGAGAAGATAGGATGGCACTGTTTGAGCTGAGCCCAAAAGAGCTCAGACTACATTTAGTACTTTCTCATGCATGTTTTTGTTTGCACTTATTCTTGGATGTGGGAGAAATGTGCTGGTACGTATCCAGTTGTGGGAATTCTGGGCTGCTTCCATCTCCAGCACAACTAAAATGCAGATTTTGGCAGACTGTCATAAATTATGTGTTTTAATTACTGCTTGGAGACATGTAAACTTGGAATTCTTGTGGGCATGAAGGCAGCCTTCCATCAGTTCTACACCCCTGTGTCAGGAGGTCTCTGGCTGCCCCCTGGGGCTGGCACAGAACTCCTGGACTTGCAGAAGTGACATACAAAGAGCTTATGGCACAGACTAGGTCTAGAAGGAGGTGACTCTGGTCTGGGATATTGGAAATGGATTGGTGATCTGAACCACCCAATGTTCTGGACTGAGCATTTTGAGTGGCAGTTAGGTATGCACTATACAAATCTCTGAGAGCCAGATGGAGTAGATTTAATGTCAGAAGGCATATTGCAGATTGCATATTTATCTCCTAAAACAGAACTACCTTGAAAAGCTGGATACTTGGGGAGTGCACTGTCTTTCTTTTTACCTGCTTTATTAATGAGGGTTTGGTTGCATTTTGTAAAAGCAGAGTTGGCACATGCTGGGTCTTATGAGTGCCACTGTGTTTTGAGTAGCTCAGAAATCTGGGGGAAGCTCTGCACAAAAAAAGAAATGCAAGGGCCTGCGATGGAGAGAGAGAAAGGCATGAGTGGGCATGTTTCCCAAGCATGCCTTGGTTGGAGGGTAAGGCTTCTGTTCACTCAGATCTTCTGCTGACTGTATGAAGTAGTAGTACATGTCTTTAACACAGCTCTTTATTACTGTCAAAATACTTATCTTTCTATTTTATTTGTCCTACTAATGGATTCTTAAATACAGGCACATAAGGGTCTCATAGGAATGAAGAGAAAACTTGCTTTAAAAAATTATCTGGCAATTCAAATGGTTTTGTAGAAATTCTGGTACAAGACTCTAAATACATGGCTGTGTGATGAGAACAGTTTCCTTGGAATACTGTTAACACTTTTTTGCACATAGTGGCTACAAAGTCCATAACACCAGTTTATATTAATCTTTCTATTTCATAGCTGGGTCTTCAATTAAACAAAAACTAGAGCAGGACAGAGAGGGTAATAAATATGTTAGTTAAATCCCTCAGATTGAGCTGAGTCAAAGATCTCCAGATTCTTCTTTTGTATTATTTTGGTTAGTTGTTGACTTTGACTTTTTTTTTTTCATTTTATTTTGAAAGAAGGCATGGGGGAAAGATGCCTAAATAATATTTACAGCAGTACTTTTTAATGATGTTTTAACAGGTGTGTGAGAGAACTTAATTTCTCACTTCTAGTAAGGAGGTGAGGGATTTGCTGGTGTGTAAGGCAGAGAACTGGCAAAAAGAGGGGTACTCATGAATTGGCAGTGTCATTGCTAGGTGTTGGATAGTGAACAAAAGATGCAGTATTCTGCCAAAGAGGAGCTTTCTGAATGCTCTCATTCCTCATTGGTTCTTAAGGACATTTCTTCAGAGTTGTGAGTACCCCTGATGCTGCTTTTGTATGAACTGGATGGGAATCTCTTCTCCCGCAAAGTCCAGAGTGAGAAAATTTGGGGAAACTTGAGGTGGACAATTATTGTAATTTTCCTTCAACTGACCTTTGATATATGGTAGCTCCAAAGTGGTAATTCCAAAGCAGCAGACTTGCAACCTTTATCACTTTTATTTTTCAGTATTTCTATGTGAAGATAGATACACTCCTACCTCATATATTCTGCATATTTTCATCAACATTTTATACTGTCATCCCTGCTTTTAACATCCTAGTATTTAGACAAGCAGCCAGACTTCTTGTATCAATGGATAGCTGTATAATTTACTGAGAAAACGGTTCCTTTCCTGGCTGCTTATTAATACAAAAGATTTGCTTTTATCCTAGGGAACCAGTCATTCTCCCCCTGTTAACTATAATAGTTAAGGTATTGCATATTTAGCTAGATATGCATAAGAATAGGAGGTCTCAATTTCACTTAAAATATCTCCAAGGCACTCATCAGCTGACTCTCTGGTTGAGAGCTTTTGCTTGCGTTTCAGGTGACAAGCCAGTAAACATGCAGATACATGGGAATGCAGTGGGCTGACTTGGTCCAAGTGGATTTTACATATTCATCACATTACATATTGACAAAGGAGTCTTCTTTTTTAGATTTGGGAGGGCTTTACCTATTTGATGTGAACACAGCCAGCCGACAAGGTAATGACCAACCTTTTAAAATTGTCAAATGAAGGGAGAGAAGGAAAATGAATGCCAGTAGAGATTTTTAATTTTTTTTCCCCCTGAAGTGGAGATCTGTTTCTTTCTTACTACTTTATTATGTTTTACCACAGTGACTTCCTCTGTAAAATGGTAGAAAGTACGGTTGCTGGAGCATTTAATATATCATTAAAAATCATAACAAATAAATAGCTTATAAATAAAAGACTTATCTAGACGTTAAGTACAAGTCTTTTCAAACTAGATGCATTGGAATGAGGCCTCTGTGCCTTCCCACCTTGCTACAGAGAGCCTGAAGATGTACTCAGAACACATCCAGTGGCTGCAGCCTGGGCATGCAAGAGCTGCCTTGGGGAGAGGCAGCCTCCCCACTGCTGCCTGGTTAGCTGCTCCGTCAGAGGAGCAGCCAGAGTGAAGGGCACATGCTTTGCTTCTGCTTAGAGGAGTAGCAGAGCTCATGAAAGGGAGTTCCACCAGCTCAGTGCTCCCTCCGTGAAGGCTTGTGACAGCCTAGAGCTTTCATTCGCATGTCTCTAACTCCTTACACATAATATCGAAAGTAAAAAAATATAGAAGGGATTAGACTAACATTTTATCACAATTGTAATTACTACCCAAGAGAGGTGGCAAGGCATTATTATGAAGCTAAATAACCCCTGGGATAATACATGTGCTATCCAGCAAGCACTTGGTTTGCCTTCCTGAGGAAAAGCCCTTCAGTGGGAAAACCTGCCCAGTCAGAAATGCCTGCGCAGTATTAGAGTGCTTACTGCAGGAAGGATCATTCTTGTCTCATATTTTTTTCTGAGTAACATCAATGCAGTTTGAGATAGCTTTAAATCAATATGGATGATAATTAAATATTCTGTTTTAAAAATTAAAAATTGATTTTCACCATGAGGATATTTCAGCAAGTTCAGTAGTGGGATGGCAATGAGTAAATCAGCTTTTGTTCACAGTTTATAAAACCTCTATCCCAATAACTTAGATTTGTAAGCATTTGTAAATCTAGTTTCCCCCAAGGGAAAAGTGGTATTCAGGACCTTCTTCAGAGTGACAAGGTTGGCTCTACTGCTTATATTAATAAGCATTGATTGACTTCAAGGGAGCTCTGCTGATTTACATCTGCCAAAAGTCTGGCTCAGCAGATCACTCAGAGACACCTCTAACTAACCTTTTCTGCCTGCTGCCTCTGATACCACTTGGTTCAGATGGTGCAAATTGTTGCTCTCTGCCCTGCACAGGTAGCAAAGACCCTGTGGTGCCTTTGCTAAGTGAAAAGCTGTGCCTAATGGTCCTTGGCTAAAACTTACCCTCTTCTCCATTGGTCTTTGGCTGAAGTATACCACCCATATCATTTGGCTGTATGTCTGCAACTTACCCCATCAGTAGTGATCAGCAGATACAGGTTGCCCAACCCTGAAACTTAGGCGTGAGTAATATATGTGGCTGACTGCCTGTAAGACTGTGCTTGTAGTTTCTCAACTTTCTGATCCATCTGAGCATGAAAAGTGCCACAAACCACAAGGCCGTGCACCTGAATGAAGAACCTGGCTGGGAAGATGGCTGATGGCTGTCTTCTCAGAGTAGTTCTTAAGCTCTGTTTTCTTCTGAGAGGATGGTATGTATTGGGATGTGTCCATTTCCCATGATATACCCTCAGCACAGGCCAAGGGTTAGAGAGAGACTCCCTGAGCTAGTCCTGCTGTTGGTAATCTTTTGGTACCCTGTTGCTTGAGATTAGTGGAATGTATGGCAGTTCTTACATGTGCAAATCCAGACCTAAGTTCTGGTAGCTCCTGCAGCAATGAAAATGTTGTTCTTGGTCTCCTTTAGATACTTGCACAGATCTAACAGCCAGGTATCTCAAGGTACATGTTCATCAAACTGAATTTACAAATCAAAGAGGATAAGGTGAAATGACATAGGTCCAGATTTTCATGAGTAAGCCCAAACTCTGCCTTTCCTGGCTTACCCATTTCCAGTTCTATCACAAAACTCACCAGGTTTGTTTCACATTTGCCTAAAAACTGCCTTACTGCTGTCACAGTCTAAGTGAATTTCAGATTCTGTGAACTTCCTTTCACCTAATTAGACAGAAGCTGTTCTAGAAAGATTTCTTTTATCCTGGAAGGTTTAGAAAACTGAGGATTGGTAATAAGAAAGTTGTAGGTATTAGCTTCAGAGAATACTATGATTTTTGAAGAAATCTGGAGACGATTTATTTGGAAACGCTGAGGATTAGCAGTGTCATATTCATACTATCTCTGTACCTATTTTGCAAGTGGAGATGTCAGCATATTTTTCCTCTAGAAGGTTTGACAGGAGAAAACTCTAAATGAAACCTTTCTAAAACTGCAGTGTTTCTAACATTGGAAATGAAGATCAAGGAGGAAAGTTTTTGCCCTCTTACCTTTTTTAGCTGGCTTGGATCTGCTGACAGTAAGAGGTGACTATAAACAAATGTGGGAAGCAGAGTAGGAATTGTCTCTGAAGGAGGAGCTTGGCAGAAATCCCAACCAGAGACCGTTTGAACTGATTGACTGAACCTGAATTAACATTAATAATGAACACTAGAGAGAAAGTTGTTCTCGGGGATAACACTGACTGACCCGCATTTTAAACCTAGAGTGCACTTCTCCTGCAAAGCTTTCAATCCTCATTGGTCTCCTGATAATCTCTTCTTCACCTAGAATATCCTGAAAAATGTTTAACCTTTCCTCCCCAAACACATGCCTGCACACACACACACTTGAAAATTGAAAAGGGCCTCTTGAAGTTCTTTCTCCCAAACTAGATGTGGTGTTCAACTTTCTGAAGCACTTGGTGCCACTTGAGAATTTAAGCTCTTACATGTGGAATTGGATTTTCATCACTGTCAGTGTGTTGGAGGTGTGGGGCAGAGGTGTTTGCACCCTTTCATCACTGGATGCATCCTCTCCAAGTTGCAAAATAGTTGTACAAGGCAACCTCTTTGTGGCACCAGGTGCTCATTTGATTTCAGCGGTTGCTCGCATGCCACAAAGCCAAGTGTGGTTCCTGGGGAATCCTGTTGACTTCAGTAGATTTACACTGGTGTAATTCAGGAGCCAAGTGACAGAAGAAGCCAATATGTTCTCCTGGAGTGCTGATTACGGGGGAAAGGAGCTGGATCAGAAGAAAATGATTGCACCCAGATTGTTTTCAATGTGTTAATGACTAGCTTAAGGCAGCAAATAAAAACAGAATCAGAGGTGATTTATATTTATGCTGAAATCTAAACAGGTCTGGCCCTAATCATTTGCATTTGTCCCTGTCTAACGCTGTGGCTGACTTCAGACCTCTTTAACTGCAAGGAACTGCTGAAAGAGTGAAGCAAAAGCTGACTTGTGTAAGACAGTGTCAAGACCCTTGGATACAGTATAAAGGGGAGGAGGAGTTATATGTATGGGAAGAATTGGGGGCCAGAGGAAGGATATTATATTTGCATGGAAAGTATGGCTGTTCATGAGAAATACTACTTTTTTTTTTTCTAGATATGGCCTTGGTTCCTTGATTAATAATAGCTACTTTGACAGATTATTGGGCTGTTCTCCCAGGACTCAGGTCTCTTATGTGTTGTATCCAATCCAGAGCTTTAGCTGAGTAAGAGGGGAAGAGAACTAACACTTCAAGTATGACTGAAAATTTTGCAGCCTGTCCTGGGCACCTTTGTATATTCCCCAGCTCAAAGTCCATCCCCAGACAGAAGACTGATTCCTGGATAAAAGCAGCATCAGGGTAGTTGCAACTACATGTAGCCAAAACCAACCATCATCTAGGACAGCATGGTGTTAGTAGAAAGAAAAAGACTATGACCTGGAGCGCCATAAATTAAGTGTAGTTGCAGCTATTAAGGGAGAAGCTGAGGGGTGTCTGAAAGAGCAGCTATTGGTGTATGTATTAATAGGAGAGAAGTCGTAGTACTCTTTCACAATGGTAAGGCTCTTATTTCTCTGGTGGCAGGAGCAGCCTACCAGACTCCCTGTGGCTGTTTCTGACTATCCCAGCTTTATCACTCCAAAGTTTAGTTTTGCTTACATTGCTGAAAAGCTTTTTGCTGGGTCTGGCAATAAGCCTAAGCACCACAGTTGTCACATCATCATGCTGAGTCTCAGTTCACTCTGATTTGGTATATTGAAATCCTTCAGGATCATGAAGCTTAGAAATGCTATGTTTGTAGCCAGACCCCCTGAGTGGGGAAAGATGGCTGAAGCCCTTTCTATATAGGCAGCAATGCTGTAGCAAAATCTGCATATTAAATGGATATACACTTTATAGATGGCATAGCCACTTTTACATTCAAATTCACATAAAAGATATAGTGAAGTCTATGCCATTCTTCCTTGCCCACTCAATGATGTGGTGTGGGTGTTTCAGTGACACACCATTTCATGGCTTCTTATTAATGTACACCACAGCAGAAATCTCATTCATGGATGACACTGATCTTATCACAGATATTGATTCATCAGCCTAAACTAGGAGCATTAGTAATGAGCCTTTCCTACACAGTTCTTCGGTGACTCTGGTGTCTGCTACCAGTGGAATAAGCTGGTGTTGGCTGATGTAAGGAGGACAGTCTCAATGGAGTTGTGTTGGTTTGGTTGGTTTTTTCTACTGAGGCTTCTCTGTGGGTCTGTGAGGACTTGATGTGTGGGTTTGGAGTAGGTGTTCTGCATCAAAGGGATTCTTAATTTCTTTTTCCAGCAGTTTCCACTGAAATCTAAGTGTCTATTGTGAAATGGCAGATCAAAATGAGGTGGTGCAGGAAGGTGCGAACCATTGATATTTGCTGTTTTCAACTTGAATGACTCTTCCAAATGACATTTGTCATTAATAAGTTCCATTTTCAAAAGTTAGCCTTGGAAATGGGAGTTTGAAATGTATTGGAATAAACAGTACTGGAGAAGGGAAAGTTAGCTGGTGGAAAGTTTTCCAGCTTTGTGTTCACTGATCTGTTTTGATTCTGTTCAGGGAATGTAGGGGGAAGCAAGGGCTGGAATTTCTAGTGAACTGAGTTTTCAATGCATTAACTTTGCGATCTCCAGATTTCCACGCTCCAGTTCGAAAACTAAAGGCCATTTTGGGGAAGAGTGACAGTTCCCTTATTGTACCAGTCACACCTGCCCGAGGAGGGGACATAGGCACTCACTGGTCCTCATGAATCCTGTTTCCTAGTATTCTTTGTAATCTGAGAATTTCTCAATGTCAACAGACTATTAATCATCCTCAGGCATTTGCAGGACTGAGTTCTTTATGCTTTCCTATTCATTCACATACTTCTTTCAACTTTGTGTTGTCATCTTTGTGGATAGGTGAGCAATGTACTGTGGCAACAGTCTGTTGGTTTTGGTATTATTTAAAAAAAAAATAAATTAGCCATGCAACAATCCTTGTCAGAAAACTGGAGAACACAGACTCAGAGAGAGAGATGTAAGAGACAAGGTGCTGTAAAGGACAGCACCATCTGCTTTGTTGACAGTCACTTGTGCAGAAAGGACAAGGCACTGATTAATTTGTCAAGAACTCAAGATCTGCAAAAAGAAGGCAGATAGGTGTATTGACAATAAATGGAGGGGCAATGAGGTAGTTGTCAAGGCAAGAGAGAAAGGTGAGCTGAGCTTTTAAAATGGGAATTCGGACATCTCATTTGGAGAATGGGACAAAGGCGTTAAGCTTTGCTGCAAGAAAGCAATGAAAGCTGCAAGTTGTTGCTGAGCAGCAGAACATAAGTATAAGTAGTTATTTATGGTGCACAATAAGACATGAAAAAGAAAGTGCAGGCTGGCTGCTAGCCCTTGATTGTTTTGTTGGTTTGGTTTTGGTTTTTTTTCTTTCACTAAAACCTATGAGGAAAAGAAGGGCTGTGGTCATCTCCACTAATTGGCAGTATTGCTGCTAGATTCACTGTACAAGGGACTGAAAGGGCAGGAAAGGCAAGTGACTGCCAGGGAGATGCAATGGAGGAGTAAGACATAGCAGTGGTCAATGGGAGAACTTTCACAGCTGCAGTCCACTCTGGGCTTTTTCCTTAGACTCTCGGTTCTCCTATAGCCATGCTACAAAATGCATTAGGCAAGTTGTGTAATTAAGCAAATGAAAAGCAGTCTCGAGGAATTTGAGGTCTGTCAGCCTGGCACAAAAGGTGCTTCTCTCAAAGGAAAGCTGCTGAAATAGTGTCATATTTGCAGAAAAAGAGAATTATCTTCTCACAATTGATGCCAGTACTTTTGATCAAAAGTGAAGTATGACCAGATATGGATGGGAAAGATTCCAAAATTTAGGGAGACTTCTTGGCGGGAAGAGAGTTTCAAGCAGATTATTAATGATGAGTTATCTATGTATCAACAAAAAGTAACAGGTAAAGATCCCTGATTCATTCAGTTCTAGACAGATCAGGTCTTACTAGTGATTGGCAGTTTATGGCAAGGGTCTATTGCTCAAATAAGTCTCATCTGACATATCATATTTGAATCCTCTAGGGAAGCTCCTATATAGGAGCAAAGAAGAATGGAGAAATGCTTTCCCATCCCCAGCACTGCGTATTTGGCAATGAAGAGAGTAATACCACAAGTGCTATTCCATCTTTGTACAGAGACGAGCACATGCAAAAGAGAGCAAAGTAGTACATGTAATTATTTTTAAGAACTCCAGACAAAGACTGAGCATACAGAGCTTTAAAGACAGGATACTTTAAACTGGATGTGCACTGTTCTTGGTTCTAATCCAATTCAATAGTACTAAGTGTGAGGAAGATGAGGAAGGGAAAAAGTATTAGAGGATCTATTGCTCTGCTAACATGTTAATTGCCAATCTAAGTTGGCAACGTGGATAGTGAGCAGAGACATTAATCATGGAACAGGCATAAATTAAAGGAAACTTCCAATTTTGCTGCCAATTGTAAGGGTACTAGATGCTTAATGAAATGAAGAATTCCATTTTGAACTTGTTGTGAGCAACCCAACAGAGCAATACAATCTGCTCTTCCATGGGCAGACAGAGAGAGACTGAGGCACAGATCCCTTTCACTTCCTCTGAAAGTCTTTTGGTTACCATAAAGGTTTGTCTCGGTCATAAACTCCCACTCGGACTTCTGAAATACTGCCCAGCAGCAGGATTGACATTGGATCTGTGGAGACAGACCTCTGCCAAAGTATAATTGCAGGATTGGGGACTTATTAATAAAAAGTTTGTTCCCAAATCTGTAGAAACCATAGAAAGACTCCCAGTGATTTCAGTGGCTTTGGATTAGGCCTTCATTCATGGTATTCAGCTAACACACATCAGAGATTTCTAGCTGCCCAGTTTGGTCAGTTTTAAGATGTTCGTGTTCAGCTCCTTCAAATCTATATAGCCAGATGAATGTCACTTGAGAAAACATAATTTTGTAATTACTGTGAGTTCTAGTTATAAAAAAATCCATCTTAAGATACCTTTTTTCGTGATCATTTTTCACTTGCATAGTCATTTATAGCTCTGCAAAGCCATTGTGAATATCACTTTCTAGTGCCGCGTACATCCATTTCTTGCTTCCTCTGAACCACCGCAAGTGAGGGTACAAGGCAGAGGATCTGGAGGACTTGGAGCCAGCAGTGAATCTTGAAGGAAACACAGAACAGTCATCTTACTTCAAACCTTAACCCAGCCTGAGTGCTTTGTGGACAGACATCACTGGCCTTGAGATCAGGTTCTGTCTGGTTAATTACTGCAAAATGTCCTTCTCTGTTACAGAATGGTTTTTTATTCTAATTACTGTTGCTGGTTTGTATTCACTTCCTCTCTGTTCTTATGCATTGACAAATAGTCTGAAGGTAACTAATTCATGAGCATTGCTTCTGAAATTTTCTCTCTCTCACCTGCTTCATTCTCACCTTCTCCCTTGCTGCTGGCCCGAGAAGATCTCCTCTTCAGATTGCATAAGCACAAGTGAGGTTGCTTTCTTCAACTTATTTTTTCTTTTCCTCTTCATATCCCCCACAGATCATGCTTTTCCTCCCACTGTCCCTTCTCTCTTTACAAACAAGAAAAGAAACCTATAATTTAAAAAAAAAAATTAAGAATCAGTGATTAAAAAAAAAAAAGTGATAAAAAGCATCCTGTATTTTGTGGAGGGGAAGGGGGAACCTGTGTGCTGGAACAGCTATTTTAAAAGTGTGCTGGTCACCTGGGAAGCACAGTAGTGAGGAAAAACAGGTACAGGTATTTAAATAGTCGCTTAGTTCTAGACAGAGCCTGCATTTTGAGTGGAGGAAAAAAAGTTATCTTTGCTGACATGAGGGAGAAGGAGTCATATTCTAAAGCCATGCCAACAGAGAGATACGCTGCTGCCCTGCCAGGGTTCTGGCAGGCACCAGTGGTCCCCAGGGTTCTCACCGGCTCTAGAAAATAGTACTATCCATTTCCTATTCCTCTGAAGAACTATGTTAGAAAACTCCATTTCCCTAGACCCTACAGGGTCATAGGAAATTACCCTTTGTCCTTTTCAGAGTGCTCTGAAGAAACCCAGCAACCGCTGCAAGTGAAGAATGACATTAAGCTACATAGGAGGAAGAAAAGCGATGTTGCTGGGCAATATTTTAAGAGGTATTTTAAAATAATCTGTGAAGAGTGGATTCCATTCTAGGTTCCTTTCTCTATCCAGGTTGTTTGGTTTGGGGTTTTTTGTTAGTTTTTTTGGTGGTGGTTTTTCTTAAATTTTTCTTACTATTTTTCTTTCTCGTGCTCAGTGCAATTATGGCTCGTAAAATGCCTTATGAGACATCCCAGACAATTCACCCTCTATTTTACATGCTATTAAAATATATGGATCCAGCCTGTGCAGCTGCTTGCTGTCAGGTCTATTATATCCTGAACATCTGTGCCCCCAAGTGATTTTTTGCTGAGGCCTCTTCTCATTCATTGTCAGAGATGACAGATACTGTAGAGAGAGCAGCTGATCCTCATAGAGGTGGGAGTGGAGTTGCGTGATTGATTGTCCACAGAAGACATGTAGGCACTGAGTTGGTCTGCAGCAAAGTTGTGCCTTGGAGGGTGCAACAGGCAGTGGGCTTTTGTGTCTCTGGATCATTTTATTCATGTTGTTGGATAATGCTTGCTTTGTTTTGCCTTTGTACCAGATAATACTTGAATAATGACTAGGGATTTTTATTTTTCTGCTGTTTCTCAAGTGTTCCTAGAAATTAGAGAGCAAAATCACGGAATCACGGAATCACAGAATGTTAGCGATTGGAAGGGACCTCGAAAGATCATCTAGTCCAATCCCCACACTGGAGCAGGATCACCTAGACCAAGTTGCACAGGAACGCGTCCAGGCAGTCTTTAAACGTCTCCAGAGAAGGAGACTCCACAACCTCCCTGGGCAGCCTGTTCCAGTGCTCTGTCACCCTCACCGTGAAGAAGTTTCTTCTCATATTTAGGTGGAAATTACATACTGAGTTGCACTGCACGTTCTGTGTTCTTCAGACAAAGCCAGTTTGTCCTCTACAAACAAGCCTGGTGTGTTTTACTACATCCAGTGTTAAATCATCTAGAAGTGCCATCACAAACAATTACACATAGGTGCTTTCTGTCAGGTCAAACAGGGAAGTGAGAGGGGAGACTTTTGGAGCACACTTCTTCTAGATACATTGGTATAACTCCACAGCTTCAGGGAGTTATTGCTGCATTGCAGACAGTCAGTCAATGCAAGATTACAATCAGAGTGAGCATGACTGTGTGAGTGGCATACCCACGTGACCTGTGCAGTTTGCTGAGCCTCCTCTCTCGGAGCACCTCTGCAGTCCTGGGGACACTAAGCAGGCAGTGGCACTGGGATTGCCAACATGATGTACTTCGCACCAGAAGAGGCTGACAGGAGCTGCCACAAAATTCTGGATTTGATATACCAAGCTTTCCCCAGTAGGGAAAGAAGCTGGCAGGGCTACAACAGCTAGTACTTTGTTCTGAATAGATGGTACCTCTTACCTTAGATGTACAGCGGGAGACAGCAAGGCTGTTTGTGGTTGCACTGTTACACTCTATGGGCACTGTGAGTATATGGGCCAGTGAGATCAGCAATGACCCACAGTGAGGAGAACTGTGAGGGGAAAGAGGGGGCCTGGGTCTGGGACAGCACTGCAAGGGCACTGTCTTTCATGTCGTATCTACTCAAGGCTGATGATTTAAGCTTGCCTGGAGAAGCAGGTGATGTAAATTCACTTTTAGTGCTTGTATTCAAGTCCAACTCTGTCCACATAGCAGGATTTTTAAATGACAAGTGCATATACTTCTATGAAAATATTGTCTTATTTCCCTAACCCTTAGCTAAGTAGAGCTTGTCAGGTGAACAGTCAAAAAGAAAGGCAAGAGAGGAACTGCTGTCACAAAGCTACCACTTACAAAGCATGTCTGAATTTGTACACAGTTCATTGGGGCAGCTGATGATTTAAGATCACTGTTCAATTTAAAATGACAGAGAATTTGGACAAAGTTTAATAAGAGTCTGGCATCTACAGATAGGCACGGACAACTGTGACTGCAGGTTCTGACATTAAGGAAAAAAATACAGTGTTTAGCTCAATTGAGCACTAGAGCCAAGTATTTTCCTGTCTCCCACTTCATTAGAGAAGTAAGGTTTTGTGGGCATTTTTGTGGAGGGGCTTGGTTTTTTTGCTGGGGTTTTGGTTTTTGTGTTTGTTTTTCCCTTAGGTCATCTGACATGCTACATTTTTCTGTGTAGTTGTTCTTTGTGTAAATGTGCTTCATTAAATCCACTAGTTCTCCTTCTGTTTTGGCAGCTTCAAGTGGTCTGCCTCCTTCACTCTTCAAAATAATAATATAGTTTGAAAAGAAAGTTCATATTGTTTACTTTCCTTTATAGTTGTCCATTGCATCTACCTTGTAATCCAATAATATGCCTTCTGCTTACATTTAGGTTAGTAGCAGCTCTTAACTTTAATACTTAGGCCACCTCTGATGCTGTAACAAATTGCTGATTGTCAAAGGAGTAGTAGCACTTATTTAGACTCCCACACATACTGAATCTAGATTAAGGTATGTGAGAAAGAAAATGCCTGTGAGAAAATGATTGGCTCCTTAATTGATATGCTGCTAAACAACAGAATACAACTCATTCAGCACACATTACTGCAAAAAAAAAATAAAAACAAGAGACATAATTGAATATTTAACATAATAAGTGTGATTAAATGTACATCTGGAAAAAAGCCTATCACCTTCTAAAATAAAGGAGAGGACAAGTGAAGAGCATGTTTTTCTTACGAGTTACGGGAAGGGATGAAAAGCTGCCATTTTTTTCTGACACATCTCCTTTATGGAGACTTCTGTCTGTCCATTGTCCCTTACACTGTCACTGTAAAATGGCTCTAGTGGCACTTAGATCCTTTACCACGCCAGCTCAAATGAACCAGTCTATAGAATACTTTGGGATATTTTTTTCTTAATTTCTCCTTCTAAATGAAGAATAATGTGACTTTTTTAGTTCTATATCCTAAGTTTTTCCTTGAGGATGTCTTAAATGGAAGTTTCTATTTAAGAAGTTATTCTGCTTTCAGATCTCCAAGTTCATCTCTTACAATAATCATTCTAAAGCAGTTCTATTGATTCTATTCCATGTCTTAAAGTTTTTCTTAAACTTTATTCTTGGAGTCATGAAATCATATAAGGTTCTTTGTTCTTATAAAAACACATTTTTTGTCTCATACAGAACATCTGAAGAACATAACTGCAGTTGATATAGATGCTAGGAAAACAAAAAGACACTTGCAAAATAAACCTTGTGGTCTGGTGGTTGATGTAGGAAAAAGGATAATTTATGTTCTTTGATTAGGTTAAGAATGAGGTTTAGGGGTTTGTTTGGAATACGTTTTGAAGGCATTCCTCCTAACTTGCCACAGAAAAGTACTAATTCTTCTGCTTTTTTTTTTTTTTTCTGTCTGGAAGTGCAGAATGAAGCACTTGTATTTATTTATAATCTCTTAAACTGAGATACAAAGCCTGGTGTTCTTAGAAGGTTGCATAAGACTCGTATATGAACCAATAAAGAAATGCTCCCAGAATGATTAGGCACTGGATAAGGCTTATGCAGAGGACAGCTGGCCCAAATGCATTTTAAGTTAGATATAGGTCTGAGTCATGCTTCATCTCTCCCTGCCTTTTCCTGCCTGCAGCTGTAGTCCCTTGAAGCTGTTGTCTAGGATACAGGCAGACTTAGTCTATTTAATTCATGTTTTAAATGCAGAAAGGAGGGATGGTCTCGGGGCTAAAGCATGACTGTAATGCAGACCTCTGTGTGGCCCTTAACCAGTCACTTATTGTTATCAGAGGTGCCCTTACCTTACAGGTGGGAAGGTGCACCTAGTTAGGAGGCACCATGAAAATACAGTGATAGAGACCACAATAGCACATGCTAGTGCCCACAACTACATCCTTCTTTGTGTTGTGTATCAGTGTCACAGGACTGAGAGTGTGGATGAAATCTTCCAATTAATTTGCTTACTTCACTCAAGTTGAAATCTTGTTCTTTAAACTTCCCCTCCTGCCCCCCAGATAGTCCTAGGGACCAGAGAAGCTACAGACAGTGTCCACATACAGTCCTGGGCCACAGGACACAACAATCTAGGTCTATGGCCATACATTGTAAATGGGCAAGAATTAGAAAAGCCCTCTGGTACTATATGCTGTGTCACGATTGAGCAGCTTTCACTGGCAGTAATGACACAGCCAGCATTCTAGGAATAGGAAGGTCCATGTTTTCCTGCTCATGAGCTTCTAGAGATTCCCTGCTAGGTGATTACAGTGAGGAAGCAGAAGCCCAGAAGCAAGCAGCAGCTTGCTTTTGTGAAGGAGTGTCAAACAGGTTCTGCTAAGACAGATTCCATCAGAAGACCCTTCACCTACAAAAATGAAATCTCCTATACCATAGAACCTCATAAAGGTGTTACTGCAGGTGATTGATTTCCTGTGACAGCAGAGATGGAGACATGAGATATTTCCCAAAAGTTTGTGTGTTCAGGCTAGATACCTAGGGGCTTATGCAAGTCAGCCTTTCCCTCCCTTTTGATGCAGTCATTTTCTATGGAATGCAAAATAAACCTCAGAGCAAAGCAATTAGCCAGTGTCTCTGGAAAGCAGTGCTCTGCCTGTCAAGAATGGGCATACAAGAAGGACCCGGTGAGACTTTCCCTCCCTGAGCTACAGGGCTTTAATCAACATCCAGCACAGAGGAAACTGTTTGCATTATTTTCCTCCATTGCTCTGAAGAGTAGCAGGAAAAAAAAAACCCACAACAAACAACAAATCCGCAATAATCACAGATCATAAATTCTTCATCATCTGAATGGCCCTTAGGTAGATATATCCACCCAGGGAGGTAAGTGACAGCTTCTAGCCACAAACTGTTGCCCTCTATGCAATCTACAAATTGCTGTGTACACTATCTAATATTTCACTGATGGGCTGGGCTGGTTAACAGGAAGGAGCTCTTGTCTGAAAACAGGCCATTTTTCTCCTTCAAAGCAGATCTATTTTCTCAACACCATGTTTCGTAGTAATTCAGCAATACAGAGTTTGCCATACCAACATCATTTTCCCTAGCTGTTTAATAACCATGCTCCGAACCAGAGTTCTTGAGTATCTCATTATTCTGCTCCAAAGGTAGGAGAGGAGGGAAAAACGTGAATAAAAACATCTGTTCCTGAGCATGTCATAAGTAAGGTTATACTGCCAACTGCAGTCAGTATCCCTGCAGCACCTATAGGAGAGGAATTAAATGAGAGGAAAGAGAAATCAAGATGGGAAAGCATTATTGACTTTTTCTGCATCAGTGAGTTTAACCTGAGTTTAATATCATTTGAATTTAAAATATTCAGGAGCTGCTACTTCTAATTCATTTACAGAGATGGATGAAAGCTCCTGTCTGTTATATTTGGAGTGTGTGCAAAATCGGAAAGAGTTAATGCTGGAGAAGTTGCTGCTGATGTTCCCTCGTGCCTCAGAAAGGAGACCCATTGATTCACACATCCATGAAGGAATTCAGACCATTCTGAAATGTTATGAAAGCAGCATCCAAGGCAAGCTTTGCTGCTGTGCTGAGGCTGAAATGTCCTTTCGAGAGGCATAGATACCTAAAGCTTAGGGAAGAAAACTGCACAGAAATACATCTTGCAAAGGCATGAGCTGGTCATCTGGTCCAGGCATGCAGAACTAACAGGTCAGAGAAGTCTTGGGGTAAGGCTGATGAGATAGTGCTGCCATCAGCTGGCATTGCTGACATCCCACTGGCAGGGACCAACAAATCCTGAGGCAGAGAAAAATCAATAGGCACTGCTCAAATGTTTGGCTTTTGCTTTTTTTGTTTCATTTCTCGCAGTTTTTTCAGGGGTACAGATCTGGCCTTAACATGCTTGCTCTCAAAATCCAGGGAAGTGCTTGGATATGACACCAGATCTTTCCAACTTCTCTCCATATATCAAATTTAATTTAAAATAAATTTATAAGGGGAATATTTGACATAACATTTTTCAATTGGCAGAGCATTACCCGCCACATGCTGTGTCTTGCTTTCTGGAAGATAGTACCTTGGGAGAGCCTGGAAATTACTTTCTTGTAATGGGACTGCCTTTTCTTCACTAAGTTTGTATTGATTTTTCTATCATTTTCAGCCATGAGTTAGAGGACATTTCAATTCCGCTGCTCCAGTATCTGAAAAGGTAAAGCAGTTTGCCTGTGGTATTGCAGTGGCTATTTCGGCATGGCTGGAATTAGTTGAACAAAGTATTTCAAAGGTGCTCTAAGGATGACTTTTTTTTGCTTTATTTTAATTTGGCAAGTGCTCCAGCCATGCTGCCCAAGTTGCAGAAGAAGGCAAAGGCAGGGACTGGGTTTGAGACCATCTAAGGAACCTGAAGTCCATGTGGCCTGATGAGATGCATCTGTGGGTCCTGAGGGAACTGGTGGGTGAAGTTGCTAAGCCACTATCCATTATATTTGAGAAGTTGCAGCAGTCCAATGAAGTTCCCACTGGCTGGAAAAGGATAAACATAACTCCCATTTTTAACCAGGGAAAAGAGCAAGACCTGGAGAACTACAGGCCAATCAGTCTCAGCTCTGTGGCTAGCAAAACCATGGAGCAGATCCTCCTGGAAACTATGCTAAGGCATATGGAAAACAAGGAGGCAGTTGGTGACAGCCAACATGGCTTCACTAAGGGCAAATCATGCCTGACAGATCTGGTAGCCTTCTATGATGG
>VYZX01022993.1:44862-64801 GCA_013401335.1 Brachypteracias leptosomus
TGTGCTTTTCTCTTCCCATCAGGAAGAGCGTCTCTCTTGCTGACACTTCAGGTTTGAATCCTGGTATGAGCGTACTGTAGCATTGATAGAGAAATATTTAGCCTGTCTACAGGCAGTTCTTTCCTAGTAAAGAAGAAACATTGTTCCAAACAGAGACGATTAACAGTGACAGAAAAAATTAGGAAGTGGATAGAAAACTTTATTCTGCCTTGATCACAACTACCCATTTGTCACTAGGTTCTGATTTTTCAGACTAATGGTAGGTGTACAGTCGTACAAGCATGCAACTGTGCACTGATCTTGCCCTCAAGGGACTGTGGATTTATCTCTAATGCTGTCAGATTTATTTACGAAAGATAGAGTACATTTACAAATGCTCCATTGTGCTCTGTTGTTTGGAACAGAGTGAAACCTGGTTCCCATGGATATGGCAAAATGAGAAGGAGATTTTTAAGGTTTTGCCCTCACAAATCAAGTGGCTGTTGAAACTATTCATGAGTTTCTATTGGCGTGCATGGAAAAAAGGAAGATATGGTGAGAATTTCATACAGAATGCCCTGTAAAGAATGTATGTTTTGTTGCAATTTTGGTGGAGTGCTCAACTTTGTGTGATAATAATAGCAATAACAATTATTGTGGTCTTTTTCTATTGTTGTTGTAATGTATGATTGCCTATTATGACAGTTTGGGTCTCTGTCATCCTTCAGCAGCCAGACTGTAGTTTAGCTAGTTTAGCTTGTCCACCAGAAAAAAATAGAAAGATGGTGGAGATGATTGAAAGACATCTTCAAATAGGAAAGATACTGCCATGCCTCCTGGATGTCTAACTAGCGATTAGCAAATGCTTCTGATTTATCCTAGATACTTTGTGTTGTNGCACTTCAGTAAGATATCCAAATGTCACACAAAGAGAATTAAATTAACATTAGTATACAGACACTAGGAATGCACCTAAGCAGCACTTGAAGCTTTCAAGTATGGACAGTAGCTGTTGAACAAAAGTGATTGTTTCTAAAAGTAGAATTAATTTACTATGTTAGTGCTTTTTATTTTACTGTTTATATTGCATTAAAACTTTAAATGATGAGTTGTTTGAAGTGAAACACTCTTTTGGATCCATGAGTTACAACCTCCCACAGTCAATGGGAGTCTCTGCACTCATCTTGGCAGGCTCTGGACAGGTGTAGGCAGAGAAGACTGGCTTTGTCTCCAGAACACTGAGTGGCTGCACCCTTCTTCTGTTATCAAGAGCTAAACTCATGCAATCATTCTCCTTAGGTTTTTGTTCCACTCGGGTAGGAAGTTGATTTCACATGTACATCATTATATCCCTATGCAAACCTTGTCTGGTAGTAAAGTTTTATCAACAACCTTCCTTTGTCAGAACAGTGGTTTCCTGGAGCTTTGACTCTGAGAGTTTTTGGAGGGGAAGTGTTTCCTCCCAACAAATAGTATTGTATCTCCTGACAAATAACTCCAGTAAAAGAACTATGAATTTGTGTGGGTTTGTTTCTCTTTGCTACCTCTGCTGCTTGAAGTATTCTCAGGAAGGTCAACTGACCTTTATTGAGCCCCAGCTGTTGGCAAGATGATATCCATAATGAATGTACTTCGAGCAGCCAGTGCTCCAGCATGAGTGTTTTAACATCTGACCCCATCAGAGCAAATAGTGTAAGACAGAGAAAATACTTGACTTCTTTCCCCCAAGGAGAGCAGCTTCCAATTGGTGTACCAGATAGCATGTAAAGTATCATATATGTGCACTCTAGCAAGGTAAACACCAGAATAATAATGGATCAAATCCTTCATTTAGTAGAACACAACAGGTCTTGTTGCTTGTTTTGCTGGTTGTTTTTTTTTCACTGTACATATGACCTATAAAGTTATCTGGGCAGATGCAAAGGTTACTAATCTTCTGGTATTGACTAGGTTTGTTATGATCTCACTTGCTCTAGCCTCTAAAGGAAAAGTACCTTGATATAAATCATAAATGCATGGAATGGTAAAATGAAGGCAAATGTCAGACTTCAGGCGTTTAACATACCTTCAACTTCCTGTGATACTGAACATACCATCATGTGCTCCACAGCTGACTATATTTTTAACAGCATTCATCTTGTGATTCCTCCATATCACGATGGAAATGTTTTCTTAGTTGAGTACTGATGAAATATATAAGGCAGGGTATGCTTAATAAATCCTGTGATGAGAGCTGTCTGAAAGGTGGCAACATGCTAGTCTGGGCCTTGAGGGAGTACAGTGAGGCTTGGGGTAAATTAAGCGCTTCGTCACTACACTTGCATTTTTTTAATCTGTTACTCCTTTTTCTCAAGACAAAAAAACGTCCCTTATTAAGATGAGTATATACAAACATATATGTTACTGAGGTAACGCTTTGTCCACCTTACTTAGGGTTTTTACCACATGAGCTGTCAGGCCAACCAAGCGCACAGTGTGCCACAGGCAAACATCAATAGGAAATCCCAGCTCTTCACAGTGTTTAAGAGAATAAAAATGGGGAAATCCCCTATGAAGGGGAAAGGCTCACGCATCAGCCCAGTACCTTACTATATTTAAGTTTGCACAGTATATTAAGTATGGCATTTTACTCTCTTAGTAATAGTGTGGCTTTCTGCCCATTATCAGGGGTGTTTATTGCAGGCCTCCTTGAGGTTTTTGTTTGTCTCCTTGGGAGAAACACTTGAGGTTTTGGGATGGACTAGGTTTCTGGTTTAGTGTTGTTTAACATCTTTTACAAGAATTACCTCTTTCTCTTTGAACATCAAAACTTGGATCTTATGATGTATCATTTATATAGGGAGAGACCAGCCATAACCACTTAAGTATCTCTATTTTCCCATCTGTACAGTACATCCAAATGTACTTCTGTTTCATGCTATATTCATAACTAACCTAAAATGAACTTGAGCGTTTGCTGTTGCATATTGTTACTGAGTTTAATGGCAGGAAGTATGATTTGCATTGACTGTTTGAGGTTAAACCTCTTTGACTCCCCTTCCTGCTCTGTGGTTCAGCCAGCGCTTTGCAGCTTTCCTGTGACACTGGGTGTCACATGAGTTGGCTGCTCTCAGCAATCTTGAGGGACACATCACTCTGTGGGGTTTTCACTTTCTTTAAAAACTAAAACAGTGTTACCTCCTCTGTGCAGAAAATAATATGATTTTTTTTATAAGAAGATTAGGTCTGCAACTACAGTCTTTGGTTTCACTCGTACCATGTTGTTATGCAGGTGTAACACTGCTAAGTGCTCTGCCCAGAAGGTAGGGACCAAGTCAGCTCATAAGCAGATGTGGTCCATGGGAAAAAGGAAGAGGGAAACAGCAGCACACCTGAACTGGAGACTGAAAGAAGTAAGATTTTTCTCATTTCTTCACCCAGGGTAGTCCTTAGAGTTTACTGAAGCCTTTGTCCTGCAAATAAAGCTGTAGATAAGAGATGGAAATAAATAACTGAGGTTAAAACTTAGTTGGAGACCAGCCTTCAGCAGGCATGTTTTCAAATAAAGATGTTACCAGCATCACACATACATGACTTTTTATATGGTTTCTGCAGGGCAGCCATTTTGTCAAGCACAGGAAGGGAGGATAAAGACAGACAAATTGTGCAGTAACATCTGTAACTCAAGTAATGCAAAGTGTAGAATTCAACAAAGAAAAAGTCGCAGTAAATATGTCTGGAAAGGCCTTACAGCAGCCACCTGGTGGTGTCCCTGCTCTAATGGTTGCAGGTATATGTTACCTAGCTTACTCAGTCGCTAAAGGAGACTTCCATTTCAAAATCCTGCTCAAAATCTGTGCGCTTTAGGATGGTTTGGATACAAATCAAAGGTGCCAAGTGTTATTTATGTTTTTAATAGGCCAAGTTAAGGTCTAAAACTCAAACACTGCAGATTTCAAAGATACATTTGTATCTGAGCCATTTGTTTCTCCTCTGCTTTAAGCTATTTGATTTGTTTGATGTGAACAGACTTGACCCATCTTCTGAGCCAGTTGGCATCCATGCTGTTGTATTAACAGAACACTAAATTTAAAATTATATATTCTATTGAGTCTCCACACAGCTTCTGGTGACTCGGAAGAGCTTGTATGCGTTCACCTGAAAAGGACTAGCTGAACATACTCTGATCTCCTTTTGAATGACAGTCATCTTTGCAGTATCAGAGAGATTTCTGTCTCTATTAAAGCACAAACTCCTGCCTGTCCTGCTGGTAGAGTTTTCAAGTCTATGGAACTTAATCCTCTACTAGATCATGTTCTTCCTCTCAGCAGCATTGCTGGGATTTTGGTCTGTTATGGCATGGTGGGGGAGAATTTGTTAATTTTTCTTTTTTCTATAGGAGTCAGATGGCTCCTTGTGTGAGGGCACAGTAACCCTTCTGGTTGTGACCTTACACTGACATTTGATCATTATATGCAGGTGGACTTACTGTTCTGTATAAGTTTAAGGACAGCTAGGTTTCCAGATACTCCCTTCAATGAACAGAAGATACACAAGAAAAGGAACAGTGATGTGATCATTTGAAATACTTCTACTCAGAAAATTATGAGCATTTATTTCTTGGTTCTTAATTCAGTGCTCATCCTGACATAGAGATTTGAACTACATTTGTAAAGTTATTACCAATTGCTAAATTATAGAAGCCTGCTTTTACTTCTGTACCTCGTATCTGATAAATGCAAGATCAGAAGTTACTTGAACTCATTTGAGATTAAATAAAAGAAAGATGAGAGAGAGAAACTTGAGGAGATAGAAATATTTCAGGGTGTTATCACATATTGCCTGAGCAGATCCCAAGGTGATACATACCTAAAAATGCCAAAGACAGATAGAGCTGGCATTATCTCACCCTCTAAATGCTTGGTAAAATTACAAGAAAAATGAAACACTAGAGAAAAGGGCTTTTTCTTCTTTTAATACCTCTACCTGTGACAGTTACCCTTAAGATAGCCTGTCACATCTTTTGATAAAAGGTCCATCTTCAGTTTTAAATGGGAGCTATCTTTGCTGAAGCATACATTCAAAAGCACTTTCTATAAACAGTCTCTCAGGAGCCTTTAGCTCCCTGCTAATACAACAACAACAACAAAATCAGCTCCTGAGTCAAGCTGTCCTTGTTGAAGGAGGCAGGTAGGAAGGCTGGCAGAGGCTGCATTTCAGCACGCATGGCTCTGAGCCAAGCTCCACACTGCTTTGGCCCCTGGCAAGTCACTTCCATTTGTCCCATGTGGGTGCAAGGTAGGTTGTTTCATTTACACACACAGGGAAGTTCATCACCATTTTGCACAGGCAAAATGATTCAAGCCAGTGAGGAGTCAGGCACTGATTCTTTTTCTCTCCTTGAAAATCTCAGGCAACCCTGTGCAAGTAAATGAAGCTGCACTCTGTTCTCGCAAGCAATTTTAGGGATATGTCAAATAAATGTATGTGATTCAGAAGAAAAAGAAGCAAGTACTTAGGCTAGGTCCTCACCAGGTGTAGCACTATGCAATGCCTTAAACTCACAAGGAACTGTTAGTTTACTCCACAGGAGGATCTGTCCCCAAGTCTGCTGGGAGCAGACGAGCATCTGTTCTTCGACCTTCTGCAGCAACAGCTACAGGACTTTGGATGAAAGAGAAGCCTGTAATGGGCCCAAGACTGTCTTTCCCCTCCACCCAGCTCCTCCTTTTAGCATAAAGCGTTGTCAAGAATACTTGCTTGCAAAAAATGCTTTTTTTTTTTTTCAGTGCTGAAACTCCCCTGGGTTCTGCTTGAAGGACACTCTTTTCTCTATCACACATGCATTGTGTCCAGTAGAGATTGATTTTTAAAAAATAAATAAAATTCAAGTGCCATCCAGGGTGAATTTATTAAATCATTTGACCAGGAGGGAATGAAAAAGTCTGCATCAGGCTGGTTGCTTTTCTGGAGCTCGCCAGGTCTGCAGCACAGCAGAAAGGCAGTGATGGACAGAGGTGTGTATGTGAGCATGGGAGAACCAAGATCTCTGTACGTGGGTGCAGGCTGCACAATATGAGGAGAAACAGTGAGTAGCAAGAACCTCTCCTTTGAGATGGAAAGACATTTTTCTGAAGGGGGGTGATTAGGATAAACTTAGCAGGAGGGAGAGGGGGAACCACAAAAAAAAAAATCCCCTTAGAACAATAAAACCTGCTGCAATGGTGAACTCAATACTGCCACCCAGAGTACCGTTTTGCATAATACGTGATGTTCTGTGTGGATCTGGAGACTAGGAAGATTATAATAGATGATCTTTCTGCATGTAAAGCAGACAGAGACAGCATGATGGATCATTACTGAATACATTTGTGGCCATGCATAATTGTGTTCTGATCTTCCTTGTTGAAGTACTATCACCATCTCTCTGCCAGACTATATTGCTCTAACTCATAAGAGCCAAAAATATTCTTTACTTCTCTATGTCTTGTCCATTGTTATCTCTGGGGTCACTTGCACTATAACCATGCTACTGCCAGCTATAATAAAATGTTAAAATGGCATCAAAACATCCTAGAACAGGCCAATGAGGTGAATCAGATAATGGTTGCATGTAGGGTCTGGAAAAATAAATATCTGTTCAGATGTTTGAGAGGCACATGGCTTGTTTCTCTTTAACCCTTTGTGGTTATTTCTGTATTGCCTGATGCAATGGTGAATGCTAGTGCAAAACAACAGAAAGGGACATTCTTGAGTCATGTAGTTTTCCATCATTTCAATTTGACATTTTATCAGACTAATATCAAAAGTATATTGTGCAGTGTATTTACTGAATAAGGGTTAAATGATCCTTAACACATAGCATATGGCCATGTAAGACAAAGATTTTGTGAATGATACAGAAGGAAAAAAATATTTCTTCCTCACAAAGGAAAATCAAAGGGGCTGTGTTATCTGGTGCAATAACAACAGTGCCGGGAGTTTCAGCAATCCTGAGATACAACTGCTGAGGCACAGGCAGGTAATCTTGGTCTGCACGGTTGAGCTGCAGATCTCCTGGGAACAAGATTCTTCATGACATGGTTTGTACCACAGCCCCCTGCATTGGTTAGAAGAGATCTGGTGTGGTCTTGTCAGTGTGGATCATTACCTGTCTTCACATCTGGTGTGTCAGCTTCGTATAGTGTGTAATTTATCTCCTGCATTTAAAAAGCCTTTATTGCACATGGTACCTACAAACACCTAGGCACCTTTCATACAAGTGAGAAATACAGAAACTTCCAGAAAATGTGCCCTCTTCCTTCTCTTCCATTCCCCAGCTTAGTAAAGAAAAACTGGAAATCTGAGGAAAGTTTTAGATCAAACTTTTATGTTCAGATTTTTTTTCTCAGAATAGCAAAAGAGATTTTGAAGCAGGGTTTAAAATGATATTACTGCTTAATTTAAATCCCAGAAGTGTTTCAACAGTCTTTATTTACAACACTTATCATATTGGCAATTACTCTTGATATATATAAGTACAGACATACCCACGCACACACAGTCTTCAATTTATATTCAGCATTACTGTTGGTCCTTAATATTATGCTGTGCTAATTAAGTTTTAATGAACAAGCACACACATCATATTTGCTTTCCAAGCTTTTTCCGTTACAAATGTGAGGGGGTTTTATCCACATTATGACATTAATTCTCTATTTACATACTGTTGCTGAGCCCTTTGGATATAACCTTCAAGAATATTGATGCTTTCTATTTTCAACATTTTAATTTCTATCCTTAAAAAGAGATGTCAACAGGCAAAAAGTGCACTTTAATGCCTTATTATGCAGCTCAGCTTCATCTCTAATACTAAGAATATTTGTCATTTATTCAAAACTAAAGAATTCATGCCATAAATATACCTCATGGGTTTTTTCTGTGTGATAAGTAAATGATAAAAATAATACATTTTTCACTCTTGAAAATGTAAATATGGTTTAGTTTGGATCAGTACATAGCAAGTATAGGTATATAATTTTCTTCAATTATTCCATTTTTTTTCTTCAATATGTCTAGAATTCATAGAATCATAGAATCACAGGTTAGAAGGGACCTTAATGATAATCTCGTTTCCTTCCAATTTGCACAGGACTCAATACAAAATGACATGTTAATACAAAGCAACTGGTTGCCTCTAGGCTGGAAAAGATCAACTTTTCCTGGTCTCAAAATATTTGCTTGTCATAAGAGTTGCAGAGAAGGGAACCATTTGGCTTGGCTCTGGTTTTGTCTTCTGTTGCTCTGAGCAGTTCAGCGAGGCACACAGAGTTCCTCTCTGTCCCCCAGATGCACCACAATATGTTCAGAGTTGCTAGAAATTTCATGTCATAACTCACTGCTGCATTGAGCAGCGGCCTGGCTGTGTGGCTTTGGCTTTGCTCGTCTTGAAAGTGGGGCCCTGAAGAATAAACTGTAGGCACTGTAGGCAGTTTTCACAGGACAGGTTTTCCACAGTTGCTCTTCCGATTTCACCTATGCCAGTGCCAGACCATTGTGTGCCAAGAGAGGCCAACCTCAGGTCCTTCACCGCAGCTGCAAGTTGGTATCTCCATGCTGAGGAGTCAGCCAAGTAAGCCCAACAAGCCAACTGCCAGCACAACCAGGATTAGTTTTAGCTGTGAAATCAAGCACTTGTGATGATTGTTCCTTTTGAACCCAATTCTCATCCTTAAAAGGATTCTGAGGCGCAGTTGCTTGCTAGGCAACCCTGCATTCTCACTTGCACCCAAACCATAAGGACTAGCACCCAAAGTGGCTCCATGGTCCATAGCCTAAAGCCTATCTGCACCTGCGTCCTGTTAAAAATACATAGATGTACACAACTTCTCTTTAGTTGCAATTGTTTTCCTGTCTCTGGGTGACTAGGAATGAAGAGCAGCTTCTCTTTCAGGAGCTGTGCAGTCTGCTTCTGCAGCTGAATCAAGCAGGGAAGAGGTGGCAGCAAAACATATCAGAGTTCACATTAGGCCCCCAAAGACATGAGGAGGCCCCAAAGTACACCAGGAGAACAGAAAGCCTAGAGAGGGATTAAGAGTCATGATAGCAATGGCTGAGAGGGCTAGAGAAGCATAAGGAGAGAGTGTGTGTTCTCATCCGAGAAGGTTCAGGACAGATGAGTGACTTTGTGGTTCTCTCACCATACCTCTTTCCATCCCCTGCTAGGTGTGGGTTCCCCTTAAATTGCACTAGAATAGCATGAACCTCATTTAGAAGCAGGAACTTCAGATATAGGGAAAAAATGGAAATGTAAACTTATGGCATCTAGAAATGTCTGCACTTCCTTCAACTATATAATCTGTTTCTGATGACAGCATCCCATTAATGCCTCATTGAGCTGTTTAACTTTCGAAAAGCAGTCCTGAATATGTATTCTGATGGATTGCATGCAGAGAGTATCCTAAAAAGCCAAAACTTGTTGGCCTATCAGTGAGATATTGTGCTTGGGCAGGTGGTTGTTCCATTTCTTAGAGATGCAGGAGGTGTCTAGTCCTAACAACTGAAAGCTGCTCTTTGATGCCTTTAAGTTTCGAAGCTTAACACAATAGCTGAGAATTGCACAGGATGTCTGTGAGAGCCTGCAGAGTACAGTCCAGAGCATTCCACACAGGCTTGGAGGAAGAAATGTGCAGGACTCTAAACCAAGCTCAAAGCAGTGATGAAACCCTCTGCATCTCTCAGTTTAAATTCAGAGGTTTGATCTCAGAACATTCTCTGTGCTAGCATGTGTTCTCTGAAGTTTTCCATTAGCAACATCTATAGCTAAATTGAGATTTCTGTCTGCTTTTTACACTGGAGAGATTTCTGGGAAAATTACTGGTTTAATACCAGAGAATAGTAATAGAGCAACATTAGAGTTTTAAACTAAGGATTATGGATTGCCCAAATTGCTATTTCCCTCAGAAATGATAATGTCTACAAGAGACAGCAGTCTGCCATGGCTTTTAGATGACTGACTTCCATGTTTAATGGAAGCCAACAATAAGACTCCTCTTGTTGCAGAATTGTTCACCTGTAATAATTACAGATAAATCATAAGAAAGTATTTCCAGCAGCACACAAATCTCAGTTAGATGGGAATAAATTGTAGTTACCTGAAAGCTAGACTCAATTTCCGGTTTCAGTGAAACTGGAAAATTTTCAACTCAACTTCTCAGCTGAGAGATTTTCATGCCCTAAAACGTTTCCCTGTGGAGTTTCTGGGAGCTTCATTGTTTTTCCTCTTTTCTGTCAGCTACCTCTTAAGCATAGTCCATTTTTCCTCTAGAGATTTTTAGGACAATGCACTGAGGAATTAGTTCACGCAAGTCACCCCTGAGCACAACCAAAAAAGCCTTGAAAGTGATGAAATGGGTTTGTGTCATCTGTGAATGCATTGATATTTATCCCTATTATCCTTCACATTTTCAATTCAAGCAGCACATAATTTATCAGCTTTATTGTCAAATGCTGCATGTAATTGTGTTTAGTAGAAAGCTTGGTGGGAGGGAGAGGAGAAGAATGGAAGAGGAGATAACTATTTACTTCTTCCCAGGAGGTGGGCAGAGCAGCACTTGCTTTGAATTTGGTAGCCGTCTACTCTTTTCAAGTACTCCCATGGCACCATGTTGTAAAAGTGGAGCAGCATATCAAATGTAAGAGTGTAGTTCAGCAGGGGAACACAGGTAAATGTCTTACTGGAACAATGCAGAGCCTGAGACTGGAAACATTTTAAAGGTTTGCCAAGCTGAACAGTTGCATGGCAACCCCACTGCTCGTTGCCATCACTCTGAAAGTGAAGTCACTTGGATATAGGACACCAGTGCACTGCAGTGGTCTCCTTCCAGTATCAATGTTATTCTGCTTTTGAAGTGGTTTATAGCTTTTAGCGTCCTGCAAGAGATCATGGATGCAACATGATGTCAGCTGCAAATGATGCTGGAAAAAAAGCTACTGATGTGCTTGAACTTCTATATGAGAACATGGATTTTTCTACATTCCCTGGCTGTACTCCATTCAACAGCCATGGAGTCAGAGCAGAAGACCTGACAATCAGATCCCTTAATGTGTACTTTTCACAGCTGATAATTAAGCCACACAGTTACTACATGTCCAGGGAACACACCTATAAAGTATGGCTATAAAGGTAAGAAAATGCAAAGGGGACAACCTGAGGCTGAATAAGGGGCTCCATTTTATTCCCCAAGTTAAGGCTCTTGCAGTCTGTGTGATAGCTGGTTGTTCTGTGGCTTCTCCCTTTGTTCTTTTCTCATTGTGACCTGTGGTGTGTTGACCTCAGACAGACAGAATTTGTCAAAGATACCCAAGTGGACTCTTACTCAGCTCCCTTGCATCTCTTAGGCTTGAAAAGTGGCACAGAAAATATCTAGATTTTCCTGCTAGCTGTTACCTCACACTCTGGAGGAGCTGCAATGCAGGGAGCATGTTGTGAAGTGACAGACACCTAGCTGGATTTCACAGCACCTGGTAAACCTGGTTAGGAGATAGCACTTCTGTAACTCTTTTGTCTGTTTAATTAGAACAGCAGTGAAGAAGTACACTGCTGTTGGAATAGGCTTGGTGCCTGCAGTGTGGGGCAGTCTAATAGGGACAGAAAGCCTTTTTTCTTTCACTGTCTATTCTTGTGATCAGGAACAGAGATCTGTAAATTGCAATTATACTGTATGTGTTTTCCCAAGGTGAAAAAAATGGGAAAAATGAATGTCATGACCTGGAACTTGGCACCTTATGAACTTTAATGTGAAGCCTAGTCTTTGTGTGATGTGTTTAAAGGGAGGGGAAATAGGACATGCTCTGTTCTGTGTCAACCATTTGGGAATGACAACAGTAAGGAGTGCCTGGCTTATGAAGACTGGGGGATGTGAGGGATTTGAGCAAAAAGAGTTGCCAGGCTGGTAGTTTGATGTGAGCCCTCACTGTGCCAGAAGAGCAGCTTGTCCCCTGATAATAGATTAGCAGAAATTTCTGTGCCTCTCTAGCATATTAACAGTAGTTGGCCTCTGTTTTGTTACATAAATAGATTAAGCTTTAGTTGTGCTCCTATCTGACATATTTTCTTTGCTTTTTTTTTTTTTAACTAATCATCAGGCATTCTCATCAGTTTTGTCACAAGCAAGGCCTTGGAAAAAAAAACCTTGAAGAGCTGAGTGAACAGTTGCTTTTCTTTCAGCATCTGTAGCTGTTTAATATTTTGCTTGTCTGTCTCTTCAGGTGCACAGGGGAGACGGAGCTGTTCTCTCCAGTCTGTATTAAGACAAGCAGAACTTGAGCAACTGAAGAGAGAGGACAAACTGCTACAACAATGCCAAAATTTCTGGCTCACGTTCTTGATCTCTGCTGTTTGTGTGTCAAAAATTGAAAGTCTAACTGGGGAATAAACCTCAGGCCATAAAATTCATAACTGGGTTTCAGCCAGCTCCTCACTGGGGATTTTGTGGGTCCAGTTTTAATTCTCCCTTCCTTTTCTTGTGGGAATACTGTAATTCATGCAGTCCTGGAAGTGTGGAACCAGACAGTTCTTTTTATTATTGCTATTTTATTTATTAATTTAAGTGCTGTACTGACCTGTTACACTCCTTACATGATCAGAATTTTACAAATATTTAAAGCAAACTGACATGGGAAGGACCTTGCCATATATTTCTGGAGGCTTCATACTTTCTACCTAAAAGCTAAATGGACTTACTTGTTAAAACAGAAAATCCTGATACTATCTGTTGCATTTTGAATGCCTGATATGGTGAGGTCAAACACAGATGACTTCAGTGACAGAGCTTTCTTTAGACAATTTTGCAAATAGCAACTGTTTCTTTCATGGATAAATTGCATTTTGTGTTAAATTTCTGTTTAAGAACCTAATCAAAAGTCAGATTGCTACAGTACCACTACAGTACTCACCTCACAAGCTGAATCCTATGTTAGATTTAGTATCTGCTATCACTTTTATCCTAATGCTTACCACTTGACAAACTCTTCAGGAAGAGCCACTAATGGATCCAAGAGATACTTCAGTTCTGAGACAGGAACTTATTTACGTCATTTCTGTGGATCCATAGAGTGGAAAGATAGAGAAGGGAGCTGTAGTACAGAGTACTAACACCATGTCTTGCTGGTATGTACTGAGAATTGTATTAAAACCATCTCTTCCTATCTCCCATATTGAAACTGAATCTTCCTTGGCAATGATGAAAGGAGTTACCCGAGCTTAGAAATTTTTAATATTTTTTTTTTTGACACAGACTTGCATACCTGAATTGAGGTCATGGTGCTGCCGTAGACTTTGTGTGTGATGGTGCAGAAATATCTTAATACTCATGACCTAGCATGTCATTAATGTAAGTTTTGCTTTCCCACATTCTGCTTACGGTGTGAACACTGGGGCTAGTATCCTGGATTTAGCCTTGCAGAAGTTGCTGTGAAACATGGTGTTAAAGCAAGAGAATGATGTATGGCTGTGGTCATCTTAAGTTCAAAAACATTATCCTCTCTTGAAATCTCAGCTATAAGTTATTTCCATTTGAGATGGAAAATGGTGCTTACTTTTATTTCCCTTTGTATAGGAAGGAGTAATAGTAGAACAAAAGGTTGAGGGTACCAGGTGAAGTTTCTTGGAAATTTTTATCATGTTAATCAGATGAATTCTCTGCAGTAAGCAGATGTTGCTTAGTTACATTTTTAAATTATTATTATTAGAAAAGTGTTGTGTGGTGGTTTTGGTTTTGGTTGGTTTTTTTTTAATTACAGCTGTCAGCCCTACTTCCAACCTCTCCACCCCCTTCCCCTAGTAGTTGGTCAGAATTTGCTGTAGTGCATCCTGAAAGCCTTAGTCCCTTGTCCTTTAAATAAGTTCTGTGGATAAACTTTGAAAAAGATGAAAGATTCCAAAGAAGATGAAAAATCAGTGCAGTTTTCCCTAGGGAAGTGTCTCTAATATCCTTGATATAGAGGCTATGTAACTTAGTTTTACTCCTGTATCATTTTTGTGCTCTCTTGTTTTCCCCTTCTTAAAAAGACGCAAGGATCTTACCAGGCACAATATCAGCACATGAACCACAAAGGACCCTAAAATGTGTTCCCCTATGTGCCAAGACAGCAGAGTAAAATACTGCAGTGTTCTGTGACAGTCCGTTTTGTACCACTGGATTACAAGAAAGTGTCACATATAAAATTTACTCCTATTTTCTGACCTAGAAAGACAGATAAATAATGTAAGATTGCCGTAAAATAGAAAAGTAGCTCAAGATTTATTCTTTAAAAGAAACAAACGCTATTAATTCCTTCTTCTCTTTCTAGTTCCTTCTTCTTGCCCAGCTCCCTAGCAATCACTTATAAATTTTAAATTTGCATTTCTGCCAGCTTGGCACACCATATAGAAACAAAGCTTTTCGATAATATATGTGCTGTGTCTGCTCTGAAAGCATATTTTGGCAAGGGCTTTTCTAACTCAAACTGGTATCCGCTTTCAGAGATTATTTTTTTATTACTATTTAATTTCAACACAGCCTGAGAGAACCTGCCATCCAAGGTCCCGGAGAGCAGTGTTATGTGGGCAACTGCTTCCTGCAAGAATTTAGAGCCCATCAAGGAGCCAAAGCAACAGCCCTGAAAATTCATGTTCTGCATGCAAAGAGCAAGATTCTCTTTACTGTACTCCCAGTGAGGTTCAGTGCTGTTGTTGCTCAGGGACTTCTGGGGATTCATGAAGTCATTACATCCCAGACCTAGCTCTGTACTTCTTATCTCTACTGAAAGCTGATTACCACTAAGGGCAGATCTTGACATTGAGGGCTGTTGGAGCTAGATGGAGAACATTTCATTCTGTGTGGAGTTGTTTGGGGTTCTTTTGAGACAATAGGTTCCTACTGACTTCTGCCAAGCCAAAAACAGACCATGGGCCAAAACTGTTAGTAGCTCACAATTCTGTAACTAGAGCATCCTCACTTCACTTTTACAAGGGTCATATTTACAGCTATAAAACTGGGGGCGGGAGGTTCTTACATTTTCTCAGATTTATTGAATTGTAGAAGATAGTCATGACACAGTTTTCTTGGGTTTAAGTAATCTGAAATTATTACGCACTTACTAGTTATAAGTGGAAGGAATACAAAATGTCCCTGAATTTAGTCCACCCTTAAAAGCTTACCATACGCAACATGTTTTAGGATATTCAATTACTGGATCACATATGCTAACAACAATACACTGCAACCTTGTGAGTCATGCCAAAGCAGCACTTTTAGTATTGGTCATGGTTATAAAGTTGTAAGGACATATTTTAGAAAGTTATTTTAGAAAATGTTTGTACCATAAACATAAAATTAAGCTCCTCAGTATATTGATATTTGTGCCCATGTAATTCTGTGAAGAATTTTATGGAAAGCCATGTGATGATGATTACTTTTTAAGAATTTGATAATGAGAGACACAATAGACTACACTTCTTAAAGTAAAGCAGAAATTAAAGTCTGTTCTTCCTTAATTTCTCATAGTTTTGTTTAAGAAACCTAACCAAAGTTAAAGATTGCTGATGTGTAAAATGCTGGCATTTAATATTTTTCTTCTATTTTGGAGAAATACAAATGGAAGAGAAACTACAAAAAGGTGGGGAGGTTTAGTAAAACTTCAGAATGTGCATTTGTGCATTCTTTCTTATTTTGAGGTTTTTTTCAGTTTTATGGATTGCTTTTTCTAGTTTATGACACTGTACTGTCACAAACTGATGATATGATAAATGACATGTTTTTATTATGAAGCATTATGGATAAATGTTAGTAAAACACCTCCCATATTCTAGATCAGTTTTTTTCTTCATACAGTGGCAAAGCAGCTTGATATTTCATAAGATGTAATTGTACCAATTTTTCAGTATTTTTACAGAAAGTGATACAAGCTGCATCACAAAACAGCTTTCCACAGAAAATTTAGGAAAAGTGTTGAAAAGCAGTGCAATGTTTCAACTTCAGATTAGAAACCAGCATTTTTATAATTAGGAAAATAACAGTAACAATGCTTGATCACCAGCAGTTTTCAGTATCAGCAATGAATGTGGGTCAGTTTTTTAATTGATTGTTTCTTAATGTCCTTATTATATCAAATTGTCCCATTTAATAGCTCTGTTCCTTTGATTTCCTTCCTCTGTTCAGCTCACGTATCTGTCTGCACTTTTTAATGTTGACATATAATGAAGAATTCTTTATAGATAATGGAATCTCTTTCAGTTTTGTAGGTGCCATAAGCCTGTTATGTTGCATACATTTGTCAATAAACTACAACGATGTGATTTATTTCAATGCATCTAAAGCCATCTTCACAAATGGAATTTACTTAGAAAACTATGTTGGTCTGTTTTGCAGAATCATTCCTTTCAAGTACTGTTCTTGTTTTAGTGAGTTTGAAAAACAAACCCAAAACTAAAAAAGTAGTTGTAGCAGTCCCTCCATGTGTGACTATCCTTGGGAAGTAGCAGTGGTTCATTTCCTCACTGTTGTGTTTTAGCTCCTCCACAGACATTTTCTCTTGTTGCATACATGCCTCAAAACTACTCTGCTTCTCCATTTTCTCACCAAAGTTTTGTATGGTATTCAAAGTATTAGTGTATTTTAAGCTACAAGAGTGTGTTCCTAATCTGTGGGCAATAGAATGGGATAAGCTCACTGCACATCTGAAAGGGGCCTTATGGAGCAACCGAGTATGGCTGAAACACATACAAAGCACAAGTGGAAGAATATAATGTTTGTATGGGAAACCAAATGCAGCAAAAATTAATTTTGATATCTTGCTTATTTTTCCAAGCATGCTGACATCTATCTTTACAATAATGTTGGCCCCACTTACAACGGATTCTGTTGTTAACTGCACTGTCATATAGTGAATCTCCTGTTTATCACAGCTGTCGCATTCACAGAATCACAGAATCACAGAATCACAGAATGTCAGGGATTGGAAGGGACCTCAAAAGATCATCTAGTCCAATCCCCCTGCTGGAGCAGGAACACCTAGATGAGGTTACACAGGAAGGCGTCCAGGTGGGTTTTGAATATCTCCAGAGAAGGAGACTCCACAACCTCCCTGGGCAGCCCGTTCCAGTGTCCTGTTACCCTCACTGAGAAGAAGTTTCTTCTCATATTTAAGTGGAACCTCCTGTGTTCCAGTTTGTACCCGTTACCCCTTGTCTTATCATTGTTTGTCACCGAGAAGAGCCTGGCTCCATCTTCGTGACACTCCCCCTTTATATATTTATAAAGATTAATGAGGTCTCCCCTTAGTCTCCTCTTCTGCAAGCTAAAGAGACCCAGCTCCCTCAGCCTTTCCTCATAAGGGAGATGCTCCACTCCCTTAATCATCTTTGTAGCCCTACGCTGGACTCTCTCCAGCAGTTCCCTGTCCTTCTTGAACTGAGGGGCCCAGAACTGGACACAATATTCCAGATGAGGTCTCACCAGGGCAGAGTAGAGGGGCAGGAGAACCTCTCTCGACCTACTAACCACCCCCCTTCTAATACACCCCAGGATGCCATTGGCCTTCTTGGCCACAAGGGCACAGTGCTGGCTCATGGTCATCCTGCTGTCCACCAGGACCCCCAGGTCCCTTTCCCCTACACTGCTCTCTAATAGGTCATTCCCCAATTTATACTGGAACCTGGGGTTGTTCCTGCCCAGATGCAGGACTCTGCACTTTCCCTTGTTATATTTCATTAAATTTTTCCCCGCCCAACTCTCCAGCCTGTCCAGGTCTCGCTGGATGGCAGCACAGCCCTCTGGTGTGTCAGCCACTCCTCCCAGCTTGGTGTCATCAGCAAATTTGCTGATAGTACACTCAACTCCCTCATCTAAGTCATTGATGAATATATTGAATAATACTGGCCCCAGTACTGACCCTTGGGGCACTCCACTAGTTACAGGCCTCCAACTGGACTCTGCCCCGTTGACCACGACTCTCTGGCTTCTTTCCTTCAGCCAGTTCGTAGTCCACCTCACTACCCGTTCGTCCAGTCCACACTTCCTCAGTTTAGCTGTGAGGATGCTGTGGGAGACCTTGTCAAAGGCTTTACTGAAGTCAAGGTAGACCACATCCACCGCTCTGCCATCATCCATCCACCTCGTTATATCCTCATAAAAGGCTATGAGGTTGGTCAAGCACGACTTCCCCTTGGTGAAGCCATGTTGACTGCCCCTAATGACCCTCTTAGCCTTGATATGCCTTGAGATGGCACCAAGGAGAAGGTGTTCCATCACTTTCCCAGGGATGGAGGTGAGGCTGACCGGTCTGTAGTTACCTGGGTCCTCCTTCTTGCCCTTTTTGAAGACTGGAGTGACATTTGCTTTCCTCCGGTCCTCAGGCACCTCTCCCGTTTCCCAAGACTTGGCAAAGATGATGGAGAGTGGTCCAGCAATGACCTCAGCCAGCTCCCTCAGCACCTGTGGGTGCATCCCATCTGGACCCATGGATTTATGGATGTCCAGATTGCTTAATTGCTCCCTAACCCAGTCCTCATCAACCGAGGCAAACTTCTCCATTGTCCTGGCTTCCTCTGGGACCTCAGGGGCACGGGGCTCCTCAGGACAGACTCCGGCTGAGTAGACAGAGACAAAGAAGGTATTCAGTAACTCTGCCTTCTCTGTATCTTCTGTCATTACTGAAATTTCTTGGCATATGAAGTTGGCAGCTTGCTGCATAGAGCCAGTCACACGTCAAGCAGCTGCCCCACCATATTCATAATCTATCTTGAATCAGTCCCCTTTTTTTAAGAGGCAAAGGTCTTCCTTTCTCTTCTAACACATTTCAAGTTTGCAGCAAAATCTGTATTTCACCAAGCATGCATACGCAGTGCACATCCAATCTTTGTCAGTCTGTGTGGATGCTGTTAACATTATTTATACACTACCAGACATGGGCTGAAAGCAAGGAGATAAAAGCTGTATTTTTCGAGTGCTTCCAGAAGCACTACCCTCAGTTGCATAATTATCTGTGACATCTGCTGGGAGATGCATGTTATGAAATGGTGTGAGCTATTAATTTGCATATACCTATTACTCTGTTTTCCCCTTTTGTCAACTGACCACACCATGCTAGACAGTCTCTTACTCATTTAGAGGAGGATGTTACCCCTGCTTTCTTCTGAATCCAGGCACCCAGGAAGTAGTATCTGTTGCAAAAGGACAGGAAGCAGATGGAGGGATCCCGTGGGTTATGTGTACATGTGTCTATGTGTGCCTGAGGATGCATATGCGTAAGAGAGAGCCTGTACAGAAACACTCGGTTTGTGTCTGTCTGTGTGGAAGAGAGAGGGAGAAACAGGTTGGTTGTATACTGAAGGCCTCCTGTTGACCTCCTGCAGTATTAGGAAGAATTGTCCATAACTCTGACATTAAGGGTGCCCTGACTAATACAGGGTTTCACTGCTGACCCTGAAGGATGTTACTTATGCTCCTCATCAAATCTGCATTCATTTACTCTATAAAATATCACTCATGAATAACTTTTTTATTTTTGGTCTGATACTTCAGCTGCCTTCCTTTCTTTTCCTAATACCACCTTTTTTTTGCCTCTCTCCATAAATGCAATACCAGCCAACACCTATTCCTTCCAGTCTTCTAAAGAAAGCATTAGACCGAACTGGAAACAGTACGTACAACCACATTTTTGCAGCAGACAGGAGAATTCATATTAGGGAGGAGGAAATGTTTTCTGACAGGAATATGCTGGGATAGACTCTGGGCAAGTGATCTTACAAGGACTGAAGGGCTTTAAGAACAGTTTAGATTAATTTTCACCAAAAATTCTATAAGGTGTAGTTGAGCCTGTTTTGGGGCAGGAATTTAAATTTGCTGATCTTTCAAAGTCATTTGCATCATCATTATTATTCGATTCTAGCACTATAAATACTGCAGGTTCGACTCACTGCCTGCTACTGTCTCTCTGACACAGACAGAACTCCCGCGTA
>VYZX01022995.1:0-23384 GCA_013401335.1 Brachypteracias leptosomus
CCAACCACAAGGCTCCCTTTGTCGTCGTAATCCCTAATTCTCATACACAGTCTCTCAGCCTTCTCATGGCTATTCTTCAGGGACAACTCTTCACACTTTATCCATTCCTTAACATAGAGGGCAACACCTCCACCCCTTCTTCCACACCTGTCCCTTCTGAATAGCCTGTAGACATTGATAGTCACACTCCAGTCATAAAGTCACTCCCTCCTACACATTAACTACTCTCCCACTGTTCAGATTCATCATGCCCTCTGCCATGCAGCCCATCACCTTTTCTAGTCTACAGGAAAGGGAGACTGCCCCTGTCCCTCAGCCATGGATACATCTTCAGTTCTGTGTATTGTAACTTCCCCAGTGCTGACCAGTCTTGTCTGCCTGTACTGTGCATACAATACTATTAAGTTCCTGAGACACTGCTGATTGCTGTTGCCATCGCATCTCATTCATTAGCTATTCAGAGACTGCTTGCAGTGTCCAAGGAGGAAAGCCACTAAACCATTCTACAGACAGGGTAAGGTGTAATCAGAAAAGCAATTCATAGCTTTGTCACCTATAATGCAGAGAGTTCAGGAAAACTATCCCGATCAACTATATTCTTTAGAGCAGCTTCTAAAACTAGATTGCTGTGGGCTTTATTGCACTCTCAGGAAAAATGTCAAACTGCTTGAAAAATGAAAGGTCATGTAAAGCGAAAAAAAAAAATCAAACTGCCTTCAAAAATGTTAACCCTAGTAGTTATGCAATTATTTTGGCTAAAATCAGTAAAATTGTCTTAGATTAGGGTTTCAGTCTGCTATCATCCTCCAGTTCAAGTGTAATTCAAAGTATTTGAGTCCGTATTGAATATCTCATTTCAGAATAAGGTTTGCATTATTTTGTTGTTTAACTTGGTGTTCAAATTCACATTCCATATCTAAATTGTGTTGGCTTATGAGCACTCAGAATTTTGTGCACATTTGTGGAATAGCAGACTTTTGAGTGCAGATTTCTTCCTGTCTATAAACTTGTTGCTTCCCTTTTTTCTGCTCACAGTTGTGCAAGGTCCCATGAAAGCTAAGTGTGCTACCTTCCAGAGAACTAACCTTGATGCATTTTTAACTTTTACTGTGCTAAGTACTCTCCTTTTTGACATGAAGCAATTCTACAGCTTCCTTCTCTTCATTTCTTATCTCTCTCCTGTTGTTACTGATAGCTCAAAACAAAGATGAAGGCAACAGCAGTATTACTTGACAAAGCTGATACACATTGACATTTGGAGGTACCTGAGACCCATAGACTGAGGTTTAGCTCTCAGTGACCCCAAAGTTCAAATAAATTTATTCCAACTCCCTGGAAAAAGTTGCACTTAAAAGACACTTATAAACTACTAGGTGACAACATATCCAAACTTGTATTTTTTATTTTTATTTCCCATTATTCAAAATCTTCACATTTGTAAGCACAAATAATTTTCTCACCATTGCTGACAACGACAGATGAAGACGTTACGAGCACGATAACTTTTTACTGGTTTTAGTAGCCATATTATTCTGTCCTTTCTTATCTTTTCTAGTTACTTGTCATTTTGGCTTCTCTCCCGCACAGCCCTTCCTGCACATTAATAGGAACATTCTTATCTTTTTAAAGAAGACTCAATACTGAAGTAGAAGTACATATACATGATTTATTCATGTAAATGCCCTGCAAGTAAGCCATTATTTCAAAAGGATGCAGTGCTTTATTTGAGGTCAACCAAAAAGTGCTTACACAGGAAAAATTTAGATTCCCTCTGCCTCCTCTTTTCTCCCTTTCCACAGCTGAAATTCATTATGAAATTATAGTACTGTCCAACATGAGTAGGAGGATCAGTTTCTGATCCCTTGTTTGATGCTACAAGCCCAGATGGCTTGATGATTCAATCTACATACCTCTCCAAATAGCAGAGCTGTGTTGTTTTTGATATCCTTTTTCTGCTAGAGCTAATATCTCTCTCACACAGCAGTTCAACAGCTCTTAGGTGTATAAGCCCCCTTCAATACCTGACATGTAGGAAGCCTTGTTCCAGAGTGTTAGGCACTGCTCCTACCCTTCTAAGGATGCTCCTACCCTTCTTTTGCAAGGACACATCTCTAAGGGTTCCTTATCCCTTCTCTCCACTGTTCGAAAAAGCTTTGCATGTTCCTTACTTAACAGTGATACAACAAAACCTCCCTCAGTTGGCATGCCGTTTTTTTCTCATTTTCATTAGATTCCCTTGATGGATTCTTTCCCAAAATAAGAAGGTTTTCTAGTTGCTTCTGCTGGCTCTATTGTTGTTTAGATAGTACAGACTCACTGCTGTTCAGAATATTTTAAGAAACAGACAGGATTCCTCCTGTAAGGAATTTACAGTGTGTACATTCAGTTGTCAGAATGAAGCTTTCCAGCTTGTCTTTTGTTAGACAAGGCAAAGGGCTGGGAGGAGATTCAAGATTCATTCACTGAATGCTCCAGCATTGTACTTCACTTCCTCTTAAGAGTCCAAATTGGTCCTTCACTTTAACATTGTCTTCCATAACGTAAATCAGCCAAACTCACTTGATCTCTCCAAGGCAAAGATCAAATGAAATGTGTCATAAGAATGATTATATTCATTTGTAGCTGCATGCATTTTGGCTCAGATTTCACAAAGATTTTTTAATCTTCCTTATTGACTTTCTGAACATTCAGAGTTTGTATTTTCAAACTATTTCTTCTTACCAAGGTGACAATGTACCACAAGATAGGCTCTACTGAACTATGCACATCATGGGGTATATGATGTGTTTAATGCCCTTTAATTCCAGAATATGTCTTTAAACTACACCATTGCTACTAGTAATTAGGAAAAAGCGTATCCTTGCCAAGGAACAAAAGTAAATCATAAACTCCAAGTTCAGCTAATCTCTTGAGAGAGAAAAAAATCTTATTCAACTCAAAAATATCTCACAATAAGTAAATATCTTCAAAAGGAAATCTTGTATATTCAAAGCTCCTTGTACAAAGGTACTACTTTACCCATCAAAAAGAATTTTTTTAATCAGAATTTTTTTTATTCCAGAAACAGAGACTTACATTTCGGTCATTCAGTGTATGTAAGCATTTTACTTATAATATGATAACAGCAAAGAAGTGACTTATCATCTTTAGGGAAACAATAAGAAGCAATAGATTATATCTTAAGAGAATTTAGTTAAGTAGGAGACATCTGTATTTGGTGCTAACTTGCATTGAAGCAGTTTACCTAAATGAAAGCACACAGAATTCATTTCCCTTTTCTCAATATTTTAAAGATACTATTTTTGTGACCTACTACCTACACCAGAGTGGAAAGATTTTCAAGGGTATGTTTGAGTAATACTAAACTAATATGAATAGACCATCTGATTTGCTACTATGTCCACAGTAACATGAATTTAACTCAGCAGTAGCAGAACTCAGACAGCTGAATACCAAGTGAATAAATATTACGTTGTTTAAACCAATACAAGCTTGACCATGCCTTTTTCTCCACATACATCTCCTAGCAGTGGAGAAGATGCTGTAAGATAATGTATAACAGTGCAAACTCTGGCTAACATGGGTTTCTATTTGCTTAATCATTACATTAGTCTTATTCTCCTTTACGATCCTTCAATGATTTCAACACCTATGTACTTACTACAGTATGTAGCATGTATTAGGAGAAGGTCACCTATCCAGCCTATGGGTTTCATTTCACTATGAAATTCTCTTTTTTCTTTCCTTCTCACATCTTTAATCCGATTTTATTGGAACTTTCTTTCTCCAATCCCAGTGTTATCTCCCTTAGTAATTATTTCTATAGCAGCTTAAGATGACTATTTCCTGAAGCCCCAAAATTAACAGACTGATCACAGGATCCCAGTGACATGCTGTACAGTGAAATATATTACTTGCACCTCAAAAATTTGCACTTTAAAGTCAAGTCAAAGCAACAAGCAGACAGAAACGGGAAGGAAAATATGTTTAAAGAAGAAGTATAGTAGCCATTCTGGAAATCAGTAAAGTATCACAAGCCACAATATATCCATAACTTGAATTCTCTTCAGCAAGGTTTCAGATGAAACAGATCAGATAAACATTACTCTTTCAGCTTAGTTATATGAAAGATAATGAAAATACTGCAATATTCTTTTTAACCTTCAGCCTCACACCACTCAAGATCAAGGAAGGAAACTGGAAGCAGAGAACAATGATTGATCCTAAGTTTCAACTTCGTAATACTTCTGTTATATCAAATGACAGGCAACATTTATTCATATAGAAATCTTCCACCACCTTTCATCACATCTCAGCTTTTCCACCTAGGCAAAATGAGCAGGATGCAAACTGGTGATCAGAAGCATTTTATCAACTTAGAGCTTTCATAGCTCTTGGAGATACAATACACAGCATGAAGAGGAACTCAGCCTCCCATTACGCAACCAGATCCTGATCTAGTCCCACATTGAGTACTTGGAAGTCAATGAACTATGTATGGAGTAATAAACATAAAAGGAGGTAAAGACTGCAGTATCAGCCTTTGCTATGTAGTGTTTCATGCTCTTGTGACATAGGTTATACGCTTCCCATCTTTCACAATCAGACTAACTACAGAACTGAACATTTAAATACTCTAAAATGGCATTTTTGCTAACATCTTCAGTAAGTTAATATCTACATAAAACTTATTCTATAGAGTATTTTATAATTAGAAAATGCTTTATGTAAATGTTTTTGTATTTTGAATTGCAAAGTAATTAACTGAAATATGAATACATTAAATTTAATAACCTCACTACAGATGAAAAGAAACTTGAGATTTTGTTTCCCAGTCATTCGAAGTTGTTGTCAATCCAGAAAAATTGGCTTCAGTTCTCATTGACAACACATTGTTTTAAGTCAGGAGGAACCAAAAAACATACTTTTATCTGTCATTTAGTTATTTATATAGCTACCTTCTTTTCACATGTACATGACAGAGGGGATTTCATCTCAGGTGCATCATGTTGAGTGAAAAAAACCCTAATATTTGGTTAAATGGTTACTTCATAAGCTTTCATTCTGGAAATGATTTTTTAAAAGACTGAAATTCCTTTCCTTGGTTTACTTTAGAGATATGTCATTGAACTGAAGAAGATAATCCAATTATGATTAAATCTCCTGTGGGTAACAAAATAAATACTATCTATTCACTCTGCAGTAGTTAGCTTTATATAAATTAGGCAATAAATATTGTAATCTGATACTATAATCCACAAAAAACACTACTGTTCACAGGAAGTCTACTATTTTGTTATTTCCCTAGATAAAAAGAAATTAAAATGCTGTCTTGTATTTTTCCATCAGTAGTATCAAACTTGTTTTAAGATAATGCCTAGAACCTTTATCTGATATTGCATCTAGAGGTAAGACTAAAATATCCTTATTCTACTGTGATATGAAATTAAACACCTCAAAGGTTTTCTTAAAAAAAACACAGATTTTTTTTACACACTCATAAAAAATGCACTTGTGTAGCTTCCCAGCCTTCCACTCCAATCAATAAATAATGGTCTATATAGCCTATGTTTAGTTCTAGCCCCTGGTCTAAACCATGTTTTATCAATGTGAACCTGTTTTCCCTGTATTCTAGCCTAGAATACACATAACATCTGCTGACCAGTATATAAAGACACCGGCACTTCCGTTTGTACATTTGACGCTATTACAGTTGCCAAGCCTTTGCCACAAGCAGAGAGAAAGAAAACCTCTTTACCTCATTAATTCCTCAAAGAATTTGTAGTAGGATCAAGAATCTATACTTGAAATACCTCTCTATTTTTCCTTTAGATATGGATGTTACAGGAAATAATTGGAAAGAAAGCTCACATATACTCTACAAAGACCTGATGTGCACTAATTCAACTTCAGAAAAAAAACCTACATGTGCTTTACTGTATGCCTGCTGTTGTCAGTAAGTTACCCGGAGATAGGTCTTCCTGAGAACAAAAGCAAAAATATTGCTCTAGTAGGTAGCTCAGGTGTCAATCTCAGCAGCTGATTGTTAAATCTTGATAGGCAGAGAAAGGCATTGATTGAGCCATATAAGGGCCTTCTTAACATTTTATCTGAGCCTACAGCAGAATCCCAGTTGTTATCCATAGCCTCATGTGACAATTCTGGCAGTCATCTGTCATGTAAGATGGAAACAAACACAGTAAGTTTAGATATTATTAATAAAAAGTATGTTTAAAATACAGTAGGGTTCTCTTTGGAAGGAAAAGAACAACCATGTCATACTTTTTTTTTCATCAACATGATACATGTCAAATGCTAACCCTATAAAGATTATAAATTATAAATATAAAGCTTTCCTTTGCTGTGTGGTTTTTTCTGCATTAAATTAAAACGGTCATAGTTTCACCTCACAAATTCATAACGTACAACAGATTTGAGATTTGTGAATTTATAATGAAAGAAGTTAAAAGTGGGAAGTTAACAATGGCATGTCAAGATGTCTCTAGCAAGTAGAGCTTCTTAGAGCTGGTTCTGTTGCATCTCCTCTATTGACTTAGGAATTTCATTTGCATTTCACTGGGGAGGTTTCTGAGACATTTCCTAATAAGTGCAGTAACTATGGGCAAGCTCCTTTACGTTGTTCTCCCTTATGTAATTCTAAAAGTAGTGGAAATTATTTCAAGCACTTCCGGTTATCACATGTATTGCATTCGAGAATCTACCAGATCATATTATCACTGTATAAGATACAGGTTTCTCTTTCCTATTCTAGTAAAAATGCTTGTAAGTACAAAGAAACAAAAATAAGAAGAAACAGGACCATCTTGCTTATGTACTTCCTAGGCAACCTAATAAGCAGATTTGAAAGAAGAGATAACAAAAATTATTTGAAAGATAATTTGGGGGAGAGTGCTTGGGTTTAGGAATTTATGATTCTTCAGGTATAATCAGGTGAAAAGAAAATTTGACTATTCATGTTTTTAATGAGTTTATGGTGAATCTGTGATTGTCTTTTTGTTACCATTTAACAATACGCAAATGATATTCAGTGAATTACTATTGAGCAATATTACTAGACTAAATATGCTGTTTTTCAAATCTCATGTTTCACATTGGACATCTGGCCAAGGTACTTAAAAAAACCCCAACAGTAATTCTTATGTCACTGAGCAAATAGATAATTTCTATCTTACCATGTGATACATGTTAACTATCTTTTTACCTATGCTTAGCTATGTATTTCTTTTCTTACTCTACCTTCTTGGTGTCATATTGGGACAGACATACTTAAAAGGGAAAAGATCACAGCAGAGGTGCTGTAATCAGATAACAGGATAGTGTTGGGGTATGGGCATCTGCACAAAAAAGGAAAATTTTCCAGAAGGTCCATATTGCAATTATACAGCATCAACTCCAAGAAAACAAAAAGCATTCTGTAACTCACCTTTTTAGTACATTCAAACCTGAAAAGAACTCTTTCAGAGGCTTTCATTGTGTTTTTACTTTCTGCATATTTCCAGTAGGGAAGAACAGGGTTACATTTGGGGTCTCACTGACATACTAATAAATCTAACATTAAGTACCATTGGCCCTGTTTAAATAAACACCCTAAACCGTTTTCCATACTGCAATAAATGTTTTGCCTATAATTTTGCACCAGTATAAATGGAAGTACTACGAGTAAATATGGTCTGGAAGCTTTGAAGTATGCTTATTTCAAAGGCAGTAGTGTTTCATATACTGGTACCACAGCACTTTGATGAAACACAGTTTTAGTCAGCAGTCTAAGCCAACCAACACTAGATATATTTTATTAGAATAGCATTAAATACTTCTTATTTTAGCCACTTCTAATGCTTTCATAGCTCACCCTGTGGCTTGCCTGCTTATAAGGTCTCTTTAAAGAGAAAAATGTATCTAAGGATTGGCTTACCTCAGCTCCCACATGGCCACTGTTTAATAGCTATGCTGAACCTGTTCAACGCTATAATATAGTACAGGCAAGTAATCCATGGAAAAACAGAGGCAGTGCATATACATAAGAGAATTCAATTGCCCTATGTGCTTATTTAACTATCAAAACTTAATTTGCAACAGATATTACAAAAGGTTTGCAGCAAAGAACATAATCATTACTCACTGATGAAGTCTTTCCAGACCTGCTATATTCATATTCAGTGCCCAAGGCAGACAGACTATGCTGAAGGTTTTCAGCCTTCTCTTTTCTTCCTTTATAGTCTCATCTCTACAGCACTTTGCCTAAGGCTACCATCTTTCTCTTTGCCAATTCTTCATCTTAGATCTGGTAAGAAGGGGCAGTGGGAGGAAATAAGCTTCAACTTTTATTCATTTATTTGTACATATTTTTAATGCATTGCTTATGAGTAACTCCATGTAAGATAGTGTGAAGCCTCCTCAGGTTCAGATCTGCCTGGGCCTTACAGAAGGTCTGGAGGCCCTAATGCTTCCCCACTTATTTCACAGCTCCTATGTGGGCATGCTCACACTCCCAGCAGGACACACTTGGCATACTGAGAAGTAGGAAATTCAAAGTAAAAGAGAGGGCACTGTGATAAGAAGGTGTTGGATGTGGCAGGAGCAGCAAGGGTCAGAGGACCAGTATACACCTTCCCTTTTCCCAAGCAGAGCCTATCTGTCTGCACAACAAACACAGAAAATGCTCAGCAGGTTACAATTCTGTTTTCCCAGTACGTTAGCTCCTGAAGGTCTGCTGATTCCTGCAACAGACCACTCTTCAATTTGCCCATTTAAAAATAAAACACATCATCTTTGTAGTAGAATTGTTTATATTATTTGGCTAGCTAGCTGTTTTAAAAACAAGGAGCAAAATATGAATGCAGTTCCTCCTCCATCTCGCCAAAGGACTACACAGGTAAAACTAACTGATTCCTATGAAAAGAACAGAATTTCCAGTGAGACTTATGGACAAAGAAGAAGGCATATATGACACAGGCCAGACTTTTTATGCCTCCTCTTTGAGCTATAATCCCAAAGCTTCACATTCATTTACTTAGCCAGTGGTGGGGAAATAAAAGAATTCGTCCCTCCTGTCAGTTCAAGGGATTGCTAGAGAAAACAGGCATCTCTGGGACACCAGACAGCCCTGTTCATATCCACCACACCTGGCAGGGGGGCTGTTTTGCTACCTTTGTCACCCTGACCATTATTTTGCAGGAGACTGTACTTCCCCAATGGAATTCTGAACCAAAAGAAGCTCCAGAAGGGTTAGAAGGCATATTTCTGATCTGCAACTTTTTTTACAAAGTTGGCAAAAAGTGGCATTCTGATGTTGTAGAGGTTCTCTCCATGTATAATGAGCAATCCAGCATGCTAGTCAGCCCCAAGAGAACTCACTGTCTTACAGGCAAGAGACTGTAGCAACTCAAGAAAACAGAGATTCTTAAACAGGTTTTTTGCAAATATGTTTCATCTGTGTCTAATACCAAAGGACAGCTCTCTAAAATGTACAGATATTTAGAGATAATGCCTATATATGGCTGAAAAAGAAAATAAAACAAGAAACCGCTTGCAATTTGGTATTAAAGGATTTTGTTACTCAATATTGGTCTCCTTGCTGTATAAATGAGGATGTCCTTCTCTTCAGGCAAGTCAGTTAGCTCTTGGAAGAAAAAAGGTTAGCAGAATATGTTTTTTTAATTTATCTACAATTCAGATTTTTACATAATAATTTATATAATTTATAATTCATTATAATTTAATTTATAGTCAGCCTAAGTTCTCTTTTATCTCTGTACCTTTTTTTGTGGGAGGTGAAACAAGTCACTCAGGGGAACAGCATTTCAGGAAAAGCTCATTTATTTGTTTGTTTTTCATTTTGCCAAGTCCTGTGAATCATAATCTAATCCTAAATAAAACTACTGTGGAGATTTAACTAGCTCTGCTTTCTAGCTATCTCACTCAAAGAGCAGAGTTTGATCCACAGAGAAGAAAGGAGGCAGGCAAACCTAGGGAAGTAAAATTTGGTTAATTGACTTATGCTGTGTTCAGAGCCAAGCTAATGTTCCCAGTTGATATCAGTGTAATCCTGACAGAAGCAGCCTGGTGATCAAACAGAACAGATAAACATGCAGCCACATTTTCAAAGGGTGCTAAACTCCCCAGTTGTTTCCCTGTTCTACAAGAAACTACCAATGTTCAGTAACTTTGAAGACTGGCTTACAGCATGATCTATGAAGTTAGCTAGAGAAAAAATTACCAATTAAAAATTCCCTAAGTACACTCATAAAGTTAATTGGGATAATCCACTTCTATAAATGGGAAGGGCCCAGGAAAAAAAAAAACTGGAACCCAGGAAGAGAAAGAACATGAAGGGATCGGGAGAAGGGATCAGTAAGTGTAATTCTCGCTGAATTTGTATATCACAGCAGCACAATACTTTCACTCATAAAAAACATGTACCAGCTGTAGATTACTTCGCTATTTATGAACTTGGACTGCATTAGGCCTAGTTAAAATGCAGAAACTCTCTTAAAACCTATGGATGCAGCTGGGAGCTCAAGAGGAATTATGTCAGAATTATATCCTTTGTGTGCAGTATGTTTATCTCTGTCTTCCTAAACCTTTTAAACTTCTCCTTCTAAGCCATACACAGATACAGCATCTCAGTTTGGGGAATGCAAAAATGGACTCAAACTTTCAGAATTCAGACTGTCTGTTGTGGAATTAATCAGAGATTTCAAAGGACTGTCACAAAATTCAGAATAATTTTTCACTTTGAAACATTTAAAAAAAAGAAATCAGGAGATCTGCACTACTAAACCATTTGTTACATCAAGCAGACAGAAGAAAAAGCCAAGCATGTAATACAAAATCTATAAACACATCAACAAGACTGAAATATGAATTCCAATCTCTTTACAAGTTTCATTTCAGCAAAAAAGAAGTTCATATATGGAAATTAAGAAGTTTCAAGAAGAAAATGAATGACCAAGTGCCTTACTGAAATGCTAATGTTCTGCTCTGTCATTTAATTACTGACAAAAACTTATTTGAAGGTGCCTAGACTTAGCATAACAGGGTTATTTAGAGGTATCACATTTTACCCACATCCTTGCTGTACACAGTTGGGAGAACACATCAACTATGCCACCTGCTACCTGATGCAAGTTACAAGCTAGTAAAAGTATTTGAACCTTAAAGGGGGAAGAATTGAAGTGTATGGACCACAAAACAAACAGAGAAAAGAGATTACAATTTACATTAAAGAGGAAAAATAAAGACCACTAGAGACCATCATACTTTCCTTTGTAAAATAAGTACAACAACACTGAAAGAAATTGGCATTATCCCTGCATAACACTGACTAGAACTAAAACAGCTATTACACGGAAGGAAATGCATTAACGGTAAATGGGTGAATGGTCAATATTTCCATAAAATGAACCCTGAAGAAAAAAAACAAAGCAAAAAAAACCCCCCAAAACATAAAGCATGCCTTTTAAAAAATAAAAACAACTTAAAGGCAGTTTTTTCCCTGGAACTATAAATACTACAGTCTCTTTCCTGTCTCATCTCCCTTTTATGTAACTGTGAACTGTAACATGAATTATAGTTTGATTTCATATAATGTTATACTACTAGTAATGGTGTTTGCCCTGGCATCACAGGCCAAACATAAATAGATATTTGTACTAGGACACAGTTCATACTCAAGTCCTATTCTGTGCATCTGCTATGTGCAGAGTTGTAAACAAAGTCAAAGCAGAGAAAGTAAGATGGACAAATTATTTCCAAAAAACGGGGAAATACTTATTAATGCTGTCTTTACTTTTGCAAGTATGAAATAAGTAATGGCCCAAATCAGTTCATTATTCTTTGTAGTTCTAACCTAGTTATTTCTGCCTTTCTACAGAGCTGGGAGTACTAAAAGTGACTGAGAGTGAACATTAGCCTGCTGCTGACACAGATTACCCACACTTGGAAGGGACTTAATACCAAATTGCCAGTTCAGCCTGTCTGGATAGATTTTCAGGTGGAATCCAAGTAGATGCACTGTCAGAAAATTTACTTTAAGTAAGATTGAACCTGGATTTGGTTTTTCTGCCAGCTATCATTTTACTGGGAAGTAACAAATCACCAAAATAAAGGCTTGAGGCTAACTTGGGGACTACATTCATGCTTAGTAGGTGAGCAAGATATAATCCTCACAAAGTCATTTTCTCTCCTCTTGATTTCACTGAATCACTTCAGCTTCAGTAACAAGTTGACACTAACCCAGCACATTTAAGTGAGGCAAACCTGAAATAATTTAACAGAGAAATAACTTTAGCATCAGATTGGAAAATAAAGCTTCTTTAAACAGGTATTTTTATTGTTAGATATATTTCTATCATTAAGTAATATTCAGAGAGGCACTAGTAAAAGGGATACATGGAAATAGTACAGAATAGCTAGATTCAATCCAGCTATAAGTAAAAGGAATATAGAGTACTTGCTTCCAGGCAGTTTTTCTAATAATTGAAAATGTATGTAAAATTATGACTGTCTTCTATATTCCCAAGAAACAGGACTCCATTGTACTATGGATAAAGATAAGATATAGAAGCACAACTGAAAACCTATTTTTACCATAATCCACAGATCAGAAAGTACAAGCAGAGGGATAAACTAGTAAGAAATACTTTTCAAAATCTCCTTTCAGATTAGATCGTCTCATATTTTGTAGCTCAGAACCTTCAAGTGGACACTCTGCTACATTTTCAATTTTCAAATAAACATTACAAAACAGTTACTGTTAATATGCTGCTTACATTAAGCATAAAGTAAAAGATCAAGCACATCAAAGGAGATTCTAATAAACAACACTGTCATAACAACATCACCTTATTGTCTTGAGTTCAGACACCTTGAGGGGCACTCTGCTTGGAGGAACTTTTCCCTCACAGGAATTATTGGAAAGTAAAATACATCCATATGGACCAGAATATGAACACTAATTTAAGTTAATGTATGAATATCAATGCATAATATTAATATATTTTAGTGTTTATATTAAGGTAAAATTAATAAAATCCTACAACATCAGTTATCTTGAAAACAATTGAAGGAAGTAAAATCATAAATTAATTTGAGCTTTTAAGGCCCAGATTCTGTTTATTTCCTGAGATAGTACCCAGCATTTTGATTCCTCCCAAGACAACCATTTTCACATATATATCCAATATAATAAAAAATCATTTTCTATAAATTTTTCCTAACCAAAATATGCAGGGATAGTTCAGTAAATATTCACATAGAAAACTCTAAAAAGGTAAGCCCCAGAACAGATAACTAAAGTTCCTACTAACTCTCTAGTTTTCTTAGTATCTCAGGCTTCTATTTTATATGCCTATCTACTCCCTTGAGCACAGGATTGCTTTTCCTGTATATTTTTATATGGACCAGTATAAACCAGCAATTATAAGCTCAGGGCTGAGTTTCTAAGTCAGACTAGATGGTAACTTTTTCAGAAGCATATGAAGTTTTATTCTATTCTCTGAAGTCACATTTATATGCAATTTATTGGGCCTAGGGAATGTGGGAATATATTTTTGCATACACCATGAATAGCTACTTTATTTCAGCATATCAGTATTGAAACTTGTTTGGTACCAGGAAAAGTAGAACTCTCTGTGGACAATAGAACATTACTGCAGAAGTAAGGTCTCAGAAAATTCTAACAGGAGAAAAAGGTTCCCATGTTCTTGCTTCTTATAAGCTCTATTTCACAAGTGAAGGAACCTTTAAAGTGAACAGGAAAAAAGATCAAGAATAATAATTACAGAAGTCTTAGGGAATCAGATGAATGAAAAAAAAATCACAGGACTATTTTCAGTAAGCTGCTTCTTAACATGATTTCAGTAGGTCTCTACCAGTAGTTCTCTTCTGATTTTCAGAAGCTCTCTACCATTGTTTTGCCACAGACAATAATTACGGAAGCTCCCCTGCCGCTGCCTAGAGAATTGTGTCCAAAAAGTCAAAATTTTTTGTTAAATTGGTAATTCAATTAGTAGAATTAGCTGTTATAACTCCAACTTGATTTGAATATTATCTTCCAAGCTTGTAGATAAACATACATTGAAATAATGCAAGCCACCTGCAAAGGGAAAAGACAAAGTCTAACTTTTGGGAAGATTATGCATACAAGGGTATCTGCTGTGACGCCCAGCTTTTTACTCCTGCAACCACCAGTGAATATTAATTTACCACAGGCATAATCCCCTTGTGTTTTTCTAGCATGAAAATCCAATTATATCTAAACATTAAACAATGCACTATATTTTCAGTGAAGCAGATAGCATATATTTCTTTCTAATTTACTTATAAGTGCGTTGTCAAGCAGCTGTGACACAGACACCTTGAATTTCAGTTTAATTCTATGCAAAGTCACTGTAGTTAGTTCAATCAAAAGCTCCATGATCATAAAAACATTCCTATCTGGTTAGAACATCAAGCATTAATGCATATATAGTAAGAGTGCTTAAATGGTTAGTGCAGCATCATGATATCTTCTGATATACTTATTTATTTATTTTACTCCAGCTCCCACCTCTTCTTTCTCCCCCCCAGCTATATTTAATCAGGTAACACTTTATACTGTGTCCAGAGTGGCACAGGAAGAACACAGGCAGACTTCAAATCCTCAAGGGCTTATTTATGTGGTTAAGTAGTCCAGGTGACAGCATCCAAAACACCTGTGACTACAGTTCACCCATCTCTTGCTAAGTGTCAAAAAGTATCAGCAGAACCTCAGAAGAAACATTGGGGGTAAAAAAAAAAAGAAATAAAATCAGAGCAAACTGGATTGGAGAATGTGTGGAGTGCGAATGATGTATTTATTCTTTTATTGTGAAATCCATTTAAAGAAAGATTAATTTTTTCCTTCAAAAGAATGTTGCATTTCTTCTTCCCCAGCCACATTTATTTATTATCAGATATACTTTTAAAATTTTGAAGACTCAGATTATCACCAAAAGGAAGGTGATGCATTTTTCTTCCTTTTGTCCCCAGCCCTTTTCTGTCTTATGCATCCTTAGGACAACATCCTCTCATGTTTGTGTCCTACAAGGGTTAAGCATAGTTTGGGAGGACACAAATGCAGCTGCAGTCCTAACAATACTGATACAAGTACACACGAAGAGCACCTCTTTTACAGAAAGCTAAATTCAGCAGAACATTTGTAAAGCCATCACTATAAATATTACAAATACAAAGATCCAGGCATTCTCTTAACTACAGGATTCATAAAAACAGAAGATATTGCCAATGATTGGTTTTTAATCTATTTAAGTTATTGATCATGAGACATACAGGAACAATTGTTTGTTACAATAAGTCTCCTTTTTTATAATTCTGTTTCTATCGTGTTCTCTAGAGAATGAGAAGAAACCTTTAAGTTCTAATTACAAAGAGAAATTCTGTTTGCACTTTGTTTAAGAATCTACACTGTCCCCTTCTTCCTTACTACAACAGAATTTTATCTGATAGTGTGGATAAAATTTTCAGAAACAGACATTAGGGAATGGAAGAAAAGAAAGTAGGGTGGATTAACCTAATACAGCATTACCAAAAATGTCAGTAGTCACTGCTTCTATAATGCACACAAAAAGAGATTTCTTCATCCTCAGAGATTTCTGCAACAGGAATAGTCTCTACCAGAAAAGGAATTCAGAACCATGCTTTGCACTTAATTATGCACAAGCTGAGGTTTTTGTCATGATAAAAGACCAAGTTGGGCTTGTAACAAATAATAGAGCTATCAATTACAGCTCTTGATAAAATAGGAAAGGTATGAGAAAGAATGGGGGGATTTATTAAACAGAAAATAGACAAGATAAGACAATAAATGATGATTACAAAAAAAGAAAGACAGGAACGCTATTGAACATTAGAACATACTACAACTACTGGCCTTCAAAGCAACACAAGTGAGCAGCTTCTACCTCCTTGGGTCTAATAGATCCCTCATCTAATAGATATTCCACAGCTAAAAAGTAAATGCTTATCTCTTATTTCAGACTAATAGAACTAATAAGAACTTAACACTTAGATTTCCACTTTAAAAATTCTTTTGAGTGACTCACTGAGAGAAGCCACTCCAGAGACAGCCCAGCCTGCAGCTGGGTAGCAGATCTTGGCATAGAGGGGTTTTCCTGAGGTTTTCCTTTGGCAGTGAAATAGCAGGGGACTGGAGACACCTGCCAGGAGCCAGCAGGTCTTGCGGAAGAGGTGAAGAGGTGTGGGCACTGCTAGGACAACAGCGACCAGGCCTATAAAAGAAGCCCTTGGGAGCACTGCCACCAGAGCATGGCAGCTTGGGTGGCAAGCAGAGCATGGCACACAGGAAGGGTACAGAAAATTCTGACAGTTCTGGCCAGGGAGGGATGGTTTCCACCCAGCAGAAAGCCATGGCCTCTCTAACCTCTGCACCTACCACAACTGATGCAGCTTCCCAGACAGAGCTCCAGTGGGAACATGCGAACACCCGGATGTCAGGCTGCAGAGTCTGTCCTGCTCTTACACCGGTGCAGTGAGCACACCTGTGGGAGGTACGCCCAGCTAGAGGAAATCCTCTGCTTAGCAGAGCTCTGGGAAAAGGTGTGTAGGTTGAGCAGCATCAGGGAGTGCAGGAGGGAGATTGATCACTGGAACCACCTCCTGCCCTTCCTGAGACAGGCCCAACAGGCAGACAAGATACAGAAAAGGAAGGATTTCCTTTTCCCTCTCCATCTGACTGAACATCGTGACCTGAAGGAGAGGGAGCAATGGTGACAAGTTCCTGCCTGATGTTGCCCATGCATCCCCTCAAACAACAACCCCACTTTCCGTCATGCCTTTGCATAACAGGTATGAGGCCCTGCAAGTGGAACCTAACAAGGACAGTGATTCATCTAGCTTAGAAGTGTAACTGAAATTAAGTCAGCCTACGCCCTGCATCAAAACTCCTTCTACAAAGACAAAAAGACAGAGCATTGTCATAGGTGACTCAAGTAGCGCCCTTCTCTATCCCTCTAGCTTGCAGAGATTAATGAGGGAAGAAACATGAAGACCCATCAGATCAATACCTGGCTCTGAGCCTGGAGCCACCAGCAGAACTTTGTGGTTTTTGATCATAGGTCAGTCTACATGACAGCAGGTATACTGGCAAGAGACAGGGTACACCTACCTCAAAGTGGAAAAAGGATTTTGGCACAGGAGTTGGTAGGGCTCATCGAAAGAGCTTTAGACTAGATTTGAAGGGGAAAGGGAAAACCAGGCTCACTGGAGATAAACCTGAGGGTGACATATCAATGTTTGTGGGGCAGTATGCTAGCAAGGTCCTTCGGTCTGCTACCCCAATGGAGATAGGAGATAGAGTGTCATCTGATAGCAAAGACAGAAGGAATATTGATAGGCTAGAAATCACTGTAGTGCCTGGGAATGTTCAGGTACGAATTGTGCCTTCTCCCTCCAAAATGTGATGAGATCAATAGCCCAACTGAAGTGCATCTACAACAATGCATGTAGTATGGGCAACAAACAGGAGGAGCTGGAAGCCAGCTCCTGTACAGAAGGAAAACTATGATATAATTGCCATCATAGAAACATGGTGGGACGAGTCACATAGCTGGAATGCTGCACTGGATAGCTATAAATTCTTCAGAAGGGATAGGCAAAGAAGGAGAGGCAGTGGAGTGGTCCTGTACATTAGAAAGTGTTTTGTCTTAAGCATAATTGTGGTGATGTTAGGGTTAAGTGTTTATGGGCAAGAACAAGGGGAAAGGCCAACAAGGCAGATGTCGTGGTGGGAGCCTGTTATAGACTACCCAACCAGGATCAAGGAGGAGAAAAAATATTTTATAAGCAGCTGGGAGAATTCTCACAACCATTACCACTTGTTCTTGTAGGGAACCTCAAGTTACCAGATTTCTGCTGGAAATACAGTACACCAGAGAGGAAACAGTCCAGTAGATTCCTCTGTTGGATGTGGGGGGAAAATAGTGACCAAGGATGAGGAAAAGGCTGGGGTACTGTGCTGCTAGCTCTCTTCTTCCTTAGGCCAACACCAAACTCAGCAACATCCCTTCAGCATACCTTCATCCTTTATTCTTCATCTGTTTGCTCTTCTCCATCTCAAATCAGTCAAGGGAGAACACNATGGGGGGATTTATTAAACAGAAAATAGACAAGATAAGACAATAAATGATGATTACAAAAAAAGAAAGACAGGAACGCTATTGAACATTAGAACATACTACAACTACTGGCCTTCAAAGCAACACAAGTGAGCAGCTTCTACCTCCTTGGGTCTAATAGATCCCTCATCTAATAGATATTCCACAGCTAAAAAGTAAATGCTTATCTCTTATTTCAGACTAATAGAACTAATAAGAACTTAACACTTAGATTTCCACTTTAAAAATTCTTTTGAGTGACTCACTGAGAGAAGCCACTCCAGAGACAGCCCAGCCTGCAGCTGGGTAGCAGATCTTGGCATAGAGGGGTTTNAGCTGGGTAGCAGATCGTGGCATAGAGGGGTTTTCCTGAGGTTTTCCTTTGGCAGTGAAATAGCAGGGGACTGGAGACACCTGCCAGGAGCCAGCAGGTCTTGCGGAAGAGGTGAAGAGGTGTGGGCACTGCTAGGACAACAGCGACCAGGCCTATAAAAGAAGCCCTTGGGAGCACTGCCACCAGAGCATGGCAGCTTGGGTGGCAAGCAGAGCATGGCACACAGGAAGGGTACAGAAAATTCTGACAGTTCTGGCCAGGGAGGGATGGTTTCCACCCAGCAGAAAGCCATGGCCTCTCTAACCTCTGCACCTACCACAACTGATGCAGCTTCCCAGACAGAGCTCCAGTGGGAACATGCGAACACCCGGATGTCAGGCTGCAGAGTCTGTCCTGCTCTTACACCGGTGCAGTGAGCACACCTGTGGGAGGTACGCCCAGCTAGAGGAAATCCTCTGCTTAGCAGAGCTCTGGGAAAAGGTGTGTAGGTTGAGCAGCATCAGGGAGTGCAGGAGGGAGATTGATCACTGGAACCACCTCCTGCCCTTCCTGAGACAGGCCCAACAGGCAGACAAGATACAGAAAAGGAAGGATTTCCTTTTCCCTCTCCATCTGACTGAACATCGTGACCTGAAGGAGAGGGAGCAATGGTGACAAGTTCCTGCCTGATGTTGCCCATGCATCCCCTCAAACAACAACCCCACTTTCCGTCATGCCTTTGCATAACAGGTATGAGGCCCTGCAAGTGGAACCTAACAAGGACAGTGATTCATCTAGCTTAGAAGTGTAACTGAAATTAAGTCAGCCTACGCCCTGCATCAAAACTCCTTCTACAAAGACAAAAAGACAGAGCATTGTCATAGGTGACTCAAGTAGCGCCCTTCTCTATCCCTCTAGCTTGCAGAGATTAATGAGGGAAGAAACATGAAGACCCATCAGATCAATACCTGGCTCTGAGCCTGGAGCCACCAGCAGAAGTTTGTGGTTTTTGATCATAGGTCAGTCTACATGACAGCAGGTATACTGGCAAGAGACAGGGTACACCTACCTCAAAGTGGAAAAAGGATTTTGGCACAGGAGTTGGTAGGGCTCATCGAAAGAGCTTTAGACTAGATTTGAAGGGGAAAGGGAAAACCAGGCTCACTGGAGATAAACCTGAGGGTGACATATCAATGTTTGTGGGGCAGTATGCTAGCAAGGTCCTTCGGTCTGCTACCCCAATGGAGATAGGAGATAGAGTGTCATCTGATAGCAAAGACAGAAGGAATATTGATAGGCTAGAAATCACTGTAGTGCCTGGGAATGTTCAGGTACGAATTGTGCCTTCTCCCTCCAAAATGTGATGAGATCAATAGCCCAACTGAAGTGCATCTACAACAATGCATGTAGTATGGGCAACAAACAGGAGGAGCTGGAAGCCAGCTCCTGTACAGAAGGAAAACTATGATATAATTGCCATCATAGAAACATGGTGGGACGAGTCACATAGCTGGAATGCTGCACTGGATAGCTATAAATTCTTCAGAAGGGATAGGCAAAGAAGGAGAGGCAGTGGAGTGGTCCTGTACATTAGAAAGTGTTTTGTCTTAAGCATAATTGTGGTGATGTTAGGGTTAAGTGTTTATGGGCAAGAACAAGGGGAAAGGCCAACAAGGCAGATGTCGTGGTGGGAGCCTGTTATAGACTACCCAACCAGGATCAAGGAGGAGAAAAAATATTTTATAAGCAGCTGGGAGAATTCTCACAACCATTACCACTTGTTCTTGTAGGGAACCTCAAGTTACCAGATTTCTGCTGGAAATACAGTACACCAGAGAGGAAACAGTCCAGTAGATTCCTCTGTTGGATGTGGGGGGAAAATAGTGACCAAGGATGAGGAAAAGGCTGGGGTACTGTGCTGCTAGCTCTCTTCTTCCTTAGGCCAACACCAAACTCAGCAACATCCCTTCAGCATACCTTCATCCTTTATTCTTCATCTGTTTGCTCTTCTCCATCTCAAATCAGTCAAGGGAGAACACACTACTGAGAGAGAGCTCAACAAGCTGCCCCCAATGGGAAGCTCCTCCAACTGGCCCCAACAGGAACTCTCTTACATTACTGATCAGCTCCTTGCTGTTTCTCACAAACTAATTGTTTCCTGGTTGATATATCTCTAGCCTCGCCCACCACCCCAACCATGATCATCTGGGGGAAGGCAGGGCCTCACACAGCTGGGCCAGGTTCTGCCTCTGGGGCCTTGGGGAACCACCTGGGGAACAAAACACACTGCTGGGTTGTGACTCATCCATAGGTCAACTCCCACTTGGGGCCCACAGCCCAGGCCCCAGCACTTCAGGTACTGAATACCTTCTTTGCTTAAGTCTTTAATAGTAAGACCACTTGTTCTCTTAGTGTCCAGACCCATGAGCTGGAAGGCAGGGATGGGGAGCAGAATGAAGCCCTCATAATCCAAGAGGAAATGATCAGTGACCTAGTACACCACTTAGACACGAGTCTATGGTGCTGGTTAGGATCCACCCAAGGGTACTGAGGGAGCTGTTTGAAGTGCTCACAAGCCCACTTCCACCATTTATCAGTAGTCATGGCTAACCAGGGAGGTTCAGGTGGACTGGAGGTTAACAAATGTGACACCCATTTGCAAGAAGAGATGAAAGGAGGATCTGGGGAATGATGGGCCTGTCAGTCTGACCTCAGNGTACACCAGAGAGGAAACAGTCCAGTAGATTCCTCTGTTGGATGTGGGGGGAAAATAGTGACCAAGGATGAGGAAAAGGCTGGGGTACTGTGCTGCTAGCTCTCTTCTTCCTTAGGCCAACACCAAACTCAGCAACATCCCTTCAGCATACCTTCATCCTTTATTCTTCATCTGTTTGCTCTTCTCCATCTCAAATCAGTCAAGGGAGAACACACTACTGAGAGAGAGCTCAACAAGCTGCCCCCAATGGGAAGCTCCTCCAACTGGCCCCAACAGGAACTCTCTTACATTACTGATCAGCTCCTTGCTGTTTCTCACAAACTAATTGTTTCCTGGTTGATATATCTCTAGCCTCGCCCACCACCCCAACCATGATCATCTGGGGGAAGGCAGGGCCTCACACAGCTGGGCCAGGTTCTGCCTCTGGGGCCTTGGGGAACCACCTGGGGAACAAAACACACTGCTGGGTTGTGACTCATCCATAGGTCAACTCCCACTTGGGGCCCACAGCCCAGGCCCCAGCACTTCAGGTACTGAATACCTTCTTTGCTTAAGTCTTTAATAGTAAGACCACTTGTTCTCTTAGTGTCCAGACCCATGAGCTGGAAGGCAGGGATGGGGAGCAGAATGAAGCCCTCATAATCCAAGAGGAAATGATCAGTGACCTAGTACACCACTTAGACACGAGTCTATGGTGCTGGTTAGGATCCACCCAAGGGTACTGAGGGAGCTGTTTGAAGTGCTCACAAGCCCACTTCCACCATTTATCAGTAGTCATGGCTAACCAGGGAGGTTCAGGTGGACTGGAGGTTAACAAATGTGACACCCATTTGCAAGAAGAGATGAAAGGAGGATCTGGGGAATGATGGGCCTGTCAGTCTGACCTCAGTGTCTGGGAAGGTTATGGAGCAGGTCATCCTGAGTGCCATCACATGGCACATATAGGACAACCATCAGGCCCAGTCACCATGGATTCTTGAAAGGCAAGCCCTGCTTGACTAACATGATCTCCTATGACAAGGTGACCTGCCTAGTGGATGAGGAAAGGCTGTGGATGTTGTTTATCTGGACTTTAGTGGAGCTTTTTACACCATTTCCCACAGCATTCTCCTGGAGAAACTGGCTGCTCATGGCTTGGATGGGTATACACTTCGCTGGATAAAAAATTAGCCGGGCCCAAAGAACGGCGGCGAATAGAGTTAAATCTAGTTGGTGGCCAGTCACAAGTGGTGTTCCTCAGGGATCAGTACTGGGGCCTGTTCTCTTTGATATCTTTGTCAATGATCCTGATGAGGGGACCAAGTAAGTTTGTAGATGACATCAAGTTAGGTGGGAGTGTTGATCTGCTTGAAGGTAGGGAGACTCTACAGAGGGACCTGGAAAGGCTGGATCAGTGCGCTGAGGCCAATGTCATGACATTCAACAAGGCCAAGTGCCAGGTCCTACACTTGGGCCACAACAACCCCATGCAATGCTATAGGTATGGGGAAGAGTGGCTGGAAAGCTGCCTGGTGGAAAAGGACCTGGGGATGCTGGTCAATAGCTGGCTAAACCTGAGCCAGCAGTGTTCCCAGGTGGCCAACAAGGCCAACAGCATCCTGGCCTGTATCAGAAATAGTGTGGCCAGAAGAACTAGGGAAGTGATTATCCCCCTGTACTTGGCACTGGGGAGGTCACACCTCAAATACTGTGTTCCGTTTTGTGCCCCTTACTACACAAAGGATATTGAAGTGATAGAGTTTGTCCAAAGAAGGGCTATGAAGCTGGTGAAGGTTCTAGAGAACAAGTCTTAAGAGGAGCAGCTAAGGGAACTGGGGTTATTTAGTCTGGAGAAAAGGAAACTGAGAGGAGACCTCATTGCTCTCTTACAACTCCCTGAAAGGAGGTTGTAGTGAGGTGGTGTTGGTCTCTTCTCCCAATTAACAAGCAATAGAACAAGAGGAAATGGTCTCAAGTTGCACCAGGGGAAGTTTAGATTGGACATTAGGAAAAGTTTCTTCACAGAAAGGGTTGTAAAGCACTGGAATAGGCTGTCCAGGGAAGTGTTAGTCACCATCTCCGGAGGTATTTAAAAGATGTGTAGATGTGGCACTTAGGGACAAGGTTTTTTGGGGGACCTGGCAATGCTGGATTAACAGTTGGACTTGATGATCTTGAAGGTCTCTTCCAACCAAAATGATTC
>VYZX01022996.1:544-20551 GCA_013401335.1 Brachypteracias leptosomus
GAAGCCCCTGGCTCACCCGTGTTAGGCTTTGCCTGTACTGCAGTTTCTACATCATGCCTCAGGGTAACAGGTTGAAGGCCCTTACTGTCACACCTTCCCTTCAGCCCTGGTGTGCTGTCCTGCCTCTCTGGACAGACAATCCCAATATTATTATTATCCCTCTCCCGCTTCCCATCTAGTTTAAAGCCCTGTCAATCAGCCACGCAGTCTCTTGGGCAAAGACCTTTTTCCTCCTTTGAGAGAGGTGTCTCCCGTTTAAGGTCAGCATTCCTGGTGCTGTGTAGGCCATCCCATTATAGAAAAACCCAAAATTGTGTTGGTGACACCAGCCACAGAGCCATGTGGTGATATAGTGTTCTTCTGTTCCCTCCATTGTCATTGCTTTCAACTGGAAGGAGGGATCAAAAAATAAACTGTGCTCCAGATTCTTTCACCAACCTTCCCAAGGCTCTGAAGTCTCTCTTAATATACTTTGCTTGTCAGTTCAAAGTAAGAACTACTATGACAAAGACTAAAATTGTTGAGTCAGAGCACCTTCAGTTCAATTTTTGTGAAGGTGACAGGTGCTTCCCACTTCTGAAAATTAGGTAGAATATTTAAATAAAAACAGAATCTGAAAACAATGGGAATTTTGTAGGTTTTACATATCTTAAAACCAGAGGAAGTGAAAATGCTGCCTTCCAACAATGTACACAATCAATGGTTGTAACGAATTAGCTGGCAACTCCAAACGTATCATATAATACACAAAAGCTAGAGGGTAAGAGAGTTTGTTAATTTTCTTTCAATAAACTAAAAGTGGCTATTTATGCAACAGAACTAACAGGGTCTTAGAAATAACAATCTAATTACTCAGAAAAGACGGGATGAAAAGTTTATCTTTTATTCATCAATGCTGACACCAACGTTTTAGCAAAACCTATTCTTTGAGCAAAACCCTAGCTGCATAATTTACTTATGGAATACATCTAATTTCATTTGGGCTAAGGAAATGTACTCTTCATTCCTGCAACTTAAGTCAGCATGAGTAAAAAGACATTTTTTTCTTCAAAAAAATTTCAAAACCGTATTTCATAACAAAGAAGTTTTAAGTAGCAGTACCTTCCTTTTCTTTAAGATCTAAAATCTATTGGCTTTAAGTCACATATGTGAATGGATACTACTCCTCCAGAATGGTAAACTATTCAGTAACTGAATGGAGAATTTACTTACCACTTTAGTGAACAGAATTATAGTCTTTTCTAGACGATCTCTGCATGCGTTTTCTGCTCTTACACTTCTACCTGGTAAATCAGATATTTAACAACTATAATTTTTTCAGACTTTCCTTTTCTTTCTGGAGACCTATATTTTAAAAATGAACACTGGAGAACAACTTATTTTATCTGTAATTCAGGGATTATGGTAACCAGAAAGAAGTTCTAAGGCAGAAAAAAACTGAAGTCAACTTCAAGGCTTCAAGTACTGGGGAAGAAAATGTTTTAACTCTTCTCCCAGCTGCAGAGAAATTCACTCTAACAGATCAGAATAAAACAGTTGAGACATCATTGCAGACAACTCAATGATAAAAGACAGTTCAACAAGGCAAGCAAATGCTAGCATAGACAAGAAATAACAAAATATTGAAAATATGAAAATGTCTTTTTATTAAAACTATGGTATATTCTTACTACATAATACTGTGTGATTTTCCAGAAACTCCATCTTAAAAAATAATTGCTTATGGACACTGGAAAACATTCTGAATTTAAAAAAAACAGGTAAAGCTTTTATTAAAAAAAAAAGATAAAATCAAAGGGAGCCAAAATGAAGGTACAGAGGCAAAACCCATGACATAATAAATGTAAACAATAACCTTGTAAGGTAGTTGTTCCTGCCTCTGCAAAGTAAGTAACTGATTAGAAAAGGGGTGGTTCAGCTTAGTTCTTCTCTTAAGACTATGATACCCACCAAACTTCAGGAGAGGATGGTCTTCAATTCAGTCTATTAAAGCTAGGCAACAATCTTGCCAAAAATGAAAGGGCCCAAAAGAGCACGACTATAGTGTAGTAGAAGGGGAAAGCAGTTGCATGCAAAGATGCCTGCATTCTAGAAGTGCAAAAAAGGTATTTTATTCTGGCATTCAACACAGTGGCACTTTCCAACTTTTGTAGAAATGAGTCTCAGAGCCCACCCACACCAGTCTCTCTCACTGAAGTGCAGGCTCCTAAGCCAAGTATCTTCATTTATATAAAAAATTTGTTCTACTCAGTTTAGACATCTATTCTCAGAAAAAGTGTTGTTGAATCCTAAAAGAATGACCTGACAAGCTTCAAATGAACGAAAGGCTTGCTCTAGGTCTACTAGAAGTGTACAAGAAAAGAGGAGTGAGTTCAGATGCAACACTGTCAAACTTCTGCTTTTTGCTTGCTTCAGTTAACTTCCCTGAAAAAACACTAATGCCTGACAGTTACGTTTATATTTTTGTTTACAGTATTAGTCTGTGGTTGCCTGTCTCAGACTATTACTTTTCCAGTTATAAAGTACAGACAGCTGAATGTGGTCTTTCTTTTCCATTTGACACATACAAAAATATATGCCAAACTTCAGGGAAAAGAAAAAAAATAAAAATCTCCCAAATAAGAAAACTCAAGATGATCTAGATTTTATTAGCATCTGAATATTTTAATGCTGATACTTTGGCAATCCATGGTTTAAGACTTGGTTTTTTCCACTTCCATTATCACATCAATTTTGGCGGGATTTTAGTGTGTTGATAGAAAAGGACATTTTTACTGATCTTTTCTGACAGTTTCAGCATAATTTAAAGTAATAGCTTTGCACTTATTAAAAATACCTCGCACCTAGATGATTATTGATGATGCATTGAACTGTATTAGGTTTTCACCTAGCTTCTAATATTTAGCAACCAAGACAAGCAAAAATATCCAGATACTCACTACACTCCAGAAACTGTTTAAGCCGTTCAAACACTGCATTTAGAAAATCCTGAAAAACATAAAAGTATGTGTCCTTTAAAGGCTAAGCTTATTTTGCACCATGATATGAGAAGAAAGTTGAGTCAAACTGAAGTGAGTTCAGATGTGTCACCAGCTCAGATATCACCTTATCAGTTTTAAGTTGACGATTTCCTTACGAAACAACTAGCTAGCTAGTAGACTGCATAAATGATCCAAACTAAGCTTATTAGTACCACACAAGCAGCATAGCATCTCTAATACAAGGAGATATAAGTAAATATAGATATATGCTTTACAATCTGCTTATCCACTTCTTTCATGCTCTCAGTTCTTAAGTTTACGATGTAGGTACCCAATTCCTCCAGCACAGCAGGCAGTGTTTGGGGTTAAGTGGGAAGCCTGGGTTTCCTTATTCTGTCTTCCTCCTCTTCCCCACCTCAGATGGGCTGCATACCACAGGCTTGCAACTCATTACACAAATTCTATCAATAGAATTTGACAGGACAAATATGCCATTACATTCATCATTAAAAGAAAACACTCTCTTAAAATAATGGAGGAAAGTACATATAAGACATCTTTCAGAAGGTCAAAGGAGTGTCACTATCATGTGACATGTAAATTGGAAGGGGTATCTTTTCTGGTTTTTAAACATCATGCCATTAGTCTCAGTGTTTAGGATTCATCAGTTCTTAGCTGATGGAAGGACAACTTTGAAAGTGTGTTGCTTGACCCTCCTTTACATAACACAAATGTGTGTCTCTCAGTGATTTTTAAACACAGCTCTAACAACCCCTGAAATTACCACGAAGGATTTCTAACCTAGAACTAGAATCAGATATATGTCACTTACCATCACCTCTGCGCTCCAATGAGGTTCTACAAATCCATGAACTGTCAGTTTACGAAGCACTAGGGGAAAAAAAAGGTTACTTGTTCATATATTTCTCAGTGTTTGTTCCAACAGATTTCAGAACACGATTGCATTTACAGTTGCTGTGCCTTTCTTCCAACTTTCCATATTAAAAAAAAATAATAATTGTGGGTCTTTGGATGACTCAACCATACCTAACATGAATCTAATCTTGTTGAAATTACTTTAAAATTCAGTAGATTATATGTAAAATAATGAAGAGAACTCCAAGAATTACTGAATCAAGATTCTGCAAAAGCTCTAAGTATTCAACTTCTGAAAGGGTCTCCAGCAGGAAAAAGGCCAAGTGAAGTCAACTAGAGCCCACAAGCCATCTTATGAATTTTCTCAGGTTTATCACTGCCAGTAATCCAGAGAAGACACACATTGTACCTTCTGAAACAATTCAAGGCAGGTATTATCTACATTGCAAGTACCGCATTGCAAGTACCGCACACAAACATCTCGATTTTTCAAAGCAGCAAACTATGTTAAGGGTATCTATTTATCCCACTGGGAAGTACTTGAGCATCAGCTTAAAATGAAAACCGACTACTAAAGCCACCTCTTCACTGAATGCAAGGTGAATTTAATACAATTCATAGCTCAGCTTTCTGAGTTAAGTGCCTAAAGACAGATAGATGCAAGCCTAAATTACAACACAAAAAAGGATCCTGTCATGCCCTCCACTTCCCCACCTCCTAGACTTTAACTTCTTACAACATGCATATTAGAATGGTACATACTGAGAAACAAGAGTACCTTCTCCTCCTTCCATGCAAACAATCCTCCCTCCACCTTGCTAAAAGTACAGGTATGCAAAATAAGATTACTGGTTTTCCCAGTGGGCACGGCTTTGTTGAAGAATGCAAAATCTTTACCAAATAAGTCTTACTTCTTCACTGTGAAGAAATTTATTTTATTCCTTATATTTAATATCATTCTATATTATTACCTTTCAGTGACAACAAGGTTCTTTCTAGTGAATTTGTGGCTGCAGCTTCATCCCCTGCATAAACTTGTTGTAGGAACGTATCTGTATGATGATTCCATAAGGAACATGCAAAGCTATAAATACTTGATGCAAGCTGCAAAAGGAAGGAAGACCAACAATATATTTATATCTTGAATTTTGTTATAGAATAATAAATTCCCATATTTTAGAAGCCAGTTTAGACTTGAATTATTTAATCCATCTTCTTATATATCATGTTTCACTTGCTTCTTTGTTTTACTGTGTTGTAGTGATTCAGATACGTTTTCCAGAAAAGTGTCTTGTCTTAATTTGAAGATCTTACGATATGCTCACCTGCTTCCCTGATCACTTGGTCTGTGACTATGTTGTGGATTAACACCACCACGCAGTTGTGACTACTGCTCCCCCATTTCCTTACTTCCCCGGTGTTGTGGGAATTGGGGAAAAATAAATGAGCAGATGAGGCCCTCTATAGGCCTGTAAGAGTGGCTTCACATTCACAAGCCCTGGTCTTCATGGGGAATTTCAATCACCCGGAAAGATGGTACAGCAAGGCATCAACAATCCAGGAGGTTCCTGGAATGTGTTGATGACTATTTCCTTCTCCAGGTGGTAGAGAACCAAAAAGAAGAGGTGCTATGCTGGACCTTGTCCTCACCAACAAGGAGAGGCTGGTGGCTAACATGAAGCTCAAGGGTAGCCCTGGCTGCAGTGACTACAAAATGGTGGAATTCAAGATCCTCAGGGAAACGTGGAGGGTGTGCAGCAAGCTCACCACCCTGGACTTCAGAACAGCAGATTTCAACCTCTTCAGGGATCTGCTTGGTGGAGTACCATGGGATGAAGCCCTGCAGGGGAGATGGGCCCAAGAAAGCTGGTCAGTATTGAAGAACCACTTCCTCCAAGCCCAGGAGCAATGTGCCTTAAAAGAGGAACACAGGCAAGAACACCAGGAAGCCTGCCTGGATGAACAAGGATCTGCCCACTTTAGGTGAAGATCAGGTTCGAGACCATCTAAAGAACCTGAAGGTGCACGAGTTCACAAGGGTCCTGAGGGAGCTGGCAGATCAAGTTGCTAAGCCACATTCCATCGTAATTGAAAAGTTGTGGTGGTCTGGTGAAGTGATTGCTGACTAGAAAAGGTGAAACATCACCCCCATTTTCAAGAAGGTATAAAAGGAAAACCCGTGCAACTACAGGCCAATCTCACCTGTCCTGCAACACATCCTGGTCTCTAAACTGAAGAGACATGGATTTGATGGATGGACCACTCAGTGGATAAGGAATTGGCTGGAGGGTCACATTCAAAGAGTTGTGATCAATGGTGGGATGTCCAAGTGGAGACTGGTAATGAGTGGTGTTCCTCAGGGCTCGGTACTGGAACGGGTCCTGTTTAACGCCTTTGTCGGCAACATGGGCAGTGGGATCGAGTGTACCCTCAGCAAGTTTGCGGAGGACACCAGGCTGTGTGGTGTGGTCAACATGCTGGTGGGAAGGGATGCCACACAGAGGGACCTGGACAATTTTGAGAGGTGGGCCCATGCCAACCTCATGAAGTTCAACAAGGCCAAGTGCAAGGTCCTGAAACTGGGTCGAGGCAATTGCAAACTCAAATACAGGCTGAACAGCGATCAGATTGAGAGTAGCCCTGAGGAGAAAGACTTGTGGATGCTGGCTGATGATAAGCTCAACATGAGCTAGCAATGTGCAGGTGAAGCCCAGAAAGCCCCAACCATATCCTGGGCTTCATCAAAAGACATGTGACTAGAAGGTCGAGGAAGGCAATTCTGTCCCTCTATTCTGTTCTCATGAGACCCCACCTGGAGTACTCCATCCAGCTCTGGAACCCCCAGCACAAGAAAGACATGCACCTGTTGGAGTCCAGAGGAGAGCTACAAAGATAATCAGAGGCCTGGAACACCTCTTCTACAGAGACAGACTGAGAGAATTGGGCTATTCAGCCTGGAGCAGAGAAGGCTCTGGGGAGACCTTATTGCAGCCTTCCAGTATCTGAAGAGGGCCTACAATAAAGCTGGGGAGGGACTTCTTACAAAGGCCTGTAGTGACAGGATGAGGGGTAATAGGTTCAAACTGGAAGAGGGTAGATTTAGATCAGAAATTAGGAGGAAGTTCTTCACTCTGAGGGTGGTGAGACACTGGAATAGGTTGTCTATGGGAGCTGTGGGTGCTCCAACCCTGGAGGTGTTCAAGGTCAGGTTGGATGCCTGATCCTGGACCTTGAACAACCTGGTCTAGTGGGAGGTGTCCCTGCCATGGCACGTGGGTTGGAACTAGATGATCTTTGAGGCTCTCTCTCTTCTTCATAGAACCCAAACTGTTCTATGATTCCATGCCTCAGTGATACATAAGCTGTATTTAAAAGTTAGTGTATCACAGTCTGTACACTAACTTACTTCTTTTTAAACCTCAGGTAACAGAGTTTAATAAGGGATGTCCTTATCTGTAAGCATAATGGAAATACAGCAAAGGTACTAACGGACATGACTACTTTAATAAATAACAAATTCTGCACCTTATGACCTATAATTTCCTTTCTGTCCATCTGCTGAGATGGTAGGGATTTGCTGTTTTATGAAGGTGGGGCTTTGGAATTGGATTTTGATATTTTTGTCCTATCCTAGAACATTAACAATATTTTCAGCTACATAACCAGGCTATGTAAGTAACCTCTTGATTTAGGAGAGCTTTGGAAAAGAAGTTATTATCTTGCTTGCTCTTTATTGCTTTGGAATTAATATCTGTGAATATACCAAAACCTATATTGTTCAATTATTCAGATCATGTATAACGGCCTAATAAATTTCAAAATACAAACAAATATTTCCTATGCAGAGATTATATTCATCCATACCTACACATGGCAGAGAGAGAAAATACTGTTCCTCCACACACACATCTCATAGCAACATACCATTGTTTCAGTCCTGTCCTATTACAAGAGTAAGTCTTTTGCTCCTCAGACTCCTGATGATTAAAATTTCACCTTAATGATTACACAGCCAGAAACTTTTTTCTATGTAGAAAAATAAGCAAACCTTCAGAAATAGTCTTCATTATCTGCACTACAAGATTTTCTTTAAAATGGAGAAATAAAATTTTGAAAATTCAGATGTAACATGTTTGGAGAAGATGTTTAACTCACTAAATTCTGTTAATTGTACTATGTCATTGCCTAACTTCAAACGGGCTTTGAGATGCAAGACTCTACAGCCAAGGTAAATCTGTGTTCTAATCAATGGATTCTTACAATGGAAAATATAAGCTGCATGAGACAAGATTTGGCATTTGCATTCACATCTTGCCTTTAAATTAACCTGGAGTAAGCAGCTGATTGGTAAAAATCCTGAACACATTCCTATTGACAATAAAAGCCAAAACTACTGTGGTGTGTAAACCTCACTATTTTTTTAATTATGAATCCAGATCACACTTCAAAACCCACTACAAATTCATATATAATAAGATCTGCTGTACAGCATGATAATATAAGGCTGATACACAGATATTGTTCTGTAGATGAAGCTCTGCTTCTTAACAGGAGTTATTATAACACTCAAGCTGCCTGCAAAATTAATAAAGATCTCAAAAGCATTTGACCTAGAAACTGACTTCCAGTTATTGTTATTAATTTTTTACAAATACCTACCAAAATATGAGCACTTCTGTTTCAAAGGCGGACATTAAAGTCAGCATCCCTGCCATTAATGCATTACCAGCTAGCCATGAGAAGTGGCAACCACATACAATAGGCGGCTTGCATGCTCTACAGTATTGCATCACATTACTTACATCATAGAAAAGTTTCTTATCTGCAGCAAGCCGTTTGGATGCCAGGGTCTTTGTAACATGATAAAAAGTAAGTAGTGCTCTATGTTGTCGAAGATCATCCTGGACCTTCACAGATTCTACAAGAGTGGGTATAAGTTCTGGCCATTGCCTTGGGCAGTCCACTCTGGCAACTTTAGCAATCAACACAGAGATCTGAGTTGCTATCTGCAAAAAAAACCAAAACAAAACACAAATCTACAAAGCCAAAGATCATTTAGGAAATGTACAATGCAGGAATGAATAGACAAACAAAACCTGAATAAAATAAAACAAAAAATCAACTAGTGTGGATTGATAGATTTTTGTGTGTTTTTTTCTCAAACTGTTCTTAAGTTTGCTCTATGTAAATAAATGTCAAGGAAAAAAAAAGTCTTCTATTTTATGTTTATACTAAGTATTTACATAAAATGCTAAGCTGGCTACCCTGTTTAAATTTTACATAAAGACCACTAAATTTATTTGTTCTATAAATCACACAAACAGATATTTAAGAAACACTTTTTATCTAGTGATCTTTTCTACTGCTTTCTATGAACAAACATAGGCTGCTGAGTACATATTACCCTTATTTCAGTTGTACCTGACTTTTAGCTTTTAGACAGAGACATTCCCTCCCCTCATGTACATGAGCCTGTAAGCCAGGGCCCTGTCCCAGTGGCTAAAGCTGAGACTCTCACTTGTTCCAGATCCTCACACTACAGGCCAGGGGCACCTACACCATTCCCAACATCTAACTCTGGTGGCTGGCACCAAATCTCATGCCAGTCTTGCCAGTAGCTGGTACCTAATCCTTGCAACATGCACACGTGATGAACAGAGTGAGATCACACAGAAAGATAGTAAAGGGATTAAATCAGAAAACAGTACAGATGGTGGTGATTAGGTGTAGAGTTTGTTCAGACCCAGGTACTGACCAGTTATGGTTTACACATTAATGGCCCTTTCTGTCTATTCCCCTCTTCCTTAGCTGTTTCATCCGAAGTCTGACCACCCCACAAAACTTTCTGCAGTACTCATTCTTACCCACTTGCTTAGGGAGAAGAATTGCTTCAGAAAAATGACATCAACATTTGCAAAGAAGACCTAGGAATCTTATTTATTTTTGGATCAAGTAATGTTGATGGGCAGAAGGGAGCAAATAAACTCTTTTTCGTATGTGATACAATAAGCAATCTCTCCAGGGATGCCAAGAGTACTTTTTCCTTGAATACTGGCTTTAAGTGAAAAAAAATCTGCTGTCATGCATTTCAAGGAGTATTTTGTTGCTCCGTTCCCTCCATATGGTAAATATCATCAGAGGGCATGGAAATTATACTCCCAACATATGGTACGTTCTGCCCTCCCCCTCCCCCGGAAGTCAGCTCTTATCATCATATCTCAATACTATGTCCAATTATTATATTTTTGGGTTATTTTTTTCTTTTTATAAATACAAGGGTCATAGTTTTTCTATCCTTGATGTAGAAAGCATAAGCAAACAGCAACTGTGTTATGAAGTATTTACAACTGGAAAAGAGCACATATCAGGAATACAAGATACCAAAACTTTAGCATATCAGGAAGACTGGGGACTAAAGGAAAGGTGGCCCTGAAAAGAAATCTCATGATATGTACAATACAGATTAGGGAACAAGGGAGAAAGAAGAGGAAATGGACTTTGTAAACGTTTTTCAGTATCACAAAAATTGTTTGGGCAATCATTAAGGAGTGGGCTGCTGGCATTAAATGAATTCCTCCACATCTTAAAAGACCACATCCCAAAAATACCATAAGGACACACAAATAAATGCAAAAAGCTCCTAGTCTTTAAAATGTCAGTTAAAAAGGTTCCAATATCAGCCTGCACCTATAGTCTCAGAACTGCAGAACTGTTCATCAGCAGTGGAATTTATAACTACAAAATATACTATAGTATTGCCTTAGCAGGTAAACCGATTAAATACTAATAGGGGTATGGAAAAATTATTCATAAAAAGAGTGAATTGTTTTACAACTGAATTGTAAAATTCCAATTAAATTGTAAATTGTACAATACAATTTAAAGCAGTTAATATTAGGGTTTTAGATATGTAAATATCATACAACCATTTCAAAATTAAATATTTGATAAATTTTATACTACCTAGTAGTAGCATAAATGACATGCACTTTACGTTCCAACATGACATACTTCCTAGTACTTTGTGGTTAAAATAAAGAAATGTGTAGTATTCAGTCATATTTTTTACACTGAAACTATACCTGCACTACAAATTCAAAGATATTTTCTATGTCTATTTGCATTTTTAAAAACTGCATTTGAAATAAAGGCTTTAAATTCTAGTCAATATTGTCATTGCACAAATGTCTTCTACAAAGACTAAAATTACCTTATGTTAGTACATTTCTCTAAACCTACAAAAAACCATTAATTTCATGGAGGAACCCTGAAAAGCTGAAACTCAACTGTCTGCAGAACAGAAGTTTATTTGCTACACCTTTATTTTTTTAAGCTTTATTTTATGCAAGTAATTTCTGTATTTTCTTGAAAAAGTTCTTTAGGACGTACCTTCAAATATTAGCAAATCCTTCCTTGCAGAATCTCATACTTATATGACCAAGAATAAGTTAGTAGAAGAAAGACTGATTCATCTAGCATTTGAGTATTTGGAGTCCCTAACATTAGCACTATACTCAATAGTAAATACTTACTCTAGTCGAAACAGTAGCTTAACATTAGTCATTTTATGTAAGCAAGACACTACTATATGAAGCTTTATTATGCCTATTTAAATTCATTAATGCTGTGATTAGACATGTGACAGCAATACTGCTTAGGTAGGTTTATGTAGCAGCATTCTCAACAGTTCATTCCTGCTACACCACCACCACCACCACCACCACCCTTCCTTGTATGGCTACACTAGAAGTCAGATCAGAGAATAGATACAGCTGAAAAAAGAAGTCACACAGAGAAAGAAGTTTATTTTTGAGATACATCCATTCCCTAAACCATTTCACTAAACGGTTGCATAAACAGCGAAGGAACATAAACTGCCACTGGAACAAAGAACAAACCAAAGAGATAAAATACACTGTTTCCAACCTAAATTATTCTATGATTCTATGAATTGTGTTATGTAGAAAAAGATACCACTTCAACATAAAGATCTGTCTAAAAGGCAACATGCAAATTGCAACTTTTCAACTTTATTATTATTATTAAATATTTTGTAAACAGATAAGCCAAATTATATAGCAATACAAGCATTTGCTGAGAGAGTAATAAAGGTTCACCTCTAACCTGATTCACTGGCTCGTTAAAGTTGGTGATAAGTCCAGCACGCAAGCTAGTTTTTTCTTCTTCAGAAAGAGCACTGTCAGGATATATTTATTAGAATATTATTTCATTTTCAATGAAAAACAACTATCAATTTAAATTTAGAATTATTTTCTCACTATTACTAGTATAATTGTATACTAATCCACATACACAAAAACTCTAGTCCTTTAGGTAACAATGGAGTACTACGCTATTTTAAAATGTCCTGCAAATGCAGAATTTCATTACTCTTCCCTCTTTCAGTAGATCTTTGGAAAAGCTTACAATGTAAGGCAAAATATATTAAACTTCTCAAAGAACACAATGAAAACCATGCCATACTTTATGAACTAGTTTAGATTCATGATCTGTAAAAACTGGACCTGGAATTTCAATTTACACCCTACATGACCTGACACCTATTTATATTACTAGCATTTAAGAGACAGACTGAACACTTCCAAGTCTTTCTGAGTTCCTGAAAACAGTGAAGGAAAATTGAAACCCCTTGAAATTACACTTAGCATTCAAAGAAAAAAACAACTTCACAGCGAACATTGAGAAGTATATAATTCTGTAGGTATTACAAATTATCACAGCACTGTTTTTAACTTTTAAGTTCATGTTGCTCAAGAATACTGGTCAGATACTTTGCTTCTTTGGAGAACTTTTTGTCATGCCTTATCAGAGCCCATACATGAGACCAACAAGAAAATGAAGACCAGAGCTTGCTATCATGACAGCTGCTGCTTCTTTCTCATGTTTACATTCAATATTTATTATAAATCAGCTTATGTGAAACGTCTCCCTAATAATCTCTTCCAATAGTCTTCCTACCTTTCACATCTACCACTATCATAAAGTGCAGGTGTTAACATTATAATACTCATGACATCACTTCAAAGTCTGATATCTATATGAAACAGTCTTCTAACTCAGTTTTCAGAAAAAAAATATGAATGGAGTTGTAAGAAGTCATATGAAAACCAGAATGGTTCAATAGTAGCAAGTCATAATGTTGAAATATTTTATCAGTTTTACCAGTTCTAAAGTAACTTTTATCAACCAAGGAATTTGCTGTTTTCCAGTTTGGCAAACGTAACAAAATCTACTGTAGAAGTTTAAGTGGAAGAAAATCAGAACTTACTGTGGTGCGACCCGTCTCCAGTAGCGGTCAATCCCATTTTTAAAGTACAGCACAGCTAACCATCTTACATTCACATCCAGGGTATGATTTGTAAAGATATTCTGTTTAAAAAAAAAAAAAGATTAAAACTTTTCAACACAGCACAGACAGGACAGAACTTGTATCAACACATGCACTGGCCTACGTATAAATACATATACCTCTGTAGCTACAGGTATATACAAACAAAATGCATTACATAGCATTGGACAGACAAATCCAATGCTACAAACAATGTGTTAAATATTAATTTTGAAAGATTAAAAAAAAATTTCATCACTAGCCACAACACTTATTAAAATAAAAAAAAACCAAACAAGAAGATATTGGGTAAATGTATTTCTAACACATTATAAAAGGTTAATAATAACTAACATCAACTTCAGTTACACCTGTAAGTGCACTGCTTGTCTACAACCTGAGCTGTAAGCTCTCACAGCAAACATCCAGAAAAAAAAGAATGTCCAGTCAGTGGCAATTTCTGCTATTTTCTATCAATATCACTAATTACCACAGAAATACTATGGCAAAAGCAGTGGGCAAAATGCAATTTGACAGCTCAGAAGTCAGAATTTTTTACCCCTTTCACTAAGTCCCCTGACTTGACTTCAACATTCCAAACAAACGAAACAAAGGGTCTACTGAGAACAGAACATGTCACTCCACAACTCTGAATCATTTAGACAGATGCTAGTAGGAAAAGCAGTTTAGCTGTGTTTCTAAAACTATTACAAACATCCATATAGGAAACAGGAGACTAACAACACTGTTAACTTCTGAGTGTCTTCTCTGAAACAAAATGGGTCTCCTTCTTTGGCTAGGCTTTCATCATGTTCTACCATATTAATGCACCTATTTCATCAATGGTCGTAGTACCTTTAGAAATATTCATCTGGTCAGCTAATCTCCCTGAGAGCCCTTCTCCATTGACAAGAAGGAAAGCAATCCCAGCTGCGTAACAAACTTAGTGCAATGAAAAGCATGAGGGAATTTCTATTAAAAGAGATATAATACATTACCTCCACAATAAAGAAAAGGCGGCTACTGCCTTGGTATACACATGTGCCCCTGCCTCATAGGGTCTTAAAAATAATTTCTTTGACAAGGGTCCTCTTGGCCTTCTACTAGCTACAATTCACAAAAGGCCAACAACAGGTTTAGCATTAGAGCCCACCCTCTCATGCCACTAGAATTCCCTCTTTCTCCTGAATGCCTGGGCACAGAGCTTGTTTTGGGACACAGTGATGACAATGCCTACCACAGTAGATGGACCATGATGACTCAAGGCTTCTCTCAGCCAGAGGTCATAGTTCAACAGTATTCCAGAGAGACACATCTAAAATTACTCAAAGTTTACTTAACAGTACTTTTCCACTGCATCTTACCAGCAAGACTGAATAAAAACCTGGCTGTGTCTCCCACTGCTTCAGTTGTTCCTCAGCAGGCTTCAACACTGCAGTATCTTGACTAGTAGCTTGGGTCAAGACTTGCAAAACAACAGTGCTAGCACTATTGAGATCCATGAAAATCTTAGAACATTTGAAAAGGAAGAAAAACACTTTAGAGAAGAAGAAAAAAAAAAGACAGCAAATATAGACAGGTATTTTCTGTTCATATTACCCAAACACCTCATGTTAATTTTTCATTAGCCTACACTGCGTAAGGCAGCATTACACCCGTTCACAAGCAGCGCCAAAGTATGGTGATTAAACTATTTTGCTTTCAAAAATCTCTCATCAGAAAAAGCAAGCATTAAGTCTATCATTACAAGCACATTTACTACATTTGAAGAATTACAGGAAATACTGATTTTAAACCAGTTACCTCTCCTGTGAAGCACAGTAAACTAAGAGAAAAACCACAAGTAGCAATGAATTCACTTGTAGGCAGAGTAAATCATGAGGTTGTCTGAAAGAAGAAAAGATGCAGAATATTAACATTTTTTGTATTTTCTCAATGTTTTTCCCAAAGAGAGGAAATTACCCATTTCAGATAGTTAAATTTTACATTTCAAATTGATCTAGACATTTTAAACTGATTAAAAAGATGAATTACAGTCTCACAATTAGTCCTAAACAAAAGTGAATTTTCCTCAATATATTTGCATTCCTTCAAATATGTACTTAGCATACAAAATGCTAACCAGATGAACTAAGAGTGCCAATTGCCTGATTTCCAATATAAACACATTCTTGCCCTCTAGGAAAAACAAAGCATTGCTCTCCTGACAACATGAACAGGATGATCCAGGATTGCAGAAACTGCACTACAACAAATTAAAGAGAAACTTACATAAAAGCAACTATAAAGTCTGACAATTAAAACTCATTTTCTGTTTATAAAACCTTCTGATTACAACCTGTGTAAACTTTTTGTAATACAGATAGATGTTAAATATCCATATACTTAAGTTTTCTGTAAAAACAACCATGTAGTTTCTCTTCATCTATCAGGCTTGAGGACTTGCTTTCTTTATGCTAGGTTGTTGGTTTTTTCCCCAATATTCAGAAGGAAAAAAAAGAGGTCTAAAATTCTTACGGTGATGGTAAAAAAAACAGAAAAAAATCTTATTCTGATACAGGCTTAAAATTTTGCTTTGTTCAGAAAACAGCCACATTAACAAAACTAGCTACAAGATTAAAGACCTCTTATAGCAGTAGCAGCCCTGCACATTTAAAAAAAAAATAAAAAATCTAAGAACTCAATCACTAAGTCTCTAATCATCCTCAACAAAAAAGACTAAAAATTGAAGGTTAAAAAAAGTTTACTTTCAAAACTATGAACCATAAAATCAGATAGCTCCTCACAGCAATAATTGAACAGAACAAGTAATCTCTGCTTTATACTGCCCATGGGATGTATCTTCTCATCTCTCTACTTTAAGTGTCCTGTGGGGGGGGTTTATGGGGCAAGGTTTTGGTAGCAGGGAGGCTACAAGGGTGGCTTCACAAGATGTCAAAAGCTTCTCCTTTGTATGATAAAGCCAATGCCAGCCAGCTACAAGACAGACTCACCACTGATCAAAGCTGTGCCCATCAACAATGGTGGCAGAATCCCTGTGATAAAATACTTAAGAAGGGGAAAAAACTGCTGCACAACAGCAGCTGGAAGAAAGGAGAGAGAATGTGACAAAAACAGCTCTGCAGACACCAAGGTCAGTTCAGAAGGAGGGGGAGAAAATGCTCCAGGTGCCAGAGCAGATTCCCCAATAGCCCATGGTGAAGACCATGGAGAGGCAGGCTGTCCCTCTGCAGCCCATGGGTGTCAATGGTGGAGCAGATATTCGCTACAGCCTGTGGAGAACCTCATGTCAGAGCAGGTGGATACACCTGAAGGATGTGACTCTGTGGGAATTGGCACTGTAGCAGACTCCCGGCAGGACCTGTGGCCCCACTGACCTGTGGCTGAAGCAAGTTTGCTGGCAGGACTTGTGACCCCACTGGGGACCCACACTGGAGCAGCCTGCTCCTAAAGAACTGCACCCTGTGGAAATGACCCCACGCTGCAACAGTTTGTGAAGAACTGCAGCCCATGGGAAGGACCCATATTGGAGAAGTTCATGGAGAACTTTCTGTTGGAGGGACTGCATGCTGGGAGAATTTTGTGAAAAACTGCAGCCTGTTAGTGGGATTCCACAATGGAGCAGGGGAAGAGAGTGAAGAGGAAGAAGTGGTAGAGACAATGCACAACAGACCTCAACCCCCATTCTCTATCCCCCTGTGCTGCTCCACAGAAGGTAAAGAAGCCAGGAGTGACAGAGCGTCTCGATGAGCAGCTGGCAGCCAAAGTCAGTCCATCTCACCCTGCAAAACTAATCTACCTTCTGTTTCTTCAAATGTAGATTGTGTCAGTCATTTCAACCTTTATCAATTTGCAAATTCTTTAAAACCTTCCTGCAACTATGAGACCTTTGCATAACAAACTTAAACACTCAAATTCACTGCACACTTCTCATAAGACCATTAATTTTCACTGTGTGGCCTTTCCAGCAAATATCAGGGTGATTGAAGCCATGCATAAGCACCAGGGCGTGGGATGTTGAGGCTCCTTTCAGCTGCCTGTAGAAGGCCTCATCAACTTCCTCTTCCTGGTCTGGCAGTCTGCAGTAAAACTCCCACCCCAGTGTCACTCATGTTGACCCATCCCTTAATTCTTGACCACAAGCTTTCAACATCTTCTTTAACATCCCCAGACAAAGCTCCATACATCCCAGTTGCTCTCGCACATAAAGAGCAACTCCATCACGTTGCCTGGCTGGTCTATCCTTCCTAAAAAGTACACAGCCATCCAGGACAGCATTCCAGTCATGTGAGCTATCCCACCATGTCTCCATGATTGCAATGAGATCATAGTCCTGTGACTGCACCCACATCTCTAGTTCCTCCTGTTTATTCCCCATGCTGCCTGCATTGGTGTGCAGGCATTTCAGAGACTTCATCAAGTAAGAATGCAACCCTGGATGGGAGCAAGAGGAACACCATGGTCATACCCAGCCTTGAGGTGGTTGGCCTTCCAGCTCTCATCCTGAAAGCTGGCTAAGGAGCATTAGCCTGACTTACTCCCCAGTTGGGTGTAATGGCATCAGCATTACCGTTTTGGGCCCCACTCCCTGACTCCTTCAGTTTAAAGCCCGCCTGACTAAGTTGGCCAGCCTGCTGACAAAGATACCCTCACCTCTTTGGGACAAGGGTACACCATCCTTCCCTCGCAGGTTTTAGTCATCAGAATATGTCCTATTGTCATAAACCCCAAAACCCTTGTGATGGCACCATCCATGTAGCCAGGAATGGATATTTATTTGTCTATTTCTGGCTGCCCCCCTTCCTCTAACTGGTAAGATGGAAGAAAAGAGAACTTGGGCACCAATGTTTTTCACTTGCACCCCCAAGGCTTTACAGTCTTCCTTGATCCTGCTGAGGTTCTGGCTTGCAGTGTCATTCGTACCCACATGGAAGAGCCACAAAGGGTAGTAGTTAATCTTCTTGACAAGTTGTGGCACCCTTTCAGCAACATCACGGATCTTAGCTCCCAGAAGGCAGCAAACCTCTCACGACTCTCCATCACATCAGCAGATGGGAGTCTCAGTGCCTTTTGACAGAGAGTGTCCCACTACGAGCATCCATCATTTGTGCTTATTATAACCACCGTGTGTTCATGGTGAAGATTCTCCATGTGATGTTTGCTCACAGGTGGCTGTAGGCATTAAAGCTTCATATCTGTTTTTGGTAGTGATGATTAGTGTTGCCAGCAGGCTCAGGGAAGTGATTTTATTCCTTTTCTTGGTGGCAGTGAGGCCACATCTCGAGTACTGTGTTGTTTTGGGCCCCTCACCACAAGAAGGACATTGAGGCACTAGAGGGTGTCCAAAGAAGGGCAACAGAGCTGGTCAACGGTCTACAGCACAAGTCTTAGAGGAGTGGCTGAGAGAACTGGGGTTGGTTGCCCGAAGAAAAGGAGGCTGAGGGGAGACCTTATCGCTCTCTACAACTACCNAGTCATCAGAATATGTCCTATTGTCATAAACCCCAAAACCCTTGTGATGGCACCATCCATGTAGCCAGGAATGGATATTTATTTGTCTATTTCTGGCTGCCCCCCTTCCTCTAACTGGTAAGATGGAAGAAAAGAGAACTTGGGCACCAATGTTTTTCACTTGCACCCCCAAGGCTTTACAGTCTTCCTTGATCCTGCTGAGGTTCTGGCTTGCAGTGTCATTCGTACCCACATGGAAGAGCCACAAAGGGTAGTAGTTAATCTTCTTGACAAGTTGTGGCACCCTTTCAGCAACATCACGGATCTTAGCTCCCAGAAGGCAGCAAACCTCTCACGACTCTCCATCACATCAGCAGATGGGAGTCTCAGTGCCTTTTGACAGAGAGTGTCCCACTACGAGCATCCATCATTTGTGCTTATTATAACCACCGTGTGTTCATGGTGAAGATTCTCCATGTGATGTTTGCTCACAGGTGGCTGTAGGCATTAAAGCTTCATATCTGTTTTTGGTAGTGATGATTAGTGTTGCCAGCAGGCTCAGGGAAGTGATTTTATTCCTTTTCTTGGTGGCAGTGAGGCCACATCTCGAGTACTGTGTTGTTTTGGGCCCCTCACCACAAGAAGGACATTGAGGCACTAGAGGGTGTCCAAAGAAGGGCAACAGAGCTGGTCAACGGTCTACAGCACAAGTCTTAGAGGAGTGGCTGAGAGAACTGGGGTTGGTTGCCCGAAGAAAAGGAGGCTGAGGGGAGACCTTATCGCTCTCTACAACTACCTGAAAGGAGGTTGCAGATAGGTGGGAGTTGCTCCATTCAATCAAGTAACAAGTGATAGGAGAAGAGGAAACAGCCACAAGTTGCACCAAGGGAAGTTTAGACTGGATATTAGGAAGAATTTCTTTACTGAAAGGGTTCTCAGGCACTGAAACTGTTTGCCCAGGGCAGTGTTGGAGTCCCCATCCCTGGAGGTGTTTAAGAGTTGTGTAGACGTAGTGCTTAGGGATACAGTTTAGTCAAGGATTTGTCACTATTAGGTTAATGACTTTACTCGATCTGAAAGGTCCTTTCCAATCTTGGCAATCCTGTTAGAGGGTGAAGCTGCAGAGCTGTGCTTTTTTGGGTAACCAGTGTCCAAGGTGCCTCTTTATCAGTAGTGTTTGCTATTGCAATATGGTTTTGAAACCATTTATCTCTGTCTCAGCTGCTGCACAGCATCGTGACCCTTCCTGGTACCTCGGCCACCAGGCGTTAACAGGTCATCTCCCTGTGCCACCTTCTGCAGTCACTGACCTTTACATCAGCAGGGCGGTCTAGGCACCTGCTGCCAGCC
>VYZX01022996.1:22776-61559 GCA_013401335.1 Brachypteracias leptosomus
CACTGACCTTTACATCAGCAGGGCGGTCTAGGCCCCTGCTGCCAGCCACCGCCTGCCTTGAACGCCCTTCCTGGCCAGGTCCAAGAGGAGACATGTCCTTGCTGTCTCTGTCTCCCCACCCCCCGGTGCCGGTCCCGGGCCAGCGCTGCCATTCCGCAGGCCCCGCCCGCCCTCCCCGCGCCCTGGAGCTGCCCACGGGGTGCGAGGCCTGCCGCGCTCGCCAGGGGGCGCCCCCCCAGCGGCGGCCGCTGCTCCCTGCAGGCGGAGCTGCTTCCGGTTCCGCCGGCAGTGCTCCTAGCCCCATCAGAGCTGCCTGGTTCTCTGCTCTGCTCTTCCTCTGGTTTCCCCGGTGCCAGGAAACCCCTGCTGTCAGTAACGGTAAGTAACAGAACTTAGCACTATCATGACAAAGACAACCTAATTGCCTCCAAAGGGATGGGGGGGATGGAGCGGGAAGAACACGGAAAAAAAAGACCAGCAAAGAAGCCAAGCAATCTGAGCACCCTGTTCCAGACACCAGAGGTTGCATGGGGGGAAAAGAAGGGTATGGAACTTCCACCAGTGTCAAGTCATTACATGCACAGGTCCTAATGGGCAATGTCAAGCCTGATGAAGCCTCTCCTTACACTCCCTTCACACCAACAGGATTTCTATTGGGAACCTCTCCTTGCACTCTGTAGCAATGATTGCCTCAATGAGAGCAGTGGCTCACACCTCGTTTTAATGGGATCCTCCCAAAACACAGTTTAATTGCTGCAGTGTACAGATGTTTAGACCCATATCCTTCTCATCTACTCTCTGAGTACCTTCCTTTTTATTTTTTTATTTTTTTTCTTTTTTTAACTGAGGCATCGGGGCCTTTTCAGATCATGGTTTATTCACAGAGGACATATAGATGTGATTAGACCCCACAAAACAGCAAAGGCCCATTCATACTGACTCTAGCATTGTGGGATAGACACAGTTTTCACCTCTTACGAATCAGGCTTTGCTGCAGCACAGTAAAGTCAGGGGGGCATGGGTTACATCAAAGGGACAAGGATTCTTCTACATGGTCTGTTGGGTACTTCTAGACTTTAACCCACTGTTGAACAAATTCTATAAGACTGTCCTAGAGATGAAACACAGGTGATGAGTGTTAAGTTGCTGCTGTTTTTTGGGTACCTTAACAGTCACGAGGTGCTGTGGAGTCTTTAAACCTTATAGGAAACATTTTCTTAGAAGGAAGGCAGAGTCTGCACTTCAAGTCACAGCTGCCACAATTTCCAAGTTTGATCACTGAGTAAGGTTAATATTTCCCATCTTGCTAGTCTCATACTGTGGCTTCACAATAAACACCACGCAACTTCAGGAATGTCACTTGCCTTCTGCTGCTTTTCTGTGGTTCGTACCCATTGCTACAGGTGAGGGAGGAAGCAAAAGAAATCCCTTTCATTAGAAAGTGTTCGATACTGTCAGCTGCAAATCCAAGCATGGCTCTATGGCCATGCCAGAATTTCTTCTTGTATAAAGGAAAAGAACCTAATCAGACACAACAAGGAAAAGCTGCTCTCCAAGATCCCACTGAGTATGTACAGAACTGAGACAACAGCATATCCTCAAGTGCCAGCTGACAGAGAAAAAAAAAACCTCAGTTACACCTACAAAAAAAGCAACACATCAAATGCCAAATCTCAGTACAATAAGATGGTATCTTCAGAAACCACAAGGACCAATATCAGTTCCTTGTCATTACCGTCCAACAATGTCTTGCACTTCCATTCCCATTCCATAACTCCTTCATCTCCTTCCACTGGCAAAAATCCAAAACTCATCCTACTCGTCATTCTTTCATTTCCTTTCAAGTATCTGCATACACAGTTCACTTCAGCGAACATTCCACATCTCTTAAATGTTCTGCCATCCTGGCTTAATGTTTTTCCTAAGTAGTTAGTTAATCGTTTTGATACAGGCAAAAAAGTATGCAGGTACTTTTCCTGTAATACTGAAACACATCCAAAATTTAAAATCACATGTCAGTTATGAAAACAAATCAAGGACTGCTATACATCTGCAAAGGAACAAAAAGGATTTAATTAGTAAATGCCTCACTTTTTCTGGACTTCAAAGAATTCAGGATAACAACTCACTCATGTCCAAGCAATTAATTCTGTACACTTGTTTTAATTTCTTAAGAATCCAGTAAATTAGTTTCCTCTGTAATGAGGTGCAAGAAGGGATTCAGTTAAGAATCTATACAATCATAATGAGACAAAGTAGTAAATATACAGCCCAAAATACAGTGTATTCTCACCGATAATGTAAAAACACACTGGGCTACTTTAATTGGATCACAGCAAGTGGCTGTGGGGATGTCGTTATTGTCAGCAGTATCCAAGACTGCTTCTAGAATGCTGTCTTCAGTTTTGTAATCATAGTTCTCCCTCTCCCTAGTTCACAAAAGAAGTGTAGAAACTGGCGAGAGGCCAGAGCCACTAAGATGGTCTGGAATCTAAGGGAAATTACCTACGAGGAGAGGTTAAGGACTTGTTTAATAAAGTTGAAGCTAAGGGAAGACTTTGTAGACACAACTAACTTCCTAAAGGGTGCTGACAAAGAGGTCAGAGCCAAACTATTCTTGCCAGCAGTTTATATACCTAATAAATAACTGAAAAACTACAAACTGCAGCTTGGGAGGTTCGAATAGAAACTTAAGACTATCTTTTCCAGAAAATTTGTTTTAAGGAAAACTGGAAAAAAAAAAATTTCTGTTCTGAAAAGCCCCAAGATCCACTTACAGATCACCTTCTGAAATGAGAAACACAAATGCTTGCCTTCATAGTGGTATCGATATGACATATTAGCAAGGCTTTTAAGGATACTGCCAATGTCAGGAACAGCTGGTAGCGACACCAATCTCTTTCCAGCCTTCTATCAACTTTCCCATGAGTCTCTTTTCTAACATTACAGTACCTGCATCGATTGTGCCATATCTCAGCATTTCTACTGAGCAGTAAAACCAAAAGAACTACCAGTATCCTGGCTATTCACAGAACGACTTAAAACCACAAGCAACTACAATAACGACCACAAACACTACAACGACTAATGTTAGGCACTACCAAGCCTTTTTAAAAAATGGCCTAATATTTATTTATGTAAATGAACAAGGCTGTCCATCCTTTGTCCAATTTAAGCCACAGTAAAGAAGAAAATTAAAATTTCTGAGTAGGATGGATTTACAAGGGGTTTTTTTCCCCATACTGCTACTGACAGATATAGAGGAACAGAACTTCTACAGATTTATTTTTACAAAAATTTGACATTGAAACTAAAGCCTAGGTCTGAAAAAAAGTCAGCATGCAAAAGACACAAATGCTGAAAGAACAAAGACTAAGGAGGAAAGAGGAATAAAGGACAGCAGTGAGCAAGACTGACAATAATATTAAAGGAAGTCAGATTACATTAAAAATACTGGGAAGCACTAAACTGGTCAAAAACTCCTAATAGATAAAGCAGGTAGTAAGTGTCCTTCTGCAGAATGTTACAATTAAGAAATGAGAGAAGAAAAGCAGAGAGCCATGAAAAGAAATGGTGTTGAAATGAAGTGTGAACCCCAAACCCACAGGAAACATGCTACAAGACTGAGGTAGCTCTTACAAATTCTGAGTGCTGGTTTGAAAGCCATGGCAAATACATGACAGCCATCGCCTCATCTATGAGACACAGGAAGCAATGCACACAGAAGCAGGAAGTCGGAAGCACTATCAATACAGCATTGATAGTTCTTTCATTTTGCATCTGTTGTCGTCTTCTGAAGCAAAAAACTGGAGAAATAACTCACCAGTGCAGCATTCACCCTGCCTTTGATTGAGGGAAAAACCTCCTTTACAACAAAACTTCAACCGCTGCTCTTCAACCTGTAGGGAGAAAATAACCACTGTTAACAAAGGCCAATACTTGCCCTTTCCTATGGGAACCAAGTTCTGTCAACAACCCGTGCAGCTTAATGGCTCATATCCTTCTGATGCCTCCCCGTCAATTCTACCCAGACTGAAAACTGTTTCAAATCGAACCAGGAAAGCGGTGCCTGGAATCGGTAACAGCGCTTTGCTGGCGACGCGGAGAGAGCACTTTGCCACTACCCAGCAGCACAGAACGGCAAGCCGAGCTGTCCCGTCCTCAGCGGGCAACGGGGGACGGCACCGCAGAGGGCACGCGGTGCAAGGGCCACGCCGCACAGGTCGGGCATGGCACCAGGCAGCACCGCGGCCCCGGGGCCGCTCTCCCGAGCGCTGCCCGGCTCTGCGCTGCCGCTGCTCTCCCCCCNTGCCGCCGCCCCCCGGGCCGAGCCGGCGGTTCGCAGCTGCCGCCGCCCCCCGGACCCGGGCGGCACAGCTCTGGGCGCTGCTCACCGCGAGCGGATGCCGGCGCACGAAACCCCTGCGCGTTCCGAAGCTCGCGCCACGAGCCAGGACCAGCCGCTGCCTACAACCCGCCTCCACCGGCGCCCCGTCGTGACGTCAATGACCAGAGACGCGCGGCCTGCTCTGTACGCGTTGCGCCGTCACATGGCGGAGGAGGGAGGGGGTGTGTGGGCGCAGCCGCCACGTGCATCTTGTGCGGCGGGGCCAGAGACTCGAGCGGGGGCTGAGGGGAAGGGGCGGGAGGAGTTGGCGCGCGGCGCCGACTGATATCACAGCGTCCCCGGCACTGCCGCTAGCGCTCCCGGGCCGGTTCCGGAACGATGGCGCTTCCTTTCGGCGTGCCCGACACGTCACCGCGGGGCCAGCGCTGCCTGGGGGAACGCGAACTTCTGGCAGGGCCTCACGTGTGTTCCGTGGCGAGTTTGAGCGGCGGCAGCGGCGCGGGGTAACGCGCCGAGGGGCCAACCCCGGCCCAGGCTCCGCACCGGTGCTCGCTCCCCTCCACTTCCGCGCGAAGCAGGAGTTGGGCGGGGCTCGCGGGGCTGGCCCGGGCTCGGGCCGCTGTGGCGAAGCGGCGCCGTGAGGTGTTTGTGTTCACGGTACAAACGCACCGCACGCGCGGCCAATGGCCACTCTTTGTTCGCCACCATTTAAAGGCAAGACGCATTTCAAAGCGGGCCACGCAGGCTCGGCGGGGCGGGGCCGGTGCCACCGAGTTGGCGATGCGGGGCGGGGCCTTTGCGTTCCACTGAGCAAAGCTAATGGAACGGGCGCAAGCCGGATCTTTATTGTGGTGCTTCTGGGCGGATGACAACGGAAACTTCCTTTTGCTCCTCTCTTTGCTTTGCGCGGCTCAGTTGCCTTCTGCGTTTTTACCTAATCCCAGAGCCCGGTCTCTCAACGTTCTGTTGTGTCGATCCTTAACCGTACGTCAAGGGAGTGGGAAGGCGCTACCGCCCCACACACCGGCACCTCACCGCCTTCCGCGGGATGCCCCGCCCATCTCCCGTGACGCGCTCAGACCGCGACGCCGCTCGGGAATTGCGGGGACGCGCCGCACGTGCGCCGGGAGTGAGCCGCCGTCGTTGTCACCGTCACTGCCATGCCCAAGGCGCGGGCCGCGAAGCGGCCGGGACAGGAGCGCCGGGAGGGTCGCGCTGGCGGTGAATGCGGGGCTGGGGGCGCCTCGGGGCCGTGGGGCGCGCGTTCGCCGGGAGTAATGCCGCTCTCTTCCGTAGGTGTCCTCTTCAACACCGGGGCCGGCCAGCACATCCTGAAGAACCCCCTCGTCGTCAACAGCATCATTGAGAAGGTGGCTGGAAGCGACGCGGCCGCCCGGCTGCGCTGGGCGGGGCTGGCCGGGGGCTCCCGTGGAGAGCGGGTCCTGGGGCAGGGTCACTGCTCTGGTCTCTCTGTGGTTGCGGAGGGACATTCCTGCCGTACCTCAGCCACTGCCGTGATGCCAAAAAAATCAACAAAAACCCACCACTTTTTTTTAATGTGGCTGCTTGCTTGTGTTTCTACACTTGGCTAAAAATCTCTCATGATTAGCTTTACGACATTGCTGTTCTCACCATCGTCGCTGCCCAGATGGCATTCATTCTCCCCCACTAGCTGATGGCAGCGTTTTACTGAGCTCTGCATCAAACTGGTTTTAGAATTAAACAATTGCTTGAAATTTGCTCTAGAAAAATAACTGAAATACCATTTGTTTTTAGGCTGCCCTACGACGCACTGATGTCATTCTGGAAGTGGGCCCAGGAACTGGTAACCTGACAGTAAAGATGCTAGAGAAAGTAAAAAAAGTAAGTATGAATTTCCCTCCCACCTTCCCAAGCTTTGGCCACATTGTGCCTCCGACTGTGGCACACAGAGTGATCTCATCTGCTTGAATAAGTAAGTGTAGCTGCTGTATGGAAAGTATTCTTAATATTTACATAATTCTGATGAGTTTTTAGCTGTTCATGTAAGTTCTAAGTCTAGTATGCTTTCATCAAAATACATTGCTGTTGTCCATTTATGCGGCTCCATGTTTTTGGGGAGGGAGGAAGGTGCATAGCCTAATGGCGAATTCCTAAGAATTATTTAAACCAGTAGCAATGGGTACTGTTGGGTTTTTTTACAATTGAAATTTTAGTCCTACTTAGAAGGAGTTGCTTTGTTTTCAGGTTATTGCTTGTGAAATTGATCCTAGACTTGTTGGGGAACTTCAAAAGAGAGTCCAGGGCACGTAAGTACCAATCTGCAGAAATAGTGAGCACTGAAAGCAGTGGTGCTGCTTCAGCAAAAACTTTGGCAGCATGCTTCTCTTGAGGATAACCACAGTGTATTTTCCCCTAGGTGTCTGGCAAACAAACTTGAAATCAAGGTTGGAGATATCTTGAAAACAGACTTACCTTTCTTTGATGTATGTGTGGCTAACTTGCCTTACCAGGTATAGGCTAAACAACATGGCAAAAGTGTTTTCTTTTTGAATTATAATTGTCCAGAAGTTATACTAAAGCTGTTATTCTTTTCCTCAGATTTCTTCACCTTTTGTTTTCAAGTTGTTGCTTCATAGACCCTTTTTCAGGTATGTGGAAGAACAGAGCACTGTAGTATCTGATAGACAAAAATAGTTAAAAAAATATTCCCAAATCAATTTTTTTTAGTTCTTAAACTATCCAGTTTGAGGGATCTGAGCCACACTAAAATTTTTCTGTACTACAAAACCTGCCAGTGCCTGGAAGCTAGTTTATGTGAATGCATTAAGCACAAGAAGAAAATTTAGTCCTGTCATCAGTGAGTGTCCATCTGATAAAAACAGGAGTTGAACCTCTTTACGCTAGTATTATAACTGATTGTTTTTGCAGGGATGATGAGGGTGTTGTAGCACTTCAGGTGCCTTCCTACTTGAGAAGGAAAGGGTAGGATTGAGGCCAAGAGACTTCCTGTTATCTCATCTGAAAATAAAACTACCCGGGTATCTCTGTTGTTCAATGTGTCAGACATTTCTGATTTCTGTCACTGTTGAAGCACTAATGTTAGTGACGTTACCGGTCAAGTTTTGGAGCTAGAGTATTTATTTTAATGACTTACCATAAGATTATTAAAAAGTGATTTGTTACAGTCTCGTGCATAAAACTAGGTGACTAGCCTCTGTCTCTTTGATCCTGATCCATTTAGCAGTATAAAGAATCAAATTCTGTTATAGCTTTTGGGAGATTGAGGTGGTTTCATCGAGTTTTGTGTTGGGTTTTTTTAAATACACACTTGAGCTAATTAAGGCAGAGTTTGTTTATGAGAAACTTAATGCTGCTAAGTCCTGAAGCAAATCCTGTGTTCCAAGTGTGTTAGTTGGCTTTTGACATGTAAGTTGATGACTTCACTTTGCCATTTCTGTTATTTTCAGGTGTGCAATACTTATGTTTCAAAGGGAATTTGCCCTTCGTTTGGTTGCAAAACCAGGAACTAAACTCTACTGCAGGCTCTCTATTAATACTCAGCTATTAGCTCGAGTGGACCATCTCATGAAGGTACATCATTCTTGTTAGCTAACAGAGCTGTCAAACATAGAAGAATGTTTCTAGGAATTTGAGGATTTGCTGCTTGTTCATACAGCTACCTGACTTCTCTTGACTAACAGGTTGGAAAGAACAACTTCAGGCCTCCTCCCAAAGTTGAATCCAGTGTTGTCAGAATAGAGCCAAAGAACCCACCACCACCCATCAACTTCCAGGTAAGCATTGTATTGTCTAATAATGTACTAGTGATAATTCTTAATTTTTCTTTTCACTTAGTTCCAGTGCTGTTTTCAATGCTAAGAACCAGCTATTCCTTGGCACTTACGTAATTCTGAAGTACTTACTCCCTCTGCTGATCAGGCTTGGGTTAGGATGTTATCTGAGAATGCTGCCACAGGTGCAGCTTTGTTTACAGTATTTCTGACAAGACTGAGGTACCATCTCCATGTCAGCTGTAGAGTTGTTAGTGATAATGACCTTTTCATCATGGTTTATATCTCCCAGAGATCCTTTTGGCTGGTGACTTTGTTGGTTATGATCAAAGGAGTATCTCTGATAAGTCTTCTCTTCAGATGAGTGTGCATAATCTCAAAAGACATGTTACAGAATAGTATTCTTAAAGTTAATTTTTAAAACACTTTGATCTTCAAGACTGTTTCAGCCTTGCCCAAGGTTAGGCAGATTTTCTTCAAGTATCTGCCTTCTCAGCACATAAGATCTAGCCAATAATGCCTAGGCATGAAAAGGAACAATTCAAAAGATTTTGTGGGTGAAGTACTTTCTGCTATGTTTGTATTGCGTTAACTGGTTTTGATTAGAAAGTTTTCTTTAAAGATTTTTGTTTGTGTTCACTATTGTTGTGGAATTGTCAGTAGTGACTGTTCTTGTTTGTCGTAACTGCACGTTGCTTTCCATAAACTCTGAAATTTTTAATTTCAGGAGTGGGATGGTCTGGTAAGGATAGCCTTTGTCAGGAAAAACAAGACACTCTCTGCAGTGTTTAAGTAAGTAACTTCTATTAAAGAAAGTTTTAAAGTTTGAGAGCACATTCAGTTAACCATTTATTTTTGTGCAGATGCATAGCAGTGCTATATGCATACCAGCACAGTCTGGGATAAACCACGATGAAGAATTTATGTTCAAGTCACAAGACTTTTCTTCTAGGAGAAACCTAGGCAGCTGTTTAAAAAGAACAGCTCTGTGTAGTCATTACAGTTTTTTATAGCAAAGATAAACAACCAATCAAGTTGAAAAACTAGTTAAAGCTCAGTTTTCATTCTAAACTTGTATTTCTTTCAGGTCAAGTGCTGTAGAGCAGTTGTTGGATCATAATTACCGAATTCATTGTTCCTTACATAATACAGTAAGATCCTTTTTAATGTATTAAATTTTATTTCTGTGTACCATGACCTACATACTGACTTTTGTTAAGACTATAAAATTAACATTGAAAAGCTTAACATGTTAAAGTTTTTCCATGAGAGTTTGAGGGCAGGAGGAACTCACCTTTTTTTCTTAGAGAAAAATCAAAAAAGGGTCACTAAATTACAGTGAAAAAGCTGAAATCTGCTTATGTTATGAAGATACCAGCTGTAAGGACTTTCTAATTGAATGAGAATCTACTAAAAACTTGTGTCTGCTTAGGAATCTTATTCTGATTCCTTTATAGTGAATGAACTGAGGTATAAACGTTTGGGTAGAGGAATACAATAATCCATACCAGAAACTTTTTTCTGTCACTTCAAACAAGAACTATTCTAAAAGCAAGAAAAGAGTAGATGATTTAAGTGAACCTTTTCCTATGCTATGAATAGAAAATGAATTTGTATCTTACTTTCCATTGACAGGAAATACCTGAGAACTTCAAAATTGCAGAGAAAATACAGTCCGTCCTAAAAAATACAGGTTACTCTGAAAAACGATCCCGCTCAATGGATATAGATGATTTCATTAGGTACTTTATTTTCTCTCTTTATGCCTGCCTTTTAAGCTCCTTCAAATTCTATCTGCTACCTGTGTAGCACAGATGAGTATTGGGTTACACAGGAATAGTACCATGTTTTCCTCTCGCCACCAGACACTCCTTGCTTCCAGTCCTGAACATGAGCAAAAACTTAAAACCCTGTATGTATATTAACTGCTATGTGCAGTATTGAGAAGCAACTAGCTAAAGATGCCTGTTTCTGGTATTTGTGTAGTAGACCCTTCTATGTCTCCTCTAAAAATGGCTTTAATCATGGAATTGGATATTATAATTTCCCTGGAGTCTAGAGTGTCATTTTGAAATTTAAGTAATTAACAGCTCTTTCCTGCTTTTATGGTCAGTTAAATGCCAATATGAATCCTCTCCTAGTTTAAGATTAAAATGCCTGGCTGTTTTGCAGTGTGACAGTACAGCTATTGCTCTTTCAAGAAATGCAGTAAACCTGGTAGGATGCAGTATAAGCAACCGTACTGAAAATATACCTGTAAATTTGCTAATAACTCCCTAGTTTAAGATTTGTAACAAATTTTTATGGCAGTTGAGCAGTGCTGGCTGCTTTCATGCTATTTTTGTATGTTCTGTGCCAGCCAGCATGTCTCAGAAATGCCTTAAGCCAAAGTGTAAATTAGAAGTTACAACATAAATGTTTCACTCTTTCAGACTGCTGCACGGCTTCAATTCAGAAGGCATCCATTTCTCATAGACTCTACTAGAAGAATGAAAGATGTTCTGTATTTTGTCACCATAGTCCTGTCTAAGCCAGAGTGACTGCTGTGGGACAAGCTCTTCTCACGAAAGCAATGAATGGAATACAGTGTATGCTCTCTGGTTCTCATCAAAACTTTAGATGCAGTGTGGTCCTGGACTCCACGTGACAATGTATTTTTAAATATACTCAATAACATGGATTGATGTTGCCATCATTGAAATCTCTGATCATGGACTACTCCTCAGTATGTTCTTGCACAGTACTCAACTGTGCACAGTACAACCCATGGTCTGGGCAACAAAACCAGAGTTGTAGTCATTCCCTTTCTTTTTTTTTCCTTGTTTTAAAGTCTATTTAAACACTTCTTTTTTTTTTTTTAATGCATGTCTCTTCCATTTGTCTGTGGTAGCTACCTGCATTCCAAGTCTCTCAGTAGACTCTGCTTTCCTTGGAGAAATCCTAGAAATCCCAATCTTAGAAACAAGAGCATTTATCTTGTGGACTTCGTATTATTTTCAAAAACATTAGTGAGGTACCTGAAGCTACCTGTGTCATCTCCTTTACCATTTCTTATTGCAATCAAACCACTGTAGGAACCAGCAGAAAAATACCAAAGAATCAGTGCTCAAGAGGCATAGACAGCAGGGGTTTTTTTCATCAACTGCAAATTCAAGCAGCTCTTTTTACAAGAAAACTACTTCACCCTTCAAGTTAAGGTGGAGCTTTAGCATAGGTCAGAGCTTTCAGTGAGTCTTAAGAGTAATGCATGCACAGTTGTGTCCTGACACATAAACTTACTGAAGTGTTTTAATTAGTTTGGATTATATATATTGCTAAGGACAAGGCAGAGTTCTCCCAAGGAAGTTTGCATTAACTCTGCATAGCAGCTGTCAAAAGAAAAATCCACTTTGGTCTTGTCTTACAATTTGGGAGAATAGTAACTATTAACTCTGCAGCCTTGTGCATCTCCTTCGGTAAAACCACAGTAAGCAGAGATGTAAATTAGCAAAAACTCCATGGGGATTTAACTTTATTTTTTGCACATCCAATACCAGTTCTTTTAAGTCATTTATTCAGAAGCATGTACAGAAATACAGACTTGAATTTGCAGGCATCCTGAGACAACGGTTGTTTTGGAAAAATGAATTGCTCATTTATTTTATAATAGAGCGATTCTAGTGCTGCTTTGCTGCATATAGAACCAATGTGTGAATGAGGTAAGTAGCCACAGCAATAGCCGGAGGCTAACATGGAAGAAGTGCTGGAGATTTGTGTCGTGCTTCCTAAGTGCTTCCATTTTATAGGACAGGAATCAAGGTGCTCTATGTCCTGTTCCAGTGGTTGGTTCAGGAACTAAATATTCTAAATCCAAGACCTTTTCAAAAGTGTAACTACAGTGTGCTTACAAAGAGAAATGCTTCCCAAAGCACAACAGAACTTTCACAGAATTCACATCTGCAATTCATTTAATAGCTTAATTTATTAAACACATTATGTAAAATCTACATTGTTTCAGTTTTCATGTTTACACACAGAAAGATTTATTTTTAACCATGATGCGAACAAGAGCTTCCCATAGCCTACCTTCCTATGGGAGATACAAACGTTAAACACTACAAGAATTTCTGGCTCATTTAACTCTCTCTTCATTGCCTTCCCTTCATTTCCCCTTATACAGGCTTGTATTCCAAAAGTAATTTTTAAACAGTTCCAAGGGAAAGTCTTCAGATAGGAACTCCTGGAAACAGGGAGAACTCGTAGAGAGGTCTACAATTCTTCATTTAACAAGAAGTTCTTACATGAAAGGTCAATCTTTTTTTGGCTACCGACTTGAAACATAACTTGAGTGCCACCACCTAAAAAGTGCTGATACGCATGGCACCATTGAGGAGAATTCAGGTACTTGTGGGATTTCTATTAGCGCTAGGTAGAGGTATTGTGCAAAATCCTCAAATGGTGCTGCTTCACCCCACTTTTCAGCTGCTGGCATTGTACAAAGGGAAAAATAAGTATTGGCTACTTTTTTTAAAAGCAACAGAGCTACTCTACCTGCAAACTACAGTTAATGTACATGTAAGTTTATCATGCATCAAAAGCAAGATTTTAACAGTATGTGAAAGGCCAGTGTGTATGTATTCGGCTGGATCCCCAAATTTTGACAGCCTATCCATACACAGAGGTCAGATAGTACCTTCACTCTGAGAGCATTATCACACCATACCACATACTGTATATCTGCATTATTCTAAAATACAGTACCTAAACATAACCCTTTATTATACATCAACTCACTTATATTGTTGTGGTTTTTTGTTCTTGTATTTTTATTACAGAGAAAATGTAGAATTATGTAACCATTCTTTATGGTATTCAAATAAATCTAGATTCCAGATTTTTACAAGGAGGGTGGAATGTCAGCTGTTTATCCACTCAAGGGCTCTCGCAGTTCCTGTTCAAATGATATGGCACATTCTGTGAAATGAAACTATCCACTAAAAAGTCTCAAAACACATGAAAAATGTACGCACACTAGAAGTAATTCATATTGACAAATAAGGAATGTTGTTTATTAAGGCTGTGCTTTAGAAAGAGGATGTTTAGGGTTAAGTAGCCTTCATCAAGGCACAAATGGGAAGAGGTAAGCACAGCTGTCTCTAAGAAGTAATGTACAACCACTAGTGAGGTGTGCATGCACACAAACAATTTAAAACTGCACGGCTGGTCTCTGTAACAAAACTGAACATAGTCAAAAGGAAACACTGTGACTTTTTTCATAGAATCATGGAATGGTTTAGGTTGGAAGGGACCTTTCAAGATCACCTAGTTCCAACCCCCCGGCCACAGCACGGACACCTCCCACTAGACCAGGCTGTCCAGGGCCTCATCCAGTCTGGTCTTGAACACCTCCAAGGATGGAGCATCCACAACCTCCCTGGGCAGTTTGTTCCAGTGTCTCACCACCCTCTGAGTAAAGAATTTCCTTCTAATTTCTAATCTAAATCTACCCTTTTCCAGTTTGAGGCTGGCCACAGTTCAGTATTAAAAACATGGCAAATCTTTCCAAACATAAGTCTCACTGTTTGAATAAATGAAATATTTTAAACAAAGTGCTTCACAGATCTGAACCCTGCATGGTTGTGCTGTCTGGTCTAGAAGCATTTTGTAGACTTCATAGGATCATTTCACAAAAAAATGAAAATTTTATTCAGGTGAATAAGAAACAGGACATTTCCACAGACATTTCTAGTTTTTACACTTTCAAGTAGTTGACTTCTTACAGCCACTTGGTTTTGTAACAAATGTGTGCTACAGCAGTACAGGTTTGTAGATTCCTTCAGCAGCAAAGGCTTACTTCAAAGGGCACGTGGTCTTTTCGCATTGATCTGTTTACTGGCCTGTTCCTCCTCTTGTAGAGCTGCCCGGAAAGATTTCACTTTATCTTTAACGAAAAAGAGAGAATGAATACTGATGTGCCTGTGCTCAACACAGATCTTGAAACTAAGCCTTCGTGCTCCACATCCCAGCACTAATGCACAACAAAGAACATTCCTCCACAAAAATAATTGACACTACAAACTACAAGAGGGTAGAGGTAAGCTTAAATTCAATACTCACCACACAAGCAAGTTGCTTAGCAACTTAGTCCCTTCTTAGATGCTACCTCTGTCCCTAGGCAGGACAGGTTTGGAAACCACACAGCTGCATTCCCAGCATGTCACCTGTTCACACTGAAATTCTGCTTCTAACTTACAGCGTATAGAGAGATACACACCACATAGATTCTATTCCTTCCCAGCACCTTCCAAACCGTCCTTGGAAGCATACAAAATTGTACTTAGTCACTTCTCAACGTTTTAAAATGCAGCAGAATAAGTTCTATTCCCCCATTTTCCTATGAATGTGAAAAGCAGCTCTGATTAAATTTGCAAAGTTATTCACCGTAAATAGATAAATGCATCATTCATTTCATCATAACTATAACAAGAATGTTTCTTGTTATAGGAGGAAACCTGAGAACGGAGGTGTGACATCCTTTCATATTTCTATTCCTGTCCCACTCCATTCCTTAATAATACGTCCAAGAATGGGAAGAAGGAAACCAAAATGACAGCATAAAGACATTAGTTCCAGGAGTAAAAGCTGAAACATCAGTGGCCATTCTGTGCTGAGACCAGAACACAGAAGATACTGGGAGAAATTTCTGACTTAACCCTCCTGTAGAAGAACCCAGTTCTTCTATCCTGTAAAGCTATACATGTATCATGCTGTCTGTAATGATGCAAGGATCTGTTAGATAGCCTGTTTCAAAAGCAGTATCTAATAAGTTTTCAAAAAACAGGGAGTCACTTAAACTGTTTTTTTTTCCCCACTGCTGGTGTCTAAAATTGTCTTCTGAAGAGGAAGCCATCATCCATACAAAACAAAGGAATGTACCTTCCAATTCTTTGCTAACATATGTTGGTGCCAATGCATGCTTACAAGGCAAGCAGGCTACATCTGCTTTGCTTGGTGTATTCTTCTAACTCACAGCAGACACTCAGACTGAGTAAAAAGTAAGATCTTATCTTACAAGGAAATTTCTAACACAAATCAAAAAAACCTAACACCACTTCTCAGCCCCCAACCCAACCCCAACCTTGAATCTTTACCAGTATAGCACATCTCCTGGAATCCAAGCACTTACAGAAACTGAAATTAAAAATTCATCTCCAGGATGTACCAAGCTGAGAACCTGATTTTAGAAGACAAGTGGAGGAGTCAATTTTGGGCACTGAGAATTATCAGCAGTTTGTTTTTCAACAAAGAGAGGCTGACAAAATTCAGACAGAAAGGCTGCTGAAAGAAAAAAGTAAGCTAACAACCAAGCTACTCAGAGCTCAATGCTGCCTTTAAGCAGAGTTTTAGAAGTGACATCAGGCTCCTTGCAGAATTCCCTACAGAATACAACAGAGAAGGAACTGAGAGCTCCTACTACTCGTTCCTCATTGCATTACCTTCTTTTTTTGTAGTTCATTTGGATTTTCTTTTCTTTTCCTTTCTTGTTTTGGAACAAAGGAAAAGAAAGGAAAGTTGCAAGATAAGTTTATACTTCCAGGAGGTAAAGCAGAAATTTTTCCTTTGAACTAGGATAAATTAAGCACAGATGTGAACTTGTTCTTAGGCAGCATCCCCAGGACACTGCAGGGCGGCAAAAGGGAAAAAAGATCCTAAAACATAACTACACTCTTTTTTTCCCCCCCTCATTTTTACTGTAAGTCAACATGGCATATTAAAACATATTGCTAATAATACACACAAAAGTAATTAAAGGCAATCTACCTCTAAGTTCAGTCAAAATATCAATTTTTTGCTCAAGAATTGCTTCAAGTTGGGTAGCATAAGAATCCACATCATAGTCAACTTCTTCTGTCATCTCAAGAAGAGCTTTTTCATCTTCCAGCCATCTAATAGACTCCTAGATAAAAGTTAAAAAAAGAATCAACAAACCAACATTTAAATACATTACCAAAGTTTCAAGAGCTGGATTAGACCTTTTGTCAAGATGACCATAGTTTTACTCTCTAGTCACCTCAATATAACAGATTTCAATCCTAAAATGAAAGTTTATTCCTAATTCAGCAAAACTGTATGTTTTCCACAGTTTCATAATCCTGGTGGCCATACCAGCAACAGGTAAACCCTAGCTAACCTAGTAGTTCTCTTCAAATTCAGAACACTAGGTGGTTGTAAAGCTAAGAAACTCCAAGAATGGAACCTTATGTCAGTTATGTCCCCTTAGGCAGGTGTTTGAGTCAGGCTTCAATTTTAAGTATGGGCTGGTTGCCACTGATTGTAATCATACTGCCATAACTACCATCATGGAGCCAAGACAATTCTACCCATAATCAAAACCAGATTTAAGAGAAGCTGTATAAAAGAAGAGCCATTTTAAGCTCACTATTACATGAGCTAACTCCCCAGATAGAGTACAGTAAAGGTTAGTTAAAGCAGCTCTTAGGCATGTTTGCACTCTGAATATTACAAAAGAAAAGAAAAAAGTCTTGCAGCAAAGAAGGATGCAACCAGGAGCTTAAAGCTTGCAGAACGTGCAAAGAACTGATCCCATTGGAAATGCTTTGATTTAAAAAAAGAAAGCAGCTGACAGTTTTAGGCATGCTGGGCCTGAAATACTAAAATTAACACTTTCCTTCTGCGCTCAGCAGCCCAAGTAATATTGAGAGCATAGTCCAACCCCATGTATGTTTTTTGGCATTCAGGGCAGACGGAGCTCTCATTGGGATAAGATTCTTCTATTGTAAACTTGTACATCTGAGACACATAGGAAGACTGACACCTCTAGAGCAGATTTGTTCTGTTGATCTATCTTAGACAACCTTGTTAGGAGAGGAGGTTTTGTACCAGCAGCTTCCAGGAGAAAGCTCGTGGAAGGCAACTTCTTCCAGGTACAGCTGGTAGCTTTTGTATCGGTGCAGCGTGCCTCCACGGACAGCAGGAACTAACAAGCCATGCTGCTGTGATGGGTTTACCTTGGCTGGATGCCAGGTGCCCACCGCCAGTCCCTCTGCCACTCCCCCCACAACCCCGAAACCTCCGTCAGCAAGGCAGGCAGGGAGAGAATAAGATGTAAAAGAAGAACCCGTGGGTTATGATAAAAAGCAGTTTTAATAAACAGCAGAGAAAGCAAGGCCGCGTGCGCATAAAGCAAAAGCAACAAAGCCGTTACTCTCTACTTCCCATCCGCAGGCGGTGTCGGGCCTGTCCCGGGAAGCAGGGCTCCAGAACGCGTACCGGTTGCTCGGAGGACAAACGTCTTCCCCCGAATCCCCCCCGTCCTCCTTCCTTTAGAGTTGAGCTGACGTCATATGGTATGGAATATCCTATTGGTCAGCTCGGGTTGGCTGTCCGGGTTGTATCCCCTCCCAGATCTTGCCCACCCGTACCTTTGGTGCTGTGTGAGCACTCATGGCTAGACATAACATGGGTGTGTTATCAACACCCTCTGGCTCCCAGTACTGCAGCATGAGGGCTATATGGGGAAAATCAGCTCAGACAGACCCACTACAGCTGCAAACAAAGGGAGCTGAGGCTTAGACACGTTTCCTTTCAGTGACTGCTGGGAGGAGCAGTAATCTTCAGCAGAAGGCCAGACAGACACACAGGGGCAGCAACATCTTAAACTAATGCAGCTTGTCCTGCCAGAAGTCGCAAGCATTAGGACACAGCTACGGCACATGGCCTATGACTTTCAGACTTCTGCATGTTTTACTTCAGGGCTAATGTTTTGTAATAACTAAAACTCTACATCTGTTGTAAAATGTGTTGTTTTGCATCCTACTGCATTATGAACACATTTCAATGTTCCACTAAGTGAGACACCTGAACTGAGGAGATGTGTGCACTCCCTACAAGTTCCATGCCCTGCTGTTCTCTTGCAGCAGACATGCCAAATGGACAGTCTGCCTAAAAACTCTAGGGTTACTGACAGAAGCAACTCACATTCCCTTCTGAAAACTAGTACCTCACACCTATTACTACAATTTATTTTGTGAATGTGAAAGGCTCCATGGTGCTGAGCAGTATGACCCTGCACGGGCAGTATTCCTTTCAAGACCCTGACTAACAGCAAGTGAAAACCTTTACATATCTGTAGAAAGCAAGCAAACAGGCAGTGAGAAATATGCACATGTCTCTTCTGGATCTCAGTATCTCAGGGGGAGATGTCACAAAAGGATACTCAGATGAGATAGTTGGAGGGAGCACTACTTGAAGTATGTTAGAGGGAGATGATCAAACAGAAATGGTGCTCATAGAGACATTAGTATTAACTGCCAGCTCTGGCATAGGAAGATTGGCATAGACTAGACAGTGACACAGAAAATTTCAAGACCAATCTGAACAAACTCCCCGCAACTAGAAAAAAACACAGTCACTATGCTGGAAAAAGACTGCAACAGAACCTACAGTGAATAGTAAAAATAGTACAAAGAAAACAGCAACTTTTCTTATGACGAGCACAGTCTACTTAGGAATGTTTGTTGAGAAGAAAAGAAAAAATTTACTAAATTTCTGGGATGATACAGAAACATGCCTCTCTTTCATCATGGAGGCAATGATTAGTGATTATGGGATATGTTCCTTTTTGTTTGCTCCAATGTGCTTAGCATAATAAAACAATTTAGAAATCTCTAATTTGAGAATTCTGGTATGACCAGATGATATCTTATGTCTTCCAGAGTATGTACTTTCATTGGGAAAACCCGAATTTTTTAATTAGGATAAAACAAAGTAGATTTCCATTTTTTACCTGGAAGACAGCCCTGTGGTCTTCTACTACTTGCTCTTCCATTTCTACCATTTGTGAAACAGCTTCATGGAAAGTAAACAACTGTGGAGAAACTTCCTCTTCCTAAAAGCAACAGTTAAGCTTGTTAGTCTAGAAAGAACTGTGGCTACAAGAAATGCATTGAACATGATCCATCTCATCACAGAACACAAAAAGAAATATGCAGAAGGCAGAACCTGTCAAAAAGAATTTAATACTTCTAAGAAGAAAATCTCCAGAAATGAGCAGAGAGGGCAATAAATTAAAAATGTTCACATAGTTACATTTAACTCATATTCACTAAAAATTTCCAGCTATTAATCCTCGTGAATACCAGAAAACAGAACATTCCACATTAATAAAAACAAGTTAAAATAGTGGGAAGAGGAAGAAAACTCCATTTTTCTGTCAGAGCTTTTCGTTGTGCATATCACAATAGGCAGAACAATTTTCAGAAAAAGAAAACAGCAATTACATTCAATACATTTCAGGAAATCAAAATTAAATTAATCCTTTGGAAAAAAGTGGAATAGCTGTAAAGTCAGAAACTTAAAATGTGCATAGTGATTAATACATTAGAAAAATGCACAATATGGATTTACAAACTGGGACAAACAGGACCCATTCTTTAGAAAAGAAGAGGTAACAATCAAAGTGCTAGGCAGGCTGTACAGTACAGTTCCTTATATGATGCCTTTGAAATCTTTTTTAAAACATATTGTAAAGCTTAATTTAATTCAACATGAACAATGAAAAAGTATGATCTGCAAGGACATCTGGCTGGAAGGACTGTTCAATGGGCAGCTCTAGGAATCACAGCATCACAGAATGGTAGGAGTTGGAAGGGACCTCTGGAGACCACCTAGTTCAAATCCCCTGCCAAAGCAGGTTCACCTACAGCAGGTTACGCAGGATCACATCCAGGCAAGTTTTGAAAGTCTCTAGAGAAGGAGACTCCACAACCTCTCTGGGCAGCCTGTTCCAGTGCTCCGCTACCCTCACTGTGAAAAAGTTACTAGTGTGTTCTTATAAAATAAGAGTCCTAGAAGAAAAAACACTTACTAAAATGAAAACCACATCAGGCATCATAAGAGGTGTCCAAGAAGACAGAAAGACTTGTGAAAAATAAGTTAGTAAGGAATTTTTTTTTCTGTCTTTCATCAGCATTTTCACTAATCCAGTTTTACACTCTGTTGAATATTTAAGGAATCAGGTCTAGAGATTATAATCAGCAATGAAGGGAAAATGCTCTTTAGAAGATGCCTCTCAGCTCCCCATTCCTGCAGCCCAGGGAGACATGCTGGGAACACGATGTGGGTCTCTGCCAAACAGTGCACTAGGGTTTCACCCCTTGAAAAATCAGAATGTTAAGAAGGAGAATGATGGGTTGCCAGATTTCTAAACGTAAAGAAAGGCAAACTCACTTGAAATGGGTGTTGCATGTAGAGTTCATGTATTAAGCTCTGCCCAGGGGTGGATGAAGAGCAAGTTTAGAGTTTGTGAGTAAAAATTAAGGGGCAGGCTAATACAGGAGATACTATTGTGGCTCTTTGTTACAGGCCACCTGATCAGGACAAGGAAGTTGACAAGGCCTTCTATAGACAGTTGGAAGTAGCTTCACAGTCACAGGCCCTGGTTCTCATGGGGGACTTCAATTACCCTGACATCTGCTGGAAAGACCTCACAGCAAGGCACGCACAGTCCAGGAGGTTCCTGCAGTGCCTTGACAATAACTTCTTGACACAGGTGGTGGAGAAACCAATAAGGAGAGGAGTACTGCTGGACCTTGTACTGATAAACAACAAGAAACTGATCAAGGATGTGAAGGCTGGGCTGTAGTGACCACGAGATGGTAGAGTTCAGAATCACATGCAGTAGGCACTGAGCAACAAACAGGACCACAACTCTGGACTTCAGAAGTGCTAACTTTGGCCTCTTCAAGGAACTGCTTAGAGAAATCCAATGGGACAGGGCACTAAATGGTAGGGGGGGCCAAGAGAGCTTGTTAATATTCAAGCACTATTTCCTCCAAGCTCAAGACTGGGGCATCTCAAAGAGTAGGAATCGTGTAAGAGAGCCAGGAGACCTGCATGGTTGAGCAGGGAGCTACTGAATAAACTGAAGTAGAATAAGGAAATTTATAGAACATAGAAGAAGGGACTGACTACTTGGGAGGAATGATGTCAGAGGATGTAGGGATGCAATGAGGAGAGCTATGGCCTCCTTAGAATCAAACCTGGTGAGGGAGGTCAAGGACAACAAGAAAGGCTTATTCAAATACATTGGAGGCAAAAGACTAGAGGAAATGTGGGCCTGCTGCTGAATAAGGTGGGTGTCCTGGTGACAGGAAGATACAGAGATGGCAGAGTTACTGAATGCCTTCTTTGCCACAGCCCTTACTTCTAGGGCTGGCCCTCAGGAGTCCCACACCTTCAAGACCACAGAAGAAGTCAGGAGAGAGGAATACTTTGCCTCAGTTGAAGAGGATTGGGTTAGAAATCAATTAAGTAAACTGGACATCCACAAATCCATGGGCCCTGATGGGATGCACCCACAAGTGCTAAGGGAGCTGGCAGAAGTCACTGCTTGGCTACTCTCCTTCATCTTTGAAAAGTCCTGGAGAACAGGAGAGCTGCCTGAGGACTGGAGGAAAGCCAATGTCACTCCAATCTTCAAAAAAGGCAAGAAGAAGGACCTGGATAACTACAGGGTGGTCAGCCTCACCTCAATTTCTGGAAAGGTGATGGAACAGCTTGTTATTGGCATCATCTCAAAGAATGTAGAGGAAAAGAGGGTTATCAGGAGTAGTTCACATGGGTTCACCAAGGGGAAGTCATGCTTGACCAGTTTGATAGCCTTTTACAATGACATAAGTAGGTGGATAGTTGAGGGGAGGGCAGTTGATGTGGTCTACCTTGATTTTAGTAAGGCTTTTGACACTGTCTCCCATGGCATCCTCACAGCCAAGCCTAAGAAGTGTGGGTTCAATGAGTGGGCAGTGAGGTGGATTGGGAACTGGCTGCAAGACAGAGCCCAGGAAGTTGTGGTCAGTGGGGCAGAGTCTAGTTGGAGGCCTGTGCCTAGTGGTGTTCCCCAGGGGTCGGCACTGGGTCCAGCCCTATTCAATATACTCATCAATGCCTTGGATGAAGGGATGGAGTGTACCCTCAGCAAGTCTGCTGAGGATACAAAACTGGGAGGAGTGGCTGACACACTAGACGCTGTGCTGCTATTCAGCAAGACCTGGGCAGGCTGGAGAATTGGGTGGGGAGAAACCTAATGAAATTCAGTAAGAGCAAGTGTAGAGTCCTGCACCTGGGGAGGAATAACCCTATGTATCAGTACAATTTGTGGGCTGACCTCTTGGAGAGCAGCTCTGGGGAAAAGGACCTTGGGTTCCTCGTGGACAGTAGGTTAACCATGAGCCAACAATGTGCCCTCACAGCCAAGAAGGCCAATGGCATCCTGGGATGCATTAAGTGTGACCAGTAGGCTGAGGAAGGTTCTCCTCCCCCTCTGCTCTGACCTGATGAGGCCTCATCTGGAGCTGGGGTTGTTCAGCTTGGAGAAGCGGAGGCTGTAGGGAGATCTCATCAATGCTTATAAATATCTAAAAGGCAGGTATCAGGAGGATGCAACTAGACCCTTCTCAGTGTTGACAGGACAAGGGGCAATGGTCACAACCTAGTGAACAGGAAGTTCAACATAAACATAAGGAAATACTTCTTTACTGTGAGGGTGGCAGAGCACTGGAACAGGCTGCCCAGAGAGGCTGTGGAATCTCCACGCTGGAGAGATTCAAAGCCTGTCTGTATGTGTTCCTGTGTGATCTACTCTAGGATCCTGCTCTAGCAGAGGTGTTGGACTAGATGATCTTCAGAAGTCCTTTCCAACCCTTACCAGTCTGCGATTCTGTGAAAATAATGCTCAAAATCACAAGAGATAAATAAATAAAATAGATAAGTGTCCCAGGATACTTCAAACTGCCTAAAAAAATATTAAGGTATTCTGGAAAAACTGGTCACTAAAGAATCCCAGAGCCTAGAGCAGACCCTGCCTAGACATTAAAAGCCCTTATCAGCAAGGAAGGTAAAGAAATAAAATGTTCTCCCCTCACTTTTCAAGAAATGTTTTTGGGTTTTGTTTCTTTCGTATGGGAATGGACATAATACCATAAAGTGAGAAGGTGAAGAGTCATGCTGCATTTACCTAATCATCTTGCTAACAGGTCATAAATACACATTACTGTAGATTTGTTCTGCCACTGTATTTATCATCTCTTTCCATTAATGATGTAAACCACTCACATTTTGTTCACAAAGCAGTTTGAGATCATCTCTCTGAGGAGAGCTCCCAACACCCCACTGCGCCTCCAAGTCATCAATCTGATTGGGAGCATGGTGTATGATGGGACGGGTATCTCCTGCAGCGCTAGGATCAACCGTCAGCTCCTTCACCCTAGGAGCAGAAAATGTTTCACTTGTAAATTAGTAACTTCCTGTGCAAAAGAGATACAATCAAAAATAAAGCTCTATGGGTTTATGCACAATTAATTTAATAGGGATGATGATGTCAGCTTCACAAATTTTAGGTACTTTCAGTGACAAAAATGTTAGTCCAACTCCTAAAAAGCAAGGATCATTGAACTTCAACCACTTGCAGGTGGATCACAGTCCATCTTCTAGCAAAAGGCATTTTCTGATTGAAATCTTACTACTCATTAACAGTTGAGAGGACAAAAATTTCCAAACCCTTAATATTAACTTCTTAATGAGTAATATTTGAAAAGTTCATTCAGCACCCTAAATCTGAACATCTTTCTTCTTCTGTGCACAAAATTGTGCTTTAAAAAAAAATAGTCAGCACCTCCCTAGCTGCTACAAGCAAATCCACCAAGAATTCTGAAGAAAATAATAATTTGCAAGCAAGTATCTGAGAGAACAAACAGATTCTTTAATTAAAATAATTTAAAAAGTGAAAATATCTTATTAAAATCTAAGGCTCTTGAAGCATGAACATAGTTTAAAAGATTGATAATGATTCTGTCAAAAAATAGCCCATTTAAAAGCAAGTTTATGAAACAGACATATCAAAATCTCCAAGTATAGCAAGTTTTAGAACATATTCTTTTTTTAAATGGAAAAACCAGTTTTTTCAAATATGCAACAGAAAATGGTTTCATTCATCTTCCAAGAGATGAAAAGTTTTCATGTGTACATATGAAAATTATTCTCTCTTTTCAACAGAGATATTCAAATTACCCTAGACACAGGCTTGTCAGATTTGGTCCACTAATATACAAAAGTGACATCACCATTTATTTTTTTTAATGTATGAAGGAAACTAGCAAGCTTGAATACAGAGTGTAGATGTTTAAAGGGGGTGAACAAAATACTGGGAAGATGATTGCAGATCATGCAGAACCATCACCTGCCAAACAAAATAATAAAAAAGTATGTGTGACTCAAGGCAAGGGGACTAATGAAAGGTTGGTCTGTAAAATTACATAGCCAAAAAGAAAACTTAAAAATAAAGGTTCCATGTATAGAATGAAGTAGACCTGGTGACTGAAGGAGAAAAGTCGTCATACTCATAGGAAGGAGAGAGATCAGAGCGACTGCCACTACCCTGTGAGAAGGGAATGTCCGAAGGACTAATTCCAAATTCCTTTACTCTGCAGCAGCAAAATACAGCAGCAAATTAAAAGAAAATGTTCTCATAAACACAGTTAAAATGACAACTATTTGTTTATCATACTTGTTTAATAATTTAAAGTACAAAATTATTTTTATATTAAAACACAAGTGTAACAACATATTTAAACCTTCTGCAAACAGTTACAGATCACTAAGAAAGCTAAACAAAACCAGTGCTGTCAATTTGCATGGAATGATAATAGCAGTGTTTTCAGAAGAGTCATTCCATATTTCCATTTGTGCAGTTAACAAAATTTGCTTTACATTTAATATTCCACTAGAAGGCTCCTTATAAAGTATTAAACCACTACAGCTACAAAACCTTAATTTCTACTCCACCCTGTCTTACACCACACACACACTGGTGTCCAGCACCTAAAAACTAATTATACTATAAAAATTATATATTGCTAGGAAAAACTAAAATGAAAAAAACAAAACTAATATATGAACTAAAACTAAAAGGCACAAAACACATGAAGCAACTTTACAGTAACAGGAATTTACTCCATAACAACACACAAATTTAACACCAACGTGAAGAAACAGTTTCAGTACAACTGTTTAGTATACTAGAAATAGGCTTTTAGTTAGTTTTGTAGTGCCTTTTTCTGGAGTCACTTCAGCAACACATAGTCTATAAGAGGTAAAACACCCAATGAGTCTTGATGAATGCGCAAGATCCTTCATTATATTAGCAGGGGAGTAGATGTCTCCTCCTCACCATGAAGGAAATCACACAGAGGTCCAAGCCAAGCAGATTTGCAACTAGCTCCCTTGATTCTGACAGAGGCATTTGTATATTGAAAGGAGCAGGTGGTAAGCTTTCCTAGCAGCCCTTTTTGCCAGAATAGTGAGTGGACAGGATGCCCAGCCAAGCAGGAGCAGATGTGGTTCTGCCCTATCTTTCACTGAGGCAAGAAGGCCACTAGATGGTAGCCTCTTCTGGCAAAACCAGGCTTTCTGATGGCCCAGAGGAGTGATCACCTCTTTTGTTCCTTGCAGGAAAGCATCATGGGGGCGAGGTTGGGTGTGGTGTGATGTGGTGTGTCTCTGGGTAGCAGGTCTGCTTGCAAGGACACACAGGACCTGATCACCCCATCTCCACAGCCATTAACCAAAGGAGAACTGCAGCAGGGGAAGGCTCCTTTCACGCTCACTGAAGAGAGATGAATACTTTCAGAGAGCAGTCTCTAGTCTCAGAAGTGCTGCACTAGCCTCTGGAAGTGCTGGTTTCTCTATGCCAATTATAAAGTGATTGTTGGATTAACTGACTCTTTACTTAGGGGGTCTCGGATATTTGCCTGACGCTGGGAAGTATAAAATTTCATATATATATGTATAACAGAACACAATTCCTCCAAGGGGATTAAAAAAAAACCAAACACACCACATTGCAGAAAGGTACTTCAGCTAACATCACAGGGAATCATCATGAATACCGATCACTCCTAATGCAAGAGATGGTGCCTCGAGAGCAAGGGCAAAACTAGTAGTGGCATCTCCCACATTCCTTGCAACCCACATTATCCATCTCTGGATAATAGCTTAAATGCAGTTTCTGTAGATTCTATCATAAAGGTTCTAAATAGTTCTAAAAATTAAATATGACCCTGGATCAGTAGTTTTAATCTTATTAAGGAAATGCAAGTGCAGTAAAATTATTCAAGTATTTAGAGTAATACATCATGGGAATAACACTATTGTAAATGTCAATGATCAACAGTCAGTATAGCAATAAGCAGTAACATTTTCCATACCTATTTGCATATCTCAACGTATTTAGAGTGTTTTCACAGGATGCCATCCCTGGAGAAATTGTAGCAATCTGGAGAAAAACAAGCCACACATTGGTAAATCAGTTTGTACAGATAAAAGGGCAGATAAACTCAAATTAATTCTATTGTTTTTAATCTCCAGTTTAATTTGAGATCTTCTACAAAAACTGGGTCCTATGTATAGCTGTTCTTATACAATGACATCTCAAGGATACAGATGTCAAGTCAAAGCTTCAATTTAAATTTTTTAACCATACCTGGGACATTAAGATTCATAGAAATTAAGTCAATTTTCCCCATCCCTCTACCTTGGTAACATACTACTTAAATGCAAAACTCTTAACTGAAAAATAAAGACTTCTTTAAAAGGGAAACAAGCAGCTCAGTAGAAAGTCAGTCTAACACAACTGTAAATAATTAACAGATTGATTTTTCTATATATCTTTGTAGTCTCTTTTCCATTCAAGCAGCCTGTATGCTGATTTGAGAGATCTATTTTAACCACAGTCCAAACCTGTATTTGATGATATTAAAGACAAGTAAGTAAAGAGATTTTTTTTTCTTAATTAATAGTTACCTATAATCAATACTTGATAGCTAACTTATTATCAGACATATCTGGAATCTATAGGTCTTTCCTTTTCCTGTTAAATAAATACCCTGAAGATCTCACCTTCTTTTCAGCTCTCAGCAAAAATAGTAACTGTGATCAGGCAACAGTGGCATCATTGTTTGTCCTAGTTTCTCTCAGTACGCCAATTTCCTTCACCTGTGTTCCTTTCAGGAGAGCCATAAAGGCACTGCTCAGGACAAACACTCCTATGATCCTACACACAAACATTTTTTGGTGACAGCACAGCATCAGGAGACTGATACTGATGAAGATTAGATGACACTGGTCTTCTCTTTCATCCTACCACTGACACTACTGTACCAAAGCACAGGTAGTCATCCTAAGTGGAATTTCTCCTACTAAGTGTAAAAGAACAATACGTGGTGTGGGGGGGTTAGAAAGTCTAAAGTACACTGCTACTACACAGACTTAAATTTAAACTCCTAATACTGGTACGCATCAGTTACTAACGAAAAAAGCAACTGTAGATTTTAAAAAATCATATGATTGCACGCCTTTCTATAAAAAGTGCTCTGGGTGTTAATTAACAAAAACCTACATGTTCCTAAAATTCTTCCAAAGTCATTTAGTATGAAAGATGTGCTTATCTTGTCCATCAGTTCAACGTTCAGTGCATAACACATTCGGCAACTGCCTTAACACCAGGGAACTGCTCCAGTGTTGCCAGCATGTGACATAAAACCTACACATGAACATGGTTACAAACCAGGCACACCCTGCCAAGGAGCCCATCGTAAATGCCAGACCGGAAGGCCGAATAAGTTGTCTTGATAAAAGAGGCAAAGCAGGACCCAGAAGAGTGAAGCTGCTGATCATTATCCACTATTCCTACCACTTGGCCACTGGAGTGGTAATCTCTCCTCTTTCCAGAGGACTGGAGAGGAACAGAGGTAATTCCAGGATAAGGTAGATCTTATATCTCCCTTAATTCAATAGATGCTCTTCAGAAACTGTCAGATCTCTGGACAGGCAGATGAATTCTGCATCCACCTAGTTATCATGGGAACAAGTGCTACAAATATGAGAGCTCAATACAAACTTCCTTTCAACTATAATTCAGAGTAAGCCACAACTATCCAACTGTTCTTCTTCCCATCAGTATCTCAAGAAAAAACTTTCCTGATTAAGTTCTTGATAAAAATTACATGTGAACAAACCCTGAAACCAGAATGTCACAAGTGGTCCCAGTGCTGACAAACTACAGAAAAAAAGTAACAGAAGAACGGGTGTGAAAGCAGTATTTCATCATGAAAAGGTTTTCTTAAGCTTAATTGTAAAGTGAATGTAGCTATGTGAATGAGAAAATAAAAAAATAATTCAAGCACATTTGCACTTATTGTCAGAGGGGATTTTTTCCTTAATTTAGAACTATATTGAATATAAAGGAATGCAAACTTTATCAGAAATGAGCATCTGTAGATAATGGATTATTCCTGATGACATTCTCACACATTTAAATGGTAAAAAATGTTACAACATTTCTATGAGAAGAGTAATAATTAAATTAAAAAGCTTAACCAAAATAAAAACAGCTTGTTAGCACTTTATGGAGGTAATGGTGATGTTGAGAACTTAATGAAATATTCACAAATGTTAATTACTCTATACTTTCCAAAAGGCTAACTTTCCAAATCTTCTTCAGCACTGTGGATACACTAGCTAGAGATGCACATTTTAGCTTTTTGATGCTGCACAGGATTTATGAAGTTACAGAATCATAGAACCACAGAATAGCTTGGGTTGGAAGAGATCCTTAAAGGTCATCTAGTCCATCCTCCCTGCAGTGAGCAGGGACATCTTCACCTATTCCAGGTATGTCCAAGTGGGAAAGGAAACAATCCTGTCTTTTAATCAGGAAACTGAAGGAGAAAAAAAGAATTAATAAAAAAAGCTATTCTACCACCACTTTCAAATTAGAACCAAACCCAACAGCTAAAGGGAAGACAAGGCTGCCCTAACACCATAGTCTTCATGTTGTTGTCTGTAGACTTCTCTGGCCTCTAGATTAATTAATTCCAAGGAGTCTGCAAAAAGAAAAACACACAAACCAGCCTAGCAATCTCTGAGAAGGAGCTCAGCAAGCTGACCCCAGCAGGAACTCCCTTTGACTGGCCTCAACAGGAACCCTCTCCAAACTGATCAGCTCCTTGTTGCTTCTCACAGACTGGCTGGGTCCCGGGTGGTATATTCCTAGACTCACCCACGCCCCCACCCACGCTNCTCTGAGAAGGAGCTCAGCAAGCTGACCCCAGCAGGAACTCCCTTTGACTGGCCTCAACAGGAACCCTCTCCAAACTGATCAGCTCCTTGTTGCTTCTCACAGACTGGCTGGTTCCCGGTTGATATATCTCTAGCCTCACCCACCACCCCAGCCATGATTCCCTGAGGGAAGGCAGGGCCTCACGCAGGTGGGCCAAGTTCTGTCTGTGGGTCCTGAAACCACTCGGGGAACAAGACACACTGCTGGGTTGTGACTCATCCATAGGTCAATTCCAACTCAGGGCCCACAGCCCAGGCCCCAGCACTTCAGTGGCCAGGACAGGTGACCCTAAACTGACCAAGGAGGTATTCCATCTCATATACATCATACTCAGTACAAAGCTGAGGGATCACAGGGTCTTGATCCTTCTGCCTTTCTTGCCACCGTTCACAACCCTTGCCACCCTTCTCATCCTTCCTCATACCTTCTTTGCCCTTCTTCCTGCCCTTCTCATCAAGGGCTGGCATCCGAGAATGTCCATTCTGCCTTTGATCCCAATTCGTGTGTTCCTGAACCCGGTTCCCATCAGCTGTTGAGCCCAGTCTGGGACCTTCCTGGTGACTGCTCCACAGCATGAGTGGTGATGGTGATATAAATGTCATCAGGGGGAGGTTAGGTTCAATACTGGTTTTGTATACATTTGTATATATTCCATTTTATTATTATTATCTTCATTAAAGCTGTTTTAGTTTTCTAATCCAGAAGCCTGCCTCTCTCATTCCCTTTCTCTCCCATTTTGGAGGGGAGGGAGAACAACAGCAATCTGTAAGTCACTCTCCTTTATCCTCTTTCTCTTCCCCTACTTGGGGCGAATAAGGGATTAACAGAGAGTATCTGTTGAAGGTCTAGCGGACTGACCCTAAACCTCAACACATTTATATGTACATTTACAGAATCATAGAATCATTAAGGTTGGAAAAGACCTCTAAGCTCATCAAGACCAACCATCAAACCAATACTACCATGACCACTAAACCATGACCTGAAGTGTCACATCTACATGTTTTGTGAACACCTCCAGGGATGGTGACTCCACCACTTCCCCAGGTTGCCTGTTCCAGTGCTTGACTACTCTTTCAGTAAAGACATTTTTCCTAATATCCAATCTAAACCTCCCCTGGTGCAACTTGAGGCTGTTTCCTCTCATCCTATCTCTAGTTAGTGGGAGAAGAGACCAATACCCACCTCTCTACAACCTCCTTTTAGGTGGTCCTAGAGAGCAATAACATCTCCCCTCAGCCTTCTCTTCTCCACACTAAACAGTTCCAGTTCCCTCAGGCATTCCTCATAGGACACGTTCTCCAGACCCTTCACCAGCTTGGTTGTCCTTCTCTGGACCCAATCCAGCACCTCAATTTCTCTCTTACATGGCACCCAAAACTGAACATAGTACTCAAGGTGCAGCCCCACCAGCACCGAGTACAGGGGCACAATCACTTCCCTACTCCTGCTGGTCACACCATTTCTGATACAGACCAGGATGCTGTTGGTCTCCTTGGCCACCTGGGCACACTGCTGGCTCATGTTCAGCCAACTGTCCACCAGCACACTCAGATCCTTTTCTGTCAGGCAGCTCTCCAGCCACACTTCCCCAAGCCCGTAGCGTTGCATGGGGTTGTTGTGACCCAAGTGCAGGACCTGACCTTGTTAAACCTCATATCCTTAGCCCATCGCTCCAGACTGTCCAGATCCCTCTGTAGAGCCTTCCAATCCTCAAGCAGATCAACACTCCCACTCAGTATGGCATCATCTGCAAACTTACTGAGAGTGCACTTGATCCCTTTATCCAGATCACTGATACAGATATTAAACAAGAATGGCCCCAAATCTGAGCCCTGGGGAACACCACCTGTGACCAACCACCAACTGGATTTGTGACTTGACTAGGTCCCTGTACTCTTCTTGAGTTGCCTGCCCCTTCTTCCAGAGGTGGTAAACTCTCCTTTTTTTTTTTTTCTGAGTCCCAGCAAAAACTCCATGTTCAGCCAGGCTGGTTTTCTTTCTCTCCAGTTTGTCTTACTACACATGGGGATACCCTGCTCCTGTGCCTCTAAGACTTCTTTCTTGAAGAATGTCCAGCCTTCAAGGACCCCTTTTCCCTTCAGGACTGTCTCCCAAGGGACTCTCTCAATCACTTCTGAACCAGCCAAAATCTGCCCTCTGGAAGTCCATGGTAGTGATTTTGCAGACGCCCCCTCCTTACGTCACCAAGAATTGAGAATTCTATCCATGGTTGCTAAGCCCAAGACAGTGGACTTAGGTAAAGCTGGTGGCTTCATCTGGTCACTCCACACGCAGAGGCTGTCTCTGCTGCCCTGTGTTCCAAGGGACAGGCTCCGGCACTCCCTGCATCTGGAGATCTAAGTGGCCACATGGTCATGTGGGAGCTTCAGCTGGGTCACTACATTCCTTCCGGCAATGGCTTCAGCCAAGCGGTGGCCAGAGCCAGGTCCTCTTCTGGGGGACAATGGCCACGGGCTGAGCTTGCCTCTCAAGCCAGGAGGGGACAGTGACCACCAGTGGAACATAACCCTGCACTGGCAGAGCTTCATTTTGGGACCCCAATACCCGGGATCTGCCGCAGGCCAGCCCCAAACCAGCTGCTCTTGGTGGCCAAGCCACACAACTATTCATCCCATCTACCCCAATTCCTTTCACCCTCAATTGCCTGGACCATGTCCTAATGCCTTTGATACCAACTTTAAATTTGTCTCTGTCACTTAAGACCTACCATAGCTGGCAGCCAAACAGCAGGCAACTGCTTGCTCACCCTCTGCCCGCCCCAGGGGATGACAGAGAGAATTAGAGGAGTAAAGGTAAGAAGACTTGTACGTTGAGATATAAACAATTTAAAAACTGAAATAAAATTATAATAACAATAACGATAATCATAACAACAATAGGATATACACACGAGTGATACACAATGCAATTGCTCAGCACTCGTTGACCAATGCCAAGCCTGTTCCTGGGCAGCAATCCCAGAGGGGAGAAAAATCTCTAAACTGCAATCCCAGAAGAGTCCCAGTTTTCCAGACCATCCCTCTACATATTGAGCATGACACTGTATGATAAAGAATATTCCACTGACCCGTTTGGGTCCAGGGGTTTGGCCGTGCTCCCCCCAAGCTTCTTGTGCACCTGCACACTAGCAAGACATGGGAAGCCAAAAAGTCCTTGATTCCTTAGCAACTGAAAACATCAGTGTATTACCAACATTCTACTCATACCACTTCCCATCCTGAATTCAAAACATGGCACTATTCTAGCTACTAAGAAGAAAAATTAGTTCTGTCCCAGCCAGAACCAGGACAGGACCATAACTCACTGGGGGAAAATGGCACAAAATAGGGGGATCAGGCCCTGTTCCCCATAAAGTTAGGCTCACACTATGACATGAGCTGCCTTCGGAGAGACATGGTCCTTGGTCACAGGAACGGAATGTGGTTGCCATGGATATGGCCTCCTCTGGCTAATGGAACATGCAAACCCCCCTGAAATAGGGTACAGAGTGTTATGAAGACAGCACAGTTGCGCCCTGTTATCAGGGATCCACGGGTGTTCCGGCTCAGTCAAGTATGATTCACTGCAAGGGTGAAAAACGTGTCTCTCAGCTGAACTTTGATATCATTAGGATGTTAAAAATCACACCCATGAGCCAAAATGACAGGGTCATTTTTACGTGACGCCCTGGAACCGCTCCCCGCCACTCCACTCAAGCATGTACCTTGTTATCTTATCTTTAAATATGAAGTAAGAAAATTTTTATCCACTCAAAATGAAAAGAATATATGACTAGAGTCACTCAAACTCCACCTAAAAGTAAAGAAATACTATAAAAAGTGATGAATTAAGGGGAAAAATTGTGGAGAAGACCTCCATTGAAACTTCTGGGATCAGTTGACAGACTGAACCTATCTTCCTCCCCCCAACAGGGACACCTATTTGGGTACAAACTCTGTGTTATGCAGGCTTAAGCATTAATTAATAGGCTAGCTATTAATGATTATTTGCACCTAGGTTTGTTAATTATATTTTACATATATATCTATATCTATAAATACATACTTATTTACAGTCAGTACACTATCACCAGTATCTTCAAATCTGCATGCTGTCACGATTATATGTAATAAATTCTATTAGTTGTAGATATTAAAGTTTCCAGAGACTTTAATTCTGAGGCATACGGGATTTTGTCTAAGTGTCACTGCTTGTAAATTCAGTCATCCTCCAACTTAGTGAGCTGTCAGGAGGGATCTGGTTTCTAGTGACGCTGTCAGTTCACTTGACAGGCTGGGCAGATTGCAAAGGATCTGAGGAGATTCCCCCTCCTCCTTAACCGGAGTGTGGCAGGCAGGTCGGGCGCAAAGGTCCTGTCTCTCTCTCTTTTTCCTGGGAAAATTAACTGATAAAAGCAGGCTGGACAAGACTGAAAAGGATCCAAGGTGATCCCCATCTCTGTCTCTATATTTCGGCCTTTTACGTGACACTCACTACTGTACTTGCAATCTACACTACCTTTCCAAAAATTCTGAGCCAGCAAACAATACTCTCAAATAATTAAGACACTGCTACAAGCAGACAAACTTCCCAAGCTAAAAATGCTTCGAGCCAGGTACCTAGCTGGAAAAATGGAACAAGCCGTAAGCAAGGCCAATAAAAAGTGAAGGGAGTAAGTTTTATGAAACATCTCTGCTGAAAGTCTCATGCCACATTGCTGAAAGCTTCATTCCACATACAGTGTTAGTGAATAAACTTAAGTCAAACACATTGCTGGTGCAAACGACCAATTTTAAACATAAAAGCTAAAATTCCCATTGTGGATTAACCCCAGTCAGCAACTAAACACCACACAGATGTTTGCTCACTCCTCCACCCCCCGCAGTGGGATGAGGAGGAGAACTGAAAAAAGAAGAAAACTTATGGGATAAGAACAGTTTAATAATTAGAATAAAATAGAATATTAGTAAAATATGATAATGGCATTTGTAACAAAATGGAATATAACAAAACCAGAGAGAAATAAAGCCCAAGAAAAGACAAGTGATGAATATGCAATTGCTCACCACCCTCTGACTGATGTTCAAGCAGCAATTGCCCACCCCAGCCAAATCCCCCCAGTTTATATACTTAGCATGACATTCTATGGTAGGGAATAACCCTTTGGCTAGTTGGGTTAGCTGTCCTGGCCATGTTTCTTCCCAGCTTCTTGTGTGCTTGCCCACTAGAAGAGCGTGGGAAACTGAAAAATCCTTAGCTTAGGATAAGTGCTACTTACAACTAAAACATTGTTGTGTTATCAACATTGCTCTCACACTAAATTCAAAACACAGCACTGTACCAGCTACTAGAAAGAAAAATAACTCTATCCCAGCCAAAACCAGGGCAATTCCCAGTTTGTTTGTTTGTTTGTTTTTAATTGTCAGAACAAACAGTTAACCAAATCAACTTACCATGCAGGTACGGGAGTTTTCTCCTATGAATGAATCTCTTAGCACCTGAGTAAGTTTACTTGCTCTGAAGGGTGTATGAGGTTTATTTCGGCCTAAGGCTCTAATGCACTCCTGAAAGAACAAACAGGTTTATGCGTTTTTCTTTAACATGGGTTGAATAAATATAATACAAATACAATCCAAATCATAAAATACATGCTTTAGTTATGTGTCTCTCCCCTAAAATACCGTTAAAATTTACCATTAAAGCTTGGATTCAAGAAGAGTTAGTGTTTTACCTTACAAAATTCAGTAGGGAGGTAGGAACTTAAGAAGGACTTAGGAACCTAAAAACCTTCTGAATGTCATCCAAAATGTTTACACATGTTGTATCCAACAACAACAACACAACAAAACAAAAAATCAGTATTGATGTTAATGAGTAGACTAACAATTATTTCTGATTGTCCGCTGCACCATCTACAACCTCTGCCAGCAGAAGCAGTGTGAACAGGGACATGTGTTAACTCGCAATTAAAAGCAGCAGCTTTGATTCTGGGTCTACCACTGACTTTCTTTACAGCTCAGAAGACAATAAACTTTCTGAAAGGTTCCACAGGTCACAGACCTAGTAAGCATAGCTCTCTTATTGATGTACTCAATATTGGAATACACTTGCAAACATAAGTCATCCCCTGCTTTAAAATATTATTCATCTGAGAAAACAGGGATAAGGTCTCCTCTTTCACTCACAAGGGTATGGGGCTAAAATAAGATTTGTAACTGTTTGAAGAACTGCAGTAAGAAATGCTGTACAAATGCAAATATTAAGAACTTACTATATAAGTTACAGTAGCAACTAAGTACAGAAGTGCAAACTAAGATCACACTAATCTAAACATCACTTCTGTCTACTCAAAGCTCTATCATCAGCTAATAAATTTAAATTTCTCTGTTGTTGTTGTCATTGTCATATTTTGATCATTAATTCCAGTTTCTGCCTTTGTCTTAATACTTCTGTACAGATATCTCTTCGGATGCATGGCTTCCTTGAATAGGTTTTAACATGTCTACACACAGAACTTCTTCAAACAACTCTACTTCAAAAGCTTTTCATATTACAGCTTTGCTTTTAGCAGCACTAACAGATAGAATTTGTGTCACGTGAATAGTTCTACAGTAGTTCAGCTAACCCTCCAGCAGCCAAATCCTTGTAGTTGGAAGTTTCCTAGAAACAGCTTCTTCCAAAAGCCAGGCTAGAAACTGTGGGATGATAATCCAACAAAACATTGCAACTCTGAAACAGCACAAAACAGAACTAAAAATGGGCTCAGAATAAAACTGCCATGATATGGAACAGAACAAGCACAAGGGCAAGTTGGCTTTAACTGGAGTGACTATTTTAAAATTTCAGCAGCTGAATTTTATAAAATGGACACAGCTCAGGTAAACAGAAAGACTGAAGCTTCTTGAATGTAAATTTCACATGCAAATGCTAAAAAGGCCTCACAGGTGAGCAGGGCAGTGCATTCCTTGAATTTTTTGAATTTGTACATTAATCCTATACTTATATAAGGAGAAAAGCAGATTAGACAGGAAGAGGGGCAACAGATTTTCAACAAATAACATTGCAAACTAAAACCTGTAATAAATCTGCATGACAAATTACTGATATGGCAACCAACAAGTTTAATTAAGATATTTTAATTTACTATACTGATTTTTACCTTGCTTACTCCCAAAAAATTAGAATTATTATTATATTATAAGGTATATCTCCTTATTAGTAAAATGATTATAGGAGGACACTGCCAGCTTCTAAATTAATGGAGTTTTTAACTACTTTTGCTTTTCATCACAGCTCAGAAAACCAGGTAGCAAAATGACAACATTAATTCCATGTAGAGACATTACAGAAATAAATTCCTGTACCAAAAAAGTGAACAAGTTATGACAGGGCTGATATCCAGATGAAAATATCAGATCTTGGATTAGCACCAAAGACCCCTCCTCAGAACATATTAGTTTAATTCAAACTTGATAAAACCTTCAAGGGTCTTGAATACAAATTGAAAAAGCTCTGTAATGTTTTTGGGGATAGATTAAAAACAGAAAACCAACATATCATTGAGAAACTTGTATCCTCTTGTATCACTGTTTAGACCTATGCAAGACTTCCAACTGTTTTTATTTTCCCTTCCCCATACAATTTAGATCACAACCACCCATATGGCAGCAGCAGAACCTTTCACTATAAAGACAAGAAAATGAACTAAGTATGTTCTATGCATATTGCACTGAAGGCACTACCCAGTAGAAAATCAACAAATAAACTTAAAAAAAAAAACAACCCCAAACTCTCAAACCAGCTTCACTCAGTTACATTTAGAAACAAGTGATGACATCAGCACAATGTTGCCTACTTTAATGCTAAATCAAAATAGGCCACAGTTTTGGAGCTGCTACTTCCAATTTTTCAACACGCCAGAAAGCTTTGTAATGACACATTCTACATTACAATTTTGTGGTTTTGTAAGATCTGCTCTTAGTCAGATATAAGTCTTCTCCCAAATTTATACAGGGGATATAAAAGTAAGCACATGACTCTGAGGCTCAGATTCTCTATATAAAATCAGTGCTGGTGCTGAGAGTAGCAAACCTAAGCCAAACTAACCAACAACAGAGATAAGTTCTGAGACATTCAAAACTACTGATTCCCCAGCTGGGACCAAAAAACTACTTTCCTCATCTAGAATGAACCTCCTTCAAGAATTATGAAACTAACAACAACAAAAAAAAGGCATATCAATATCTAAATAATATTTCTTAGCTCTCTTGATATGTCCTGGATTAATGTATGAAAACCTATAAAGAGACTGTGTCAGACAATTTGTTATAAAGAAGAGTAGTCAAAAATGGATTCCAACTTTTCAGGATTTTTTTTAATCTATTTGTTAATTCTTTCTGGATATGTTGCTGCTGTGTTGCTTTAGTGAATTAGTTAACAGTAGTAAATAAAATTAAAAAAGGTAATTTTTTTTTTTATTTAAAAAAAAAAAAAAAAAAAGTAAGTAATACCAAGATCAGTAGGAGTATTTCTAGTTAGTATTTCAGAGCTTGAGTACCAAAGTAAGTCATCTGTTCTCTCATTGTAGGTACATATCAGACAAGTCATCAAATTCAACCACTGGGGGTTTTTTGTTGATTTTTTTTTTAAAGTACATGCAAGTTGATAGCACAATGTTTCTGCAATGTTTCTACTTGGTAATTACCAAGTGTTCCTTAAGGCATTTAGAGGAAAAATCAACACGTTATTTTACCTGTCACATCAGTAGACAATGTAGACAAGCAAAGCCTGCAAAAACACTCATTTTAATAGTCATTGCTATTATATGTAGAAGGCTTCCACCTACTCAAAGGCAATAGAAACATTCAGTTACCTTGAGTGCTAAAAGGCTCTTGTTAATTTCCGCACCTTCCAGTCGTGTCTGCCTATCTGCACTGGAAGTATCTGCTCCTCTTTCGTTGCCAGCCAAATCAATCAGAGAAAATTTACCATGCAATTTCCCTTTCCTTCTGAGAATAATCTGAAACACTGCATGGCTCCGAGATGAGTGTGCATTTGCAGATGTCTGGCCAGACGTCCTTTAAACAAAAGGAGAGAACAGAAGGACATATGAACAGGCTAAGGACCATACATGTTAAACACACTAACCTCAGAAAGTTAGTTTGTTCAGGGCAGAGTCCTGTATTTTCTTACATGTGTTGACAGCACATCTGACATTCCTGTGGACACTTGAAATAGAAACCTAATAATTGGATGAACATAATAAAATTATACTTCTTTTTCCATCTCTTTGAATAGAAATAGAAGATTAGTAATGTTTTACCTCCCTTTTAAATGCAAAAATAATCAGATCTTCAAAGATTTCAGATTATCAGAGATCTTACATGTAAAATGCTGACAGCATTTTTATCTGATCAGGCAGCAGTCTATGCACAAGGCTAATTTTAAAAACAATGAGGATGGATTCTTTAAAAAAAAAAAAAAAAAG
>VYZX01022996.1:76228-108269 GCA_013401335.1 Brachypteracias leptosomus
TTTCACATTTAATCAGTATTTCTAGATCTCTTTAACACAAATAATATTACTACCAGAAGTAGCTTTTTAGAGAAAAAATTCAGCAAAATCTTCAATGCTCATACCTTTTTTATTGAGTGGTCGTTTTCGTACACAAACACATATCCTGTGCTCATCAATCTGCAAAGGACACAATCTTTCAGTGAACTATAAACCANGACTGACAAAACAAACTAATTTCATTTTTGTCTATGCAGGAGGTCACGCACTGGTATCTTTGATTCTTTTATATTATTGAATTTTAAAATGTGGCATGAGAAATAGTTTCTCATGACAGAGGTGTGTTTTCAGAAGACTGTATCATGTTGAGTACTAGACTATCTCTATCATTCATCCCCTGCATATAGTATTTAAATTAATAACTTTTTACTATAGCATATTCTTAAAAATACAAAATAACTTCAGTACCAACCTCATTTTTACTTACATACTCATCTTCCTACAAATTCCTCTTAACTATTTTTTTAAGAACTCCAAACCACTAATACCTAAGAAATTTAACTTTCACAAAATCAAACCCTGTTTCTGAAATCCCAACTCATACCCTATGACAACTTGCTCTCATTTACACTAATTTCACTTTGTCCACCTTCAGCAGAGGTAGAAGGTAATATTTTCCTCAAGTATATCAGACTTCTATGTCATATTTTATTAAAGATAACCTTCAAGGATGAAAGAGAAATTCAACTGCTACCAGATTTGTACACTGAACACCCTTATTAAATATGTTGTGCAAAACAGTTTCAATCAACGAATTTTTGAGTTTATGCATTCCTTTCAGTCAAGAAAAGAAAAAATACAGGGAATAATAGAATAGTAAAAGTAAAAATTAAGAAAAAAAATTAAGTAGGGAAAACAGCAGCATGATGTGAAAAAAATAAGACAAAAAAAAGGATATACTGGTATCAACATATGCTTTCCCCTTCCCATAAAGTCCTTCCATTTTTCTCTGGAAATGTTCCAGATAATGCTCAATGTGTAGGTCTGACAGTACAAAAATAATAAATGCATCCCATATTGTTGCAGAGTCAGAGCAAGGCTCTTTTAGTACTTTAGCAAACCAAATAGAGAAAGAAAGAAACACCTCTCAAAACATGTCAGTTTACTTAAGCACTAGATTCAGACAGGTGGCAATCCAGAAACATTTGCATTCTTAATTTCCCATCAAAAGTAAAAAAAATTCATGGGAAGACGGGGATATAACTGGAGTTGAAAACTGGAACTTTTTTACTGTTACTATTACTACTACTATTATTGTTATTATAGACTCCAGTCTGATGAGCAGGTAGTAAGAAAAAAAGTAGTGATAATCACCACATATGAAGAAGTCACCAGGGAGTCATTCCAGTACCTAGTACTTTTCAGTGGCATTTCATAAGCACTGAGTATCCTGCCCAACCCTGAGCAGCAACACCAGGGGATACAAGTCTCTAGTTTGTCTGTAATCCACTAGCCTTGTGAGGATGTCTTGGACACGTTTGCACGCCTAGTGTCATAAGACATCAGCATTTAGGCACTTGAATTGCTCCCTTGAGCTCTGACTCAAGATCTCTTGAAAGTATAAGGATATATCTACAAAAATGGTGTATCAAAGTTTTTACTGGGTAGCTCTCTGCTCAGATCATCACTTGAAGAACAGTTTAAAAGAATGGTGACCCTAACACAATATAAGAATACTATAGAAATAACTAGAATTAATTCCCAGATCAACTAAATACATCCTAGATGACCTTGGAAAAAACCTGTTGTCTCTCTGTGCCTCAGCTCCCAATCCATAAAATGGTGACAGTTAAACCACTTTTCTCCCCATCTTTACCCAAGTTATGACGAGTCTATGAATTTTCTGGGTCCATNAAAAGCCCCTTGTATCTGCGCAATAGCCAAGAACTCATAAGGGAGAACCATACACTAACACAACTCCCTGCAGTCAGTCACCTAATCCTATAGAGTACCAGGTGCATCCTGGAATACTGCAAGCACATCCAACTCTAAAAGGGTAGATGTGCTATTGACAGAAATTGTCACAATCTCCAATTTCCACAGAGATCTGATAAACCTCATCATTTAAGGATTCTGCTCCTGACTTCTCTGCAAACCAAAGGCCCTCATCACCTTCAAAGATCAAATATTAATCTTTATACTCAATAGGGTTTTTCAGAGAAGCTTAATGGTTTTGTGTGCACATCTAGCATCTCAGGAAAATTCACAATACAGAGGCTTAGTGACCATCTAGTACATATTAGCATTATTTTATAGCAAAAAGATATTTAAATGACATGACATTTTAGTAACCAAGGACTTTCCGTATCTACTAGTTTCAATATCACCAAATTACTGGGAAAATAAGCCCATGTTATAACGAATACTAGTATGTATTAACTACTTATTTTTCACGTTTACAGACAGAAGCATACATTTGAAAACACACAGCAAAAATATAGAAGGATAAAGAATTTCCATGCTGCTGAGGTACTTACAGGATCTGCAGTTGTTAGTGGTCTATAATCCAAACTTCCCCTGAAATCTCTTATCATACACATGATTTCATAATTTGGGTTTGTAGCATCAACATCCTACGGAAGTAAGCAACAGAATTTCTAATATACTTTTTTCCTGGAAATGGACTATCTTCAGTATCTTCTATATTTATTTATAAGAAAAATACACATTAACTGAAATCTTGTATTTTCTCAAAAATGCCAGAAATGTCTCAAGTGCAAGTTTAATGCCTTTCCCATTTTGATGTAGCTAATTTACTGATAATAAAGAAAAACAACTATATGCTTTCTCTTTCATGTTTTTGGCTGGAACATAGTAGAAAATACTTTTTAATTGAGGACACATTAACAGCCTACTCAAGAAAGAGAAATGAATCCCACTGTTGCCAGAATCTTCACGCTACAGAAATGCCTCTGAACGACCACGCAACAGCAGTCAGTGCTTCTTACTCCAACATCAGGTGGTCCAATGGAGGAATGGATACAGTCCATCACACAGGTACAACACACACTGCAGAGGACAGTGCAGGCACCACAGCTGCACGAAACACAACCCTGATGGATCCAAGTTGGTTAAAGAAGCTTGATCCTACTACTGGTCCTGAGTTAACTCCTACAGCCACTTGGATACATTGGAAACTCTTCTAACACTCCTAAACCCCTTCAAAAAGCAGAAACAATCCCAAGGATACACAGTAGGCTACACCCAAGCTCAGAAGACCTCCCATCCCTAAGCCTGGAGTCATTGGTATCAGAGCAAATGGACACGTAAGAGGCCATGCACAGAGGCCCTCTCAAGCCTTGCTTAGCCTGAGCCTACTGTGAACTGAGCCGGTTCTCTGCAGAATCGATCAAATGTCCTTCCTGTCACTCCTTCCCATGACTGTCAGTTTTTAGACTATTTCAGGACAGGGTCCTGAAGCCAGTTCTAGTGCTCAGACGTTACTAGGTTTTGCAAAGCTCCCCCAAAATGATATAAAACTCCTTCTAGATCACAGCTGGTTATGCAGACAGCGTAGGCACTCTTCAGAAAGCACTGTGTCGGGGTTAACAAGCTGAAAGGGAGCCAGCTCATGTCTCCGCACCTGTGACACAGCTGATCCTTGCCACAGAAAAAACTGTGACCTAGTAATCAGAAGTTGACTGTACCTTGGTGGTGTTCACCCTGACTACAATGAACTAAAAACTGCTGACAGTAAGTCCACACAAAATGTATTACTGCTGAAATGTTGTCTCCTAACTTCATATTGCTTACTATGGGAAAAGTGCTTGCCTAATATTCTTCAAATTCTGTTTAAAGGTCTTGCCCACTAGAAGACAGTGCCTGGCTAATTAGTGCTGCATTTCACAACAACAACAGCAGAATGCACAAAGTAACATGAAGCACAGGTATGTACAGGTCACCATGACAAACACAGCTTCCTCATACAGATGCTTAAGACTCAGATGCAAAGGGACTCTTCACAGGAGTAATAAAAAGAAATTTTAAGGTGCAGTACCATATCAAAGTATTTTAATACATAAAACCAAAAAATGTTTGCTTCTCACACATAAAGGAATAGTATTGGTTTGCATTTGCGTAAATGGATGGAAATTAGAGAACATGAATTCAAAATAGGTGATTTGGGGTCAACTTAGAAACATCATTAAACCATGAAGTAAATTGACTGAATTATTTACTTGATGGTGGTACCTCTCACGTCAGTAGTCTATTGGTAGTATCTCTTTAGAGACTAACACATATGCACAGGGCTGCCAACAAGATTACTAGTTTTGCTAAAGCTTTTACACCACTGTGACAGAAAGTAATTTAACGTTAAGAGATTCTTCTCACAGGATTAGCAACTTCCTTTCTTTTACACAGGTTTCTAACAACTTGCTGCCAAGCTGCTTGCAAGAAGGAAAGCTAAATTATAAATGCATAGACTGGCTTAAAGAAAAAAGAAATTAAAACTCGCTGTTCAAACTTGAGCCTCAACTAGATCCACAAAGTATCAAAGATCATAAAGAAAAGTTTATCATAATGTTGTAATACCTCTTGTAGAATAACAGATCTATCTCAAGCCAAAAGTTTCATTATTTACAACAATATTACTTTCCCTAAGAAACAGCTATCATCAGTACTTGATCTTAAAAAAACATATGGCAAGATAACCACTTGTAAGCAACCATTTCTACAGGATGAAAAAGCGGGAGAAAACTCTCTAAAGTAAACCTTATGACAGCAATGCAAACAAGCACCAAAATACTTATCAAACTTGTATATAGGATGAAAAGGATGAAAACATTTAATTTCAAGATTATTACAATTCATTAAAGCTATTAAAGACTGAAAAAAGCACAATGATTTTGCAAACTTCTTCTCCCAATGACATACATTTTCCATTCAAACTAAAAATACTAACCTGAGCTCTTTTTTCTCTAAGTTCCTGCTGCTGTAACCTTCTTTTTTCACGTTTCTCTTGCAATTTTTCAACCTCTTTTACACAATTAGATTTTCTACGTGCTTAAAAGATACAATTTTAGAATATTTTCAATGTTGCATGAATTTACTACTTACACTGTAACATTTAAATTACATTCATTAATCAATAATTAGAATGCATTTATATCAACTACCTTTTCAAGCCATTCACTATTAGTACAGACTAATTATGGCAATTTTATGTATAAAATTCATTCAAATAATTAGAAAAAAGTCACAGGAATGGGACAGTAATTACACAATGAAAAATATAAAGACAATGACCCTTAAAAAACATTTGGACAGATACATGTGTTCTCTTGATTTGAATTAAAAGAAATCCCTGGCAAATTAAAAAAATAAATAAAACCAAAAACACCACCATGGATGAAAAAAAAGATAAAAGAAAACCAAATGCCAAATACTAACACAACTGTGACAAAAGTGAATATTTGTTTAGCCATAGCTGTCTGAAAAAGCTCCTCGAGGAAGCCCACAGACAACTGCAGATGTATACCATTTGTCATCTATGGACAACAACATAATCCAAGAGAATGCACATGTAACGCCCAGAACGAATGAATCTTTGATACATGGTTTACATACAAGGGGGTCCAAATTCCTTTTTTGCAGCTTGAACTGGAGATATATCTGAAACACTACCATTCTGTTGAGAGGAGGAAGACTGCTCAGGAAGCTGAGTAGGTCGCGGGCGTGCAGAACCAACCACTGCAACGGAAAAGCACAAAGCTCATCGGGACTTGGAAGAGCAAGATTTCTACCCAGTTCTGAAATGCTTTGTTATGATGAGATAAAATGAGTCCCCTTTCCAGACACAACAATTTACTGGGGGTGAGGAAAATTCATATATATCAAAAGTCTATTAATAAAGACATTTGGTATGCAGACTTTTTTGTCCTAGTGTTATATACCAACACAACAAAACTATTAAGCATCAATGCTGCACATGCATATTTTTACTCTATGCAGAATCAGTACAACTTATTATGTGCATAGAATGAAGTGTGTACTTGGAAATACGCAGTCCTGAAGCTTACAGTGCTGAAATTGTATTTATATTGTGATTATATAAAAAAAAAAAAAAAAAAAAAGTAAGAAAAGAAGCCCTGCTGTTTCACATTCTCTAGATGTTACGAAATGGTCCCACCCCAGTGAGTCTATGATCCCTGGAGGAGCAAAGGGGTACAAATGAAAGGCTGCACAAAGTGCACCTCAATCTGTGAGTGGAAGAAACAAACCTTTTGGACACTATAGTGGAAGACATACAAATACAATCAGTATGTCTAAACTTATGCATTGATTCTGTACGTGCTAAGGATGCCAGTTTCTGAAGATGCAGTGATGTCTGTTCCCAGTGAATGCAGTGGGAGTGGTGAGCACACAAGCCTCTTTAGTAGAGATGAATGATTTAAATTGTTTTTCAAAGAGTTGCTTCAAGCAGCTCTGCTTCAGCTTGCACACACCCCTAGCCATATCTGTCAGAAGAGTTCAGAAGTGAAGGTATCAGCTTTGATGAGCAATCAGAGATGACACTCCAAAGAAAGGCCAGCTCACTGTGAACATGGAGACAACTATGGAAACAGATATCAAATGGGACTGCCAATACAAATGTTCAGATCACTCCAAATATTACAGGATACCTAGTTTATAGCACAAATTGAATACACAAAGTAAGACACGATGCAGAGAAAAGCTTAATTACAAGGCCAACAAAGAACAAATAGTTAGGCCCACCGTGAATAGAAAGATGCATAGGACCTATTAAAATACAAGTTACAGAACTATTTAATACCAAACAGACCATTTACTACAAACAACAACATGTGTGGATGTGAGGAGGACTCATCAGTAACATGTCTCAAATTTAAATGATAGTAGTTTGAATAAAATTAACCCTTCCTCATGAGATTTTTTATTTTTTAACACCTCCAGAGGTAAATAGCAGAAGGGCAAAAGTGATTCCTATCATCCACCAAAAGACTCTGAATACTTGCAAAGATACACAAGCCCATTTGTTTTTCAGGTTTAAACAGATAGCCTGGAATCTAGTTTGAATTAATGACAGTAGATTAATGTTTGGAAGAAGAATCACCACCATCATCAGTACAAGTTAAGTTATGTTTAACACAGGAGAAAAAATGAAAATAAGCAGTAACTATTATTTCTCATGTTATAGATGCATCATGTCTGTATTTATCCAACACATACTTTTCGCCTATCCTCCTGTGCATTTTTTGTAGACTTTTCATTATTAACTGTAGGATTAGAAATAACCCACAGGGATTAAATACTCTTTGATGAATATTTACACACAGACTGTTACAAAACTAAGTTAAAAAACTGAAGGTGTAAGATTTTAAGTCCAGTACTTGGTGCATCTTGAAAGGACTAAGCTGAAGCACACTGAGGATGCTTGCTGAGGAGACCAGCTCCAGTGGCAGGTAAGCCCACACTGGGGAAGAGATTTTAGGCAAAAAGTGCCAGCAAAAGGCTCTTTTGGGAGCTTTTCAAAGCCAGGAGAAGCAGCTTCCCTGTGCTGAGAATCAGCAGCTTGCGGGTGGGCTGCTGAGGCGGCATGGGTGGAGCCAGCACCACCGGTGGCAAAATTTAAACTTCTCACTAACAAGGAGGGTCTGGCTGAAGTGGTGAAGGTTGAGGGCAGCTTTGGTTGCAGCAACCATGAGATAGTCAAGTTCAGGATCTCATTTGGCAGGAACAGAATGCCAAGCAGAATCACAACCCTGGACTTCAGTAGGGCCAACTTTGGCCTTTTCACTCAATTGCTAGGGGAAATCCCAAGGGACAGGGTACTAGAAGGTAAAGGAGCCCAAGATAGCTGGTTAGAATTCAAGGACCACTTCTTTCAAGCTCAAGATCAGAGCATCCCAACACATAGAAAGTCAAGAAAGGGAGCCATGAGACCTGCATGGTTAAGAGGGAACTGCTGGGCAAACTCAAGTGGAAGAAAACAGTCTATAAATCATGGAAGGAGGGGATGGCCACTTGGGATGATTATAAGACTCTAGTCAGAGGATGTAGGGACACAACTAGGAAAGCCAAGGCCTCCTTGGAATTCAACCTTGAAAGTGAGGTCAAGGACAACAGAAAGGGCTTCTTCAAATACATTGCAGGTAAAACTAACACCAGAGGCAACGCAGGCCACTGATGAATGAGGCGGGTGTCCTGGTGACAGAGGATACAGAGAAGGTGGAGTTACTCAACACCTTCTTTGCCTCTGTCTATACTGCTAGAGGCTGTTCTGAGGAGCCCCAGACCCCTGAGGCCCCAGAGGAAGTCAGGACAAAGGAGGAGTTTGCCTTGGTTGATGAGGACTGGGTTAGGGATCAATTAAGCAATCTGGATGTACATAAATCCACGGGTCCTGATGGGATGCACCTGCAAGTGCTAAGGGAGATGGCAGAAGTCATTGCTAGGCCACTCTCCATCATCTTTGGTAAGTCGTGGGGANAGAACAAACAGGGAACTGCTTGAGAGAGTCCAGCGCAGAGCCACAAAGGTGATTAAGGGAGTGGAACATCTCCCTTATGAAGAAAAGCTAAGGGAACTGAGTCTCTTTAGCTTAGAGAAAAGGAGACTGAGGGGGGACCTTATTAATGTTCATAAATATGGAGGATGGAGCCAGGCTCTTCTCAGTGGCATCCAATGATAGGACAAGGAGCAACGGGTGTAAGCTGGGACATAGGAGGTTCCACATAAGTATGAGAAAAAAATTCTTCCTGATGAATGTGACAGAGCACTGGAAGAGGCTGCCCAGGGAAGTTGTGGAGTCTCCTTCTCCAGAGACATTTAAAACTTGCCTGGACATGTTCCTGTCTGACTTGATCTAGGTGATCTTGCTCTGGTGATTCTGTGAGGTGTAAATACCTCTAAACGAGCTGTTAACAACCCCAGAGCCACCTGCTGAGACCACAGCCCTCCTCATAAAAGGAGGGAGCTTTTCTGAGCAAACAAGTAGCAAGTGGGCATGTCTGGGGCGTTGTAGAGAAAGTGTACCTTCTAAAAAGCAGAAAAAGGGGGTGTGTCACACAGAGGTAAGCTCAGTTGGTAATAACTTATTATAGGGCTTATTCCATTAGTAGACATCTCTCCCTCAGAGGAACTAGCCATGGTGATCACTCGTCCAAAAGCCAACGCCAGAAGAAGTGTGGGAGCCCAGATGGGGCTCTCAAGTGAGCACGCAGCTGTGCAGGTCTCTGGCTGCAGGGAGAGCCTCGGCCTGTCACTTGTACCAGAGGGCAGCAGAGACAACACTTGTCTCCAACGCAACCAGATGAGTGATCTGCTCAGCCTGGTGGTAGAGCTAAAGGAAGAAGTAGAGAGGTTAAGGGCTATCGGGGAGTGTGAGAGGGAGAGTGGTGGAGGCCCCACAAGAAGCAGAGGAACTCCTCCCCTCTTGCCACCAGGCAGAAGGAGGGGACCAAAGAGAATGGGGGCAATGGAAGCAGGTCCCCGCTCTGGGAGGCAGGTGAATCCCCTCCCGGCCTCCCTCACTTTTCCAGATCTTCTTGCAGAACAGGTATGGGGCCCTGCAGAAAGAACTGACTGATGGAGAGGTGGATAGCTCACCCAGGTCAGAAGGGCCACCGAGACCAAGTTGCCCTAGACCAAGTGTCAAAACTGGCTCTTAAGAGAAAACAAGACACGTCACTGTTGTGGGTGACTCCTTCCTGAGGGGGACAGAGGGCCTAATAGGCCATTCAGACCCGCCTAATAGAGAAGTCTGTTGCCTCCCTGGGGAACAGGTTAAGGACATGTTAGGCAAACTCCTGAAGTGCTGGGGCCTGGGCTGTGGGCCTTAAGTTGGAATTGACCTATGGATGAGTCACAACCCAGCAACATGTTTTGTTCCACAAGTGGTTCCCCTGGGCAGAACCTGGCCCACCTGTGTGAGGCCCTGCCTTCCCCCAGAGGATGGTGGTTGGGGTGGTGGGTGAGGCTAGAGCTATATTCACCAGGGATGGACCAGTTTGAGAGAAGCAACAAGGAGCTGATCAGTTTTGAGTTCTTGGAGAAGGGAGTTCCTGTTGGGGGCAGCTTGCTGAGCTCTCTGTCAGTGGTGTGTTCCCCCTTACCTGATTTGAGATAGAGAAGAGCAAACAGATGAAGAATAAAAGATGACGTTATGCTGAAGGGATGTTGCTGAGTTTGGTGTTGGCCTGAGGAAGATGAGAGCTAGCAGCACAACTCCTCACCCTGGTGGAGACTTCAGATTATTATCTGCTTCTGGTATTTCAGGTGGGTAGCAATGAAGTCACTACTAGAAGACCAAAATCAATTAAGAGAGATTCTAGGGCCCTGGGGATGTTGCTTAGGGGATCAGGAGCACAGGTTGTGTTCTCCTCTACCCATCCAGTGGCAGGAATGAATGAGGGAATTAACAGGAAGAGCCATCAGATCAATTCATGTCTCCGGGACTGGTGTTGTTGGCAAGGCTTTGGGTTTTTTGACCATGGGTTGATATACAAGACACCTGGCTTGCTGGTAACAAATGGGATGCACCTGTCCCAGAGGGGAAAAAGGATTCTTGGGCAGGAGTTAGGACTCATTGATAGAGCTTTAAACTAGTCTCAAAGGGGCCTATATATAACTGGGCCTACTATGAACAAGCCCAAGGGAAGCACACCAGGGCTTGTGGGATGATGTGATAGTGAGGACTTTCACTCTGCCTTCTCAGTGGAGACAAGGGACAGACATGTAACGGGAAATGAAGAGGTAAGGGCTGTTGTTGGTGGATTAGAAGTCATGGAGGCACCTGAGAAGTGTCTGGTAGGAAATAGGGCCCACACTTGCAAAAGGTGTTGGGATCATTAGCTTATCTGAAGTGCATCTATACCAATGCATGCAGCGAGAGTTTGAAGCCATGATGCAAGAGGAAAACTATGACAAAAGTGGCTATCACAGAAAACATGGTGGGATTCCTCACATGACTGGAGTGCCACAATCCATGGCTACAAGCTCTTCAGGAGGAATAGACAGGAAAGGAGAGGTGGTGGGGTGGCCCTGTATATTAGGGACTGTTATGAATGCTCCCAACTTAAAATTTAGTGACAATGAGGTTGAGAGTGTTTGGATTAGGTTAAGGGGCAAGGCCAATAAAGCCGATATTGCTGTAGGAGTCTGCTATAGACCTCCCAACCAGAGGAGCGAGGTTGATGAAATATTCTATAAGCACTTGGGAAAAATATCAAATTCTCTGTTCTCAGAGGTGTTGAGGGGGGGTAGGGTAGCAAAACTGACACTTCAGACTTTCGAAGGGCAGACTTTGACTTGTTTCAGAGGTTACTTGATAGAATCCCTTGGGAGTCAGCCTTGAAGGGTGTAGGAGTCCAGGAAGGGTGGACTTTTCAAGAAGGAAATCTTAAAGGCACAGGAACAGGCCAGCCCCATGTGCTGTATGACAAACCATCAGCAAAGACCAGCCTGGCTGAATAGGGAGATCTGGCTTAAAATCAGGGAAAAAAGGAGAGTTTATGGCCTCTGGAAGAAGGGACAGACCACTCTTAATGGGTACAAGAATGTTGTTAGGTCATGCAGAGAGAGAATTAGAAGGCCAAAAGCCCAGCTAGAAGTTAATCTGGCTTCAGAGGTAAAGGGCAACAAGAAGAGTTTCTATAAATACATTAACATTAAAAGAAAGACCAGGGAGAGCCTCCATCTCCCAGGAGAAAATATGGTGATAAAAGATGATGAGAAGGCTGAGGTGCTTAATGCCTTCCTTGCCTCAGTCTTTACTAATGGGAAAACGTGTACGGGAGAAAGTAGCCCCCCAGGACAAGAGACAGGGGCCAGGAACAAAATGTTCCCCCTACAATTCATGAGGAGATGGTCCATGACCTGCTGCTCCACATCAACGTGCATAAATCTATGGGGCCGGACGGGGTACATCCTAGAGTGCTGAAAGAACTGGCCCCAGGGGTGCTTGCCAAGCCACTGTCCACCATTTATCAGCAGTCCTGGCTGACTGGGGAGGTATCGGCAGATTGGAGGTCAGCCAGTATAACACCCATATATAAGAAGGGACAGAAGGATGATCCGGGACATTACAGGCCTGTCAGTTTGACTTCAGAGCCAGGGAAGCTGATGGAGCAGGTCATCCTGAGTTCCATTATGCAGCACATGCAGGACAACCAGGTGATCAGGCCCAGTCAGCATGGGTTTATGAAGGGTGGGTCCTGTTTAACAAACCTGATTGCCTTTTACAACAGGGTGACCCACTTCTTGGATGAAGGTAAGGCTGTGATCTTGACTTTAGTAAGGCATTTAACACTGTTTCCCACAGTGTTCTCTTAAGAGAAATCGACTGCTCCTGGCTTGGATGGGCATGAGCTTTCCTGGGTGAAAAACTGGTTAGATGGTCGAGTCCAAAGAGTTGTGGTCAATGGAGTTAAAACCAGTTGGTGACTGGTCATGAGTGGTGTCCCCCAGGGCTCAGTACTGGGGCCACTCCTGTTTAACATCTTCATCAATGGTTTGGATGAGGGGATAGAGTGCACCCTTAGTAAGTTTGCAGATGACACCAAGCTGGGTGGAAGTGTTGGTCTGCTTGAGGGTAGGGAAGCTCTACAGAGGGATCTCGATAGGCTGGATCACTGGGCCAAGGCCAATTCCATGAGTTTCAATAAGGCCAAGTGCCGAGTCCTGCACTTCAGTCACAACAACCCCCACCAGTGCTACAGGCTTGGGGAGGAGTGGCTGGAGAGCTGCCTGGCAGAGAGGGACCTGGGGGTATTGATTGACAGCTGGCTGAACATGAGACAGCAGTGTGCCCAGGTGGCCAAGAAGGCCAATGGCATCCTGGCCTGTATGAGGAATAACATTGTCAGCAGAAGCAAGGAGGTGATCATTCACCTGTACTCAGCTTTGGTGAGGCTGTACCTTGAATACTGTGCCCAGTTTTGGGCCCCTCTCTGCAAGAAGGACATTGAGGTGCTGGAGAGGGTACAGAGGGGGGCTACCAAGCTAGTAAAGGATTTGGAGTATGTGCCATATGAGGAATGGCTGAGAGATCTGGGGCTGTTTAGCCTGGAGAAAAGAAGGCTGAGGGGAGACCTTATTGCTCTCTACAACTACCTGAAAGGAAGTTGCAGCAAGGCAGGAGTTGGTCTGTTCTCCCTAGTGACAAGAGATAGAACAAGAGGAATTGGCCTGAAGTTGCACCACAGGAGGTTCAGGCTGGATATTTGGAAGAATTTCTTTACTGAAAGGGTTGTCAGGCACTGGAACAACCTGCCCAGGGAGGTGGTGGAGTCACCATCCCTGGAGATGTTTAAGAGACGGGCAGATGTTGAGCTTAGGGACATGGTTTAGTGGTGTTGATAGGGCTAGGACTAAGGTTGGACTCAATGATCTTGAAGGTCTCTTCCAGCTGAAACTATTCTATGATTCTATGCTTTAAATTGGAAAAGTCCACACATTATTTAATGTAGCATAATTAATTCAAATCTTAGTACCTTCCATTCATTCAGCTTAACCTTCCTAATGTTGTGTTGCTTAAACTTGCATATAAATACTGTTTGTACAGTACGAATTCCTAAATATACATGGGAATAATTCTAGGAATGATGTACCATGTCTTTTACATGTCACATGCATACATACTGAATTACAAATGCAGAATGATTAAGATATGTTAGATGAGCAGGACATTAAAATGTTCCCACATTTTTTACTTCCTTGAAATGGAAAGAGATAACATTTACCTCTGTTATCTCTTGCAGGGTTGTCATTCTTAATAGATGCCACAGTTCGTCGACTCTATAAAGGATGAAATCTCTGTTACTTGACCACCATATTATTGAAAACACAAACTGCAGCCCCACCTCTGCTTTTTTTCCACTGAATGAAAATAACAGCTACATCAGCAATACAGAGAGGTGATTGCTGCCAAATCTGTCCCTGAAGAGCCCAGGATGAAGACTGCTTGAACTCTAAGTAGTCTCCAAAACATTTTCTCTACACCCCTTGAGACCAGTTTCCCAAATCCCTCTCTGCCAAACCTGTTCTTAAAATTTTTAGAAGCCCCTATTCATTATAGGAAAAAGAAAGGAACACAGTTAGCAAATAGCTCCACAAACATTAAAGTTAAATTTAAAAATTCAAGCATAACAACATGTATAGGAGTACTGTAAGTTTAACATTAATGTGCTGCATAGATATTACCAACCTTCACAATTTTGTTTACTTTGGTTGATGGAGTAGGTGGTGGTGGTGTCTCTGGACTAGGTTCAATATCTTCATCAGGAGCAAGATCTGGGTTAAGTGAAAATATGCTCTCCAAGTCAATCTGTGTAAAATAATATAAAATGCATTGATGAGTCTCGAAACAATATTCAACATCCTCCTTTCTCCCGTTATGTTTGAGAATAAACAGTAAAGGTCTTTAGAGATTTTATTCCACAATCTGTTAATTCCAAAACTGTTATCTTGTTTTATGTTCACTAAAAACAGTGTGAGCTTTGGTCTTTATATTAGTTGAAGACACACCCTTCAGAAAAGGGATGAATTAAAACCAACCAACAGATATTAATAATTTTATAAAATTATTAAATTAAAACAGAAGTAGCTTGTATTGCTGTGGTAATTTGACTATTACTGCAAAATATGAAAAACATTCTGTACCATAAGGAGATCAATTATTTCAAATTTCCCAGACAGTGCAAGAGAAACAGAAGAATTACAACCACCCAAAAAATAAAAGCACAGTTGCAACCATGTTAAATTTATAATGCTATTTTTTTTCTTTTAAGTGTTCTTCATTCAGAATACTGTAGCACAGAACGGGGGATGAGTAGGCTCTTAAGAATAGCTGGCTTCAGGTCTATTGAAACTTGGTTTCCTAAAAATCTTAAATGGCTTTGGTCTCTCTAGACTGCCATTTCCCCTGGCTGGACCTTTCAAAGACCTCACTCTGTATGGATTCTGTGTGTCCAGAGGGATGAGCTCAGCTGATGAGATCACCAGGACTTCCTCACAATGTTTTTTTCTTTATCCTGTTTTCACAGAACTAGTGAAGTGTAATTATTTCTGAGATGCTTCTCCAAATCTCAGCTGAAACTGGCTAAAATGGTCCAAAATTTAAAGGAAGAGGTGATAGAAAACTTATACACAGAAGTTTCTCAAGGAAAGCAAGGCTGGAAAATTATTAACAAAAATAAATAAATAAGCAAACAAACTAGCAGCTCAATTCCTCAATAATACAAACACAGAAAGATTTCTGATCTAGCTCTCTCACTAGTTTCCTGTCTGAACTGGAAGCTCAGACAGTCTCAAAAATCCTATTTTTCTGCTTGTAAAAAGAGGATAACAAGGTCAGTCTTTGTAATCCGGTTCAAAATCAATAGATGAAAAGAACTATGTAAAACCTACGACACAGAGCTCAGGAAGTCAAATTTAATACAACAGAAACCAGCACTTGCCCAACAGCTCTCATGCAAAACAGTCTGTAATCAAAGAATCATCAGTTTACAATTTATATTTTGCTTCCAAGGCAAATTTCGAAGTAATATTCATGTAGAATACACATTTTTTAAAAGAGAAAGGTTCTAAAATAATTAAGTTTACCTCTTTGCCTTTAGTATCCCCATTTTCAATCCATTCAACAGTTACACTTTCATTATCTTCATTTAAGGATGTTACCATAGCTTGGTGAATTCGGCCTAGAAAGCAAACACAAAAGATCATTTATTAACTGGTGAAAAAATTTTCCAGAAGTTATTTTCATCCCTGCACTGAGACATGTACAGAGAGGCAGGAAGAACAGGGTTAAAAAAGTGAAGTGATAAACAGAATATGATTCCTGGCCACACACTGTGAAGTGACTCAGATCTGATCCACCAGTGGAGGCTGAAACAGGATGGTCGGTGTACAAGTGAAAGCTCAATGAACAGAAAACTGAGTGGTAAGTAAACAAAACACCACGCGAAAGCCACACCATTTGGACTCTCTTTTCTTGAAAGAAGAAAACTCCAACGCCATGAGTCTCCCACAAGCAGTAGCAGACAGCAGCCTTCCAGTATCTGAAAGGGGCCTACAAGAAAGTTAGGAAGGGGCTTTTTACAAGGGCTTGTAGTGATAGGATGTGGGGTAATGGCTTCTTACTGGAAGACGGTAGATTTATATTAGATGTAAGGAAGAAGTTCTTCACTATGAGAGTGGTGAGACACTGGTACTTGTGTGTTGACCAAGACAGGTTGCACAAGGAAGTTGTGGGTGCTCCATCCCTGGATGTGTTCAAGGCCAGGGTGGATGGAGCTTTGAGTAACCTGGTCTAGTGGGAGGTGTCCCTGCCCAAAGCAGGGGGGTTGGAACCAGATGATCTGATCAGTGGAACAGGTTGCCCAGAGGTGGTGGAGGCCCTAATCCTGGAGACATTCCAGGTCAGGCTTCATGGGGCTCTGAGCAACCTGACCTAGTTAGAGACGTCCCTGCTTATTGTAGGGGGCTTGGTCTACATGACCTTTTGAGGTCCCTTCCAACCCAAACTATTCTATGATTCCGTGATCTTGAAGGCCTCTTCTAACCCAAACCACTCTATGATTCTACATATTCCAACACAGGAGTGAAGCCCTCTGAAATGGCATTCTGATATCCATTTCTTATGGGCATTCAATCTGTTAGTAATTCAGCTGCAATTAAATTGTCTGCAAGAATAACATAAATAATTTTAAAAACAGCTGCTTACACAGACTGCTGAGCTGGAGTTAAGGCATCATTGTTTTAAATTCTCCACTGAAAGACCCAAAGCCAGCAAGNACCCAAACTATTCTATGATTCCGTGATCTTGAAGGCCTCTTCTAACCCAAACCACTCTATGATTCTACATATTCCAACACAGGAGTGAAGCCCTCTGAAATGGCATTCTGATATCCATTTCTTATGGGCATTCAATCTGTTAGTAATTCAGCTGCAATTAAATTGTCTGCAAGAATAACATAAATAATTTTAAAAACAGCTGCTTACACAGACTGCTGAGCTGGAGTTAAGGCATCATTGTTTTAAATTCTCCACTGAAAGACCCAAAGCCAGCAAGCTTCCATGAGGTACAATAAAATCAGTAAACTTTCAGAGGGAATAACAATTTTTTTTCCTAAATATGTAGTGTACTGCAATTTTTTATGTCCCATTTCCTACACACAGAAGCGAGGAGCAATTGGAAGAGCAGAGCAGCCATGCACTGACACAAAAGGATCAAGGCCCAGGTGTCACATTGATTTCACATCTGTGCTTTGCCCCAAGAGTTCTAAGAATCAGAGTTTCTAAAGAACACGCACCCAATGCAACTGCTCCTCTAACAAGCCACAGTACAACCAACCAATCCCTTGCTCCACCCACCCCAAGCCACCCCCCAGGTACCCAACGGCCACATGCAGCTCCCAAAGCACCAGTGACTGTTCTGGAGCAGCCCATGTGTAAGATGCAGCTGACAGGCTGGGCAACTGTTGGGGACAAAACACTGCATGGCCCTAACACACCTGCTCTGGTCTGGGTCTCCTCCAGCTTGCGCATTCTCTTCTCCTTTCCTAAAGCTCCCAGTCCCTCAGCTACACTTGTTTTCTCCTCTGCAAACTTCTGTTTTAGGCATTTCAGTCATAATTTGACAGTTTTCCAAAGTTAATGTTTTTATATACTTTATCCCAAATTATCTCACCTAACAGCACAAGTAACATATGTATACTGCTAATATTTCTCTTCCTGCAAAAGCTGCCTGAATGTTCACACCTAGTTAAGAATTTTGTGTTCTCTAATATAACGTGCAGAAGAAGAGACTAACAGATATTTAGGCAAAGCATCGCACTCGGGGACTCACTGAGCAGCCAGTGCCCCTGGGCAGCACGGCTTTCACAGCTGTGGTGTTCACCCCACCGGCAACACACGCTACAAATGCATTTACAACCTCCGCGGTTGTCCTTGCCTAAAGCATAAGATTCACTCCACCGCTAAAGAAGGTTAAGCAGTTTTTTTACTTCAGTCAGTTCCTTTCCTCTAGCATGAGCAAGTTTTTATTTCCCTGACCCAGGTTTTGCCTGAATAAACCCTCCCATCTGTGCTTCCTGAGCACCCTTGTCCTGGTCACCCCAGCTGTGTGCTCTGCAGGGATGGTCTGGCCTGCATTCCCCACCCAGGCAATGCCAGAAGACCCACAGGCAGGGACCACTGCCATGCCCTCCCCTTCACACCCAGGTGCTCCTCCCTGTCCCCTCACCCAAAGGTGAGGCACACATCCTGCCCTCAGGACCCTGACCAAATTCTGCTGGTGGCTGGGCGGAGGCAGACTCTCTCGCACCTTATTGCCTTGGACGAGCATTTTTGTGCAAGTTTTCTTTCTCTGTGCAAGGTCCTCAAAACACCTCTTCGTGAATTTTACTGCATTCAACAACCACTAGGGACTTATTTTGTGCAAGAACACCCTGTTGTAGAGTTGTTTCAATCAGCTATCTGGTCCATCAGCAAAGCCACAACAGAATTTGTGACAGTGCCACTCCTGCCATTTCTACAAAGAGCTTGCTGGGACCACAAGGACACAAAAACTCTGGAAACTGGAAGACTCCTCAAGCTTAACATTGGTATAATCTTCTGCTATTGTTTTAAGGCTCGGCCCAGCTGTCAATCCAGAATAAAGAGAAAAACAATATATTAAAACTGTAAATTCAGCAAAACACATTCTATACAATATTATAATAATCTTTACTATGTTACCAGATTCTATAAATTTTGAAGCACTATTCACAGCTGAAACCTGTGATTAGTCAGAGAGCCATCATGTAAGTCCTATTACTTGCTCCTATGTTCTATTATCTTGAGAATGAATAATAATTTAAAAATATTTAATCTTTATCATAACAAGTAAAAGGAGATCAAAGCAGGCTGACAAATGAATAGAAAATACTGAACACTCTCACAAACACAGTAAGCCAGCATGCCACAACAAAAGAATCACAATAAAACTTCCATCTCTGTGCCAGATTTCATCTGTTCCCTGGCCAAGAAAGTCAGGACTAAATAAAAAAAAAAAAAGATAACAAAAATAAAAGTTATGTCCATCTTCCAAATATTCTCAACTTAAACAGAAAATGTATATTATAATGTTTAAACTGGCAGTGTACCCATACAATTTGTTCCTAAAAATTCTTTGTGCTACCAAGTTTACATGTTATTGAAGTGCCAGAAAGCACATTTACTTCTTTACAATTGCCTCTTGCTCTCTGCAAACAGGGTTCCATTATAATTTTCTAGTACACAGCTGAATACAGCAGCTGTGAAATTCAGGAATGCCAGCAACCAATTAGGCTGGCATAAACCTCGTCTAGCATATAAAGCAAGACCAGGCTGCAAATACTAAAGCATAAGAGCCAAATCAATCTGCAGAGAATGGTTGAAGGCAGCATCCCTGCTTTCTATTGCATTTTCTAGAGTTAGTATCAAAATCTGAAATATAAACACATCAACGTAAACACGAATGTGCCATATGACAAACTGAAAAATGAACAAGTGATTCAATGAAGACTATCTGCACATACATCTCAAAAACAAAAGAAGAAAGTAGAGCCATACTGCTGATACACTGACTCCTCAGTCAGCATTTCTTTAATTTTGAGTGCCTCTCCTCACATGATTAGAATTCATATCACAGGCAAAACTTTTTCTGGGAAGCCATTGCATTGTTATAGGGCTCAAAACTATTAGACAAGTTATTTGAAAAGACTATTATTTTTGTAAATATGTTCCGTCATACAGCATGTGGCATCTGTTTTATCACCTGCTAATTAGAACATGCAGAAAACAGTGCTGCAAATAGAGCAATACAATACAAACCCATGTGAAGCCAACATTTTACAATTACCTTATACACACATACATTACAATATTCTCACCATAATGAATACTACTGAAGAACATCAACACTCCATTCCCTCTCTTCCTAGTCATCTGATAAACATGTTACAAACAGAAGCAAGCAAGCATAAACCTCTGCAGAAATATCAGATAAATCCCCTCTATTGTTCTTATGGTAGCTATTTGTGCAAAAAGAGGTCCAGGAGGCAGCAGCAAAAGCAAATAACCAGGGCTAATTAAAACATTTCAACTAACCCTCAAACTAGGTAGCAGTGAGACCTGGTCACAAATACCAAGCTGTATTTAGATCCTTACCTCTAAGCAAAAGGAACATTTTCTACCTGCAAAATTTCTCCAAACCACTACAAATTTGAAGAATTGATCAATGACATGGCCTTTCTTTTCTAATACTTCTCAGAAATTTAAGTTATAAGTGCTAAATACGAGTTGGTGTCTCCTAAATTACATATAGTCTGGGCTACAGCACTGGCTGACATGTGACTGAAAACCCTTTGCACTCTCCCCCTTGACTCAGGAAATAAGGCTGGAAAAAGACCACAGCCTTTTCCTCCCTTCCATATAATTAAGGTGTCCCAAAAGACACTGTACTCGCACATCTTATGCAAAAGTTTTGTGAAGTCTTAGAAATACCTTTGAGCTGTAATAATTGAAAATTTACACACAGGCTCAGGCTATAGAGAAGAAAGGTTCATAACTTCCACTATGACCCTTTCATTCCTCCCCCAAAAACAGTAGCAGGACGCCACCTGACAGCATTACCCTATGACCATCATAAAGTTTTTTAAGCCTTGTCAGCTCAAATCCAGGCAATTATTATTACCAGACTATGGTAAAGTTAATGGACTAAACCTTCAGTAAAGGAAACTCACAGCTTATGTTACATCCTCTGAACTTGCCACTTCTTCAGGAGCATAAATGTGTTACATTAGCTCAGGCAGTGGTCTGTCAGCCGAGCACTTAGCTTTTCTGAGTGCATCAATAGTAGATCTTTCACAGATCACTGCAGCAGAAGTTACCCACCCCTTAAAGGACTGTAATAGGCATTTGTGAAATAGCTATGATTTTCCTAATCATATTCATGAGGGACTAAACATGAATATTACCTCATCTAGAGACACCTGGATAGGACAGACCTTCAAACTCTGTCACTTGATGTCAAAATTACAATTGCAAAAGGAGGAATTTTCTTCATTCTCTCTTAAAAATAACACAAACCCCAAGTTACCTATAAAAAAAATATATGTTTAGGAAAAACATGAGGCTGTAAATCCAGAAGAAGCACTTACAGAATCACCATGGTCCAGAAAATTGTCTCCTGCACTATGGGCTACAATCCTGGTAACACTGGTGGAAAGGCTTTCCTGATCTCACAAAGCTCAAGGGAATTGAAAAATAAGCATCTACTCACCAAAAAATGCCTATACTAAACTTCAAGGAAAAAATTCCAAGGAAAAAGAAAACTTCAGGCTCAGTGTCTCCAGCAGTGCCAACATCCCTATTCAGACAACCTGCACTTGGCATGGTCCTCCCTGCTCTACACAGGCAGTCCTGCTGCTAATGACTCAAGGAAAAAACAGCAGTTACTAGTGACATCTTTTTTCTCCAGAACACTAAAGATGTTTGCCTTTATTTTGTTTCAAAGTTTCATTTATCCACAAATAAGTAGACTTTCATTTTCTTGGTATCTACCACTGTTATACTTTAGTTTTGTTTTACTTAACCATATAAATTTATTTCGGTTTTGACAGCCTTCTGTATTGTCTTTCTGTTACCTTAGCTAGAGTGCTATTACACCGCCAAAGGGGTCATGAAACATACACATAACTGCCATATTTCTAAGCAAGTTTTTAAATATAAAAAAATATAATTTTAATTAGATATATTTTAATAATTTTTTTGAATGATCTCTACCTACCAACTCATTTTGGTTTATTCTCTAAATTATCACAACAATACCCAAGTCCTTCAAATGACAAGCACGTTGGAAGCACATTTTATGATCTCTGTAATCCTCTACAACATAACAGAGGATTTTGAGAAGATAAACTAGTATTACCCAAAACAAGTTTTCCACATCTGAATATGTATTCCAACTCTGAATTAAAATCCAAATTAATCTACCCTCACACCCATCCAGAAAGATATCAAACTCAGAAAAATCCCCATCTGATCTTAATTTCTGTGCAAAACCCAGTCAAACATAGTGCTTTAGGAAAACAAAGTTCACAGATCTTACTGACAGTCCACTAACAAATGAGGGAGAAGAAAAAAACACAAAGACATGCCACTGAACTGTATAATATTTAGCTTCAAAATACAAACAGAACATTTAATGTCCCTCAGACAGCAAACAGAACTTAAGTGACCTTTTGCTTCCCCTTGCATTCAACACCAACAAACCTCTCCAGTCTGAACCCGTAAATTATAATTCACCATGCTCAGTCTAGCTGAACTTGTTAGCTGTCCATACTAATGCACCTTCTCTAAAGCTGTTACCTCAAGCTGCATCCCAGAGCTGCTGTCATGTTTTTTGCTTCTCTAATAATTGTCAAATCTCCAATCTTTTCACATGTGATTCATTGGGTTTTTCTGCTGACCTTTCATTTTAAAAGCCAATCTCTAAAATTTTCCCTTTACATTCAAAACAAGTTTCCTGTGGTTTCCCCAGTTAGAGGGACACTTTGGGTTTTTACTTCCTTTCAAAGCAGGCCCTTGGGGTGGGGAGCTAATACTCCTTTAAACACATTTCAAAGGGCATTATTTTATATTAGTGGGCTTTTCCTAAAACATCTTCCTTTTACTTCCTTTCAAAAGCTGCAATTGGCAAGGAAATCAATGGCAGTCATCCCACCAGCTTCACAAAAGGTTGTCAAGAGTATCTCACCACCATAGAACTGGGAAGCAACAGCTATATATTGCCTCTGTAGGTGTCAGTGTCAGAGTGAGAGGAGACTTGTTTCTAAAGCAGTAAAATTCACAAAGAATACTACATCATGACGGCCAACATTTGCACTGATGTTTAGATATGTACCAGCAAGTTCTCTGCTCTACTGTGCCAGTCATCCTATAATTTTTAAGAATGGTAAGTTCTCCACACATAACTTAGCCATAGAAAAAGATCACAGAATGCTTTGGGTTGGAACGGACTTTTAAAGGTCACGTAGCCCAACCTGATTGCAATAAGCAAATACATCTTTAACTAGATAGGGTTGCTCAGAGCCCTGACCAACCTGACCTTGAATGTTTCCAGGGATGGGCCTTCTACCACCTCTCTGGGCAACCTGTTCCAGTGTTTCACCACCTTTATCAATACTGGAAGGAAGCATCTGTCCAATATCTAATACATAGAATCAGAGAATTATTATGGTTGGAAAGGACCTCTAGGATCATCAAGTCCAGCCATCATCCCAACATCTCCCTAACCACTAGACCACAGCCTCAAGTGCTACATCTACTTGTTTTTTAAACACCTCCAGGGATGGTGACTCCACCACTTCCCTGGGCAGCCTGCTCCAGTGCCTACCATAAGTCCCTTAGAAACCCCTCAGTAAAAAGAATACATTTCACCTTTATGTTATGAAATGGTCTGCCTCTGCTATTCACACCAGAAAGCTGCACTAGCACCTTGCTGTCAACAAATACAAGCTTCTTTATAGATTACATGTGTTCATGGTCATTTAGTACTCTGTGCTTTCCTTCACGGCTTGTACAAACACACCCGTACAAGAACAGTATCTCTACCCACTTCAGTCTTTTAGGAGTATTTCCTTTTCCAACGCTGTCAACCAGGATGAGGTGCAATACTCCACAGGAGCTCCAGACTCCTTTCCACAGGAGCACTCACTGCCACGCAACAGTAATTTTAAAATTGCACTCACTTTTCTCCTTGTCACTTCATCCTAGTAGTCCACACTTAATTTATTAACAAGAATATCAAGATTCTTCTCCTGTCACTTACAGTTTATAGTGTCCCGATCTATAGCAAAAGCACATTTACTCTGCACCACATTTTACCCCAGCTGTTTCATTCCATACTTCTCAATCTTCCTGCACAACACACAATTCCACAGGGATGATACTCCCACACTAGCATAGTAATGAACTATCCCGAGAACAACGTTACTTATGTGTTATGACCAGGAGTAAGTAATTGTAATGTATTGGAAAAAAACAGCCAGTCATTCCCAAAACTGATCCCAGAAGGCATACTATTAGTTAGAAATTACTAGGTATGCTATCATCACCTGTCTTAAACAGATTACCGTTCTTGTATTAAACTTCACCTGAATCATTTTTCATACTTTACAAAACATTTTACTGAAATTCAGAGAAACTTATGGCTGACCTTGATACTGGTAATGCTGCACAAAGCCTCTCCCACACTGGTGCCCCAGTAGAGCCAAGCTCAGGTCAGGTCGTTTCACACTCACTTCCAAGATTCAGCACTGCATTTACCTGCTCCACCTCTGGGACACTAGTTTGGGACACAGAGACTAGAAGCACTTCAGTACTGTATGATCCTAGAATCCTTTCATTAGGTTTGCAATTTTTCCTCTTGTTTTAGTGCAAAATCAAGCAGGATGAGCTGTGATCACTTTTGGTATTGATGCTAATGTGATGGCAAATTGCACCATGACTTAAAATCCTTTTATTCATTTATGCTGGTTTTGCCCACAACAGTCTTTCTGATGGGGAAGGGAAGCAACTCCTAGGAGGACAAATAAGCTTGCTGTCGAGTTACATTATGTCATGCTCTTACTGGGCATAACCCATGATAAAACTACTCATTCTCAAGCAGCAGACAGTACTAGGTTTTAATAAAAAACCCTCAATTCCTGGAGATCACCTCAGCGCCTTTTTTTCCAGACTGCACCACAGACAGAAACCTTAAGACAATGGGTACAGGTTTGTTCGTGTCTACAACAGCCCTGGGGCAGCACCCTTCATGGCACATTGCTCATAACTACAGCAGTTCGTACTCAACCCACGTCCCACAGTTGAGCCTACAGCAGCAAGCCATAACTGCAACAGGAGCTGATCTGCAGAGAACAGCAGGTGGTGTTGGAGATCAGATATTCATACCACATGGTTTGGAGGGCATTAGGAGGGGTCTAGTGCCACAAACTGCACACCCCATGTTGGAGTGTATCATGTGCATATTTGGAATGTACCCTCCAGCTAAGTTTTATCCAAAATTAATTTAATGTGCTCCAAGGCCATATTCAAAGCCAATTAAAGCATAGCACAAGGACACAAGGGATGTCCAAAGTTCACTTTTGATCCAAACTGAAATCCTTGTATAGGGGCACCCCTATGGTCCCAATTGCCACGCCTAGAGCCCTAAGATCTCTTAATTTTTTTCTTTAATGGTTATTCACCCTGACCTACACAAACGCAAGAAAACTGCATTGCAGACTCCCATATGATGATTTTAGAGCATGAAATGCATGTGCTGCATGACCAGGGTCACACACAAGAATATAAAAGTGTGATGCTTACAAAAATGCAGAAGGACTGTCTGCGCAGTGATACACAAATGATGCAATTCAGGTCTCCTATCAAAAACTTGTCAAAGAAGTCTAGGTTTCCTCTAGGCAGCAGGTCATCTGGTTCACTCCAGATGGGAGCCTGGAAGTGAACTAGTGCGTGTGCAATAAGGATATGATCAAGGTACAAGGATGCTAGACTAAAATGAGGTGCAAGATAAACTCACAATTAGAACAGTCCAAACCATGAAATACTTTAATCCTCTGTACAAGAAGATTACATGCAAACAAGTGCTAATGAAGGAGTGAACTGGGAAAGTAAAGCCTTGTCTTCTTTTATTATATAGGCCTTTCCAAACATTAGCTAGAAACTTACACTTCATCTTCCAGCCTGGTGTTCATCTGCACTCAGAATTACATTAAATTTGAGTTCTGATCCTTTGGCAAGACAACTTTTTGGGTAATCAGATACCACAGCTTCAAAAGGGTCTCTCAAAAATAAGGGAGCACACAAAAAGGTGGCAGATGAGCTTCAACATAGACAAAAGAAGGATACCATACCCAGAGAAAAAAAAATAATATAAATTATGGGTACACATTGCTGAAACTGGAACTAGAAGTTACAACCCAAGTAAGAGATTCTGAAGTTAACAGAGTTCTCCAAAACCATAGACTCAATATGCAGCTGCAGCAACAAAAAAAGGCAGTAAAACACAAAAGCAAGTGTCATTTTCAAACTATAAATAAAATTTTGGTACACCCACATCTCAAGTACTGTGGCACTAGTCTTCACACCTCAAAAAAGATGTAATAGAATTACAGAAGGTAAAGAGAAGAAAAACTAAGAGTGAATGAAGAAATCAAGGTGGGTGAGACTGCTCACTTTTGAGGAATAGGCTGCAGGAGGATTTGGTTGCGCTTTACAACTGTAAAGGAAAAAAAAGTGGAAACTTATTCACCAAATCCTGCAACCCTAAAGCTGGGAGCAGTCTCTACAGGCACATTGGTCTCAGGCAGATGAAAGTTGTAATGTACTTTTCTATGCAGCAAGCAAGAACTTCCACAAGAGGTTGTGGAGGCAGACAGTGTAAGCTGGGTCAGAAAGGTATTCAATAAATTCACAGACAATACAACTATAAATGGATATTTAATAGGACTAGGCAGAGTTGTACTTTAATATCCTAGATATAATTCTGAATACTGGGGGAAGACAAAGACTACGGACAGTGGCAAGGCAGACCTGCTTTCCCTAAATAGCTTCTCCTACCACTGTTGGGCTATGTGAACCATTGGTCTGATCCACTGGGGTACTTCTTATGGTAGTGGTGACTTAAGGAGATGGGGGAAAAAGGCAGAAACACTTCAGAAGCTTTTTTAAAAAAAAATTAAAAATCACATTCTCCAATTTCAGTGTCTTACAAAGAGTCTTCTAAAGAGACTTATAAAGTCTTATCCTCTTTTCATAAAGTAATCTTCATTTTGTCATACATTCATTTAGCAATCTCCCTTCCAAAGTGTAAAAAAAGCTCAAACTTAAACAATAATCTACCTGTTTTCAAAATGCCTGTGAGCTTTTCAAATGCCTGTTGGTCCCTTCTATGGCCCATATGAACCCCATCGCATTCGCAGACTTATGGAAGATTAAGTAGAGCTGCAAACTTAAGTAATCAGAGTTGTAAAGTTATTCAAATGAGAACAAGGCATCAAAGTATGTCATGACAGTATTTTCTGTCCTCTATCATATTGTTCTTTTGCTGCTGCTGCATAAGTGAAGGTTTTCATTCAATCCCTGGTGATGACATTCAAAGCTTTCCTATGAGTTGACAACTTGTAAACAAGTTGCAGAAGTAATTCAATGTCTTATTATTTATTTTTTTTTAATTTTGTAACACTTACCATAATTTGACATCTTTTTGCACACTTAGCCAGCAGTTCCTTGGAGTCCTTTAGGACAGTTTTGCAGGCAGCTTCTTTAAAATCATTTAAAACTGCTTCTGAAAGTTCCTTTCAAGAATACTTTGCTATATACTTTTGCATATCAAAGTCCTCTGTGTTCAGTATAAATTTCAAAACAGTTATGGTATGTAGGAGAAAAACTAGATTCGACCTAGTATCTCTTTTAAACAGCACTGGGGTTTAGTGATTGTTTAAATTTTTTTAGCAACAGGATTTAAGGTTGTGGTGGATTCAAATAGTGTGGTAAATACCCTCTGCCAAAAGATTGAGATGATTTGGCCAGTCTTCTCTCTCCCTTCCCCTTTTCTCATTTTGTTTGTTGCCTGAATACACAGCAGAGACTTCCTTTTCATTATTTTCTCTATTTTCTCCAAAGCTGACAGTAGCTGCCTAGAAACAATAGCTTCCTGCATCACACAGAAAATTTCTAGCAGTATCTTCTATAGATGTTTTCAAATGGTATCACTTGCCTTTCATGACTCACTCTGTCAAATAGTGTTTTGTTATTTGGTTGGCTGGTTGGTTGTTTTTCATTTCCCTTACTTCACAGTATGACATTTAGTAAGAATATTTACCATTACTAGACTTATTACAGAGCTCCCAACAGTTGCTCTGGGTTAAAGTCAGAAGCCTTTATTCTAATACAAGTTTAAAGCTTGTATTTTTCCTTTATCTTAACAAGGTTCTAAAAGCTCAAATCAACAAGAAAACTTTTATGTAATATTTCAATCCTTCTCTGTGTTTGATGAAAGCTTATTTTAACATAAAAATCATCAGACTGTGATTTATATTCACCTCATTCATTAGTAACTGAATTCCTATCCTATTGGCATGTGAAAATGAACTGAGAAGTTCAATTCATGAAAGTATAGAACATGCAAACCCAACCCAAAATCAAAATAGAAACTTGGAGTTTTCCAAAATCTGAGTGCACATGTGCTTTTCAAACTGAATTAATTTCCACTGCTCTCTTCCTAGAGACAGAGATCCTCATCACTGTATCATTACGCATGCATGAATTTCTAGCAAACACTTTTATAGATCAGTCGGAAATACACCGCAAACTCCATATGTAGATCAGCCACAAGGGTAAAATAACACATTTTAGTAAAATGTGCAGCACTGTGCAACAACAATTCTAAAGCTAAACTCTCAAAGTGCACAAGTTTGCTCACCTTGCTCCTAAAGAGAAAGCTCTAAACAAAGCCCACACTCCACCTCCCACCACTCACACATTCGGTGTGTTCATCCATTGAAGGCAACTCTTCGCATACTATCCTGTAAGTAACAGAAGAAACTGAAAATACTCACACTTCCGAAACCTGGGATTAGACAGAGCTGTCAGTGTCTGATGGGAGCTGTGAGAAACTCAGGCTTGCACCTGATAAAGCTTCAATGGGATTGATGATAACTTGAAAGCAAGTAATGTTCCCCTATGTGAAAAGCATGATCACCCACTCATAAAAAATGAAACCAAAGTGAAAGATTTGTCGTTATCTGCAGGCTACCTGAAGTCACTTTATTACTGCTTGGGATTGGACAATTAGGTTTACAGTGTTGGTGCTGCAGAAGTGCCAACGAATGCAGCACTGTTCCCTTTACAAGTCTGCAAAACTTAAAAGCAGCTTATGCCTGATGCAACCAGAACCGTCACTAAGCAAAAACAGTAAGCTATACTGAAAGCATATTATTTGAATAAAGCAAAAAAACCCCAAAAAATTCTACTACCATTCCAGCCTTTAAGCAGCAAAATCCCTCATTTTCCTTTCTCGAGTCAAATATAAAATCAGACTCAGTGTTGCTGAACAAGACACTGTTCTAAAAAAAAAAAAAAAAATCACCTGATAAAGTGGTGTAATTTCTAAATCTAACTGATAATTCACACTTTTTAAATGGTCACTTACATTTTTGCGTAGACAAACAGTCTTACAGAGTTATCTTCAAGATCTTCTACCTACTTCTTTTAACTAAGCAGTTCTAAAATTAGCTTGGCTTCCTAGCAACATGAAACAACTGAATTATGACTGTTACAGTAATCAAAAGTCTTCCAGGCATGTTCTGCTCATGTAAATGATACAGTGCACTACACATTCAAAAAAAACCTAATAAGCATAAGCCTGATAACTTCATTCTCTTTTCCAGGAAAGGTAATTCTAATGCAATTTTTCACACAGCCTTACTACCTTTTGTCTAACAGATGTAAAATCCAGTTTTACATATTTAGCAATGACCAAATTCAAAGACAGCACAACTAGCTCCACAGAACACTTTTTATCACAGAAATGGCAATGCCATCTTTGTAACACCCTCGCAGAGAACTACTACCTGCACCTACTCTTCTTCCCAGGAGCATGGAGAAGGGTGGCACAAGAGAAGAACATCCCATACTACCTTCAATGGAGGCTCTGTTTTGAGAAAAACATTTAACATGGCAGGTGTACTTTACAGACCTCTAGTAAATCAACAGCTTGTGGATGTTCTAAGCAACAGGTGACCTGTTTATCATGATACCTTCTGCGGACATGAACAAAGCACATTTCCAGGGTACCAGACACAGTCAGTACTTACTGTCTCATAACTAAACACTCACTACAGAATTCAAAGCACCCCTTTACAGAGGTCAAAGGTGTAGGAGAATTATGTCAGTCACCTGTCTACCTCTATATTGAAAGCACTACAGGAAATTAAAGACTTTTTTAATTCTCTAAGTGAAAATATAAAAAAATTTAAATAGTACTCAAACACCAATATAAACTGTGAATACTTCAAAGAAAGGAACAAGGACAGGAAGGACGGTAGAAGCACATGTGCCTGCACATACACAATACAAACAAATTTGAGGATACAGTTAACAGTATTTTAAGAGTCTACATCTGGATTATCACAGTCCTAGTTCCCCTCCCTGTCTTCCCTACAACACATCTAACTGAAAACTGACACTGATGCAGCGGACAGACGAAAGCAGCCCAGAGTTAAACATCTTCAACAGCTGTGGAATCACAGAAATAGTCAAAATTAATTGTAGCTAACTTGACTATGATGAGTGTCTAACAGCCTAAATTCTCTATCAAATTCCAGAAAAAACTGATTCAAACAATGTTCAGTTTAATACTGAGAACAACTTAAGTAAAACCCAAATGTCACAATAAAAGCCAGAAGTTTGGAATATACAACTACAAGCAAATTTTTTAAAATTACATTAGAAAGAACTGTAACTAATCCCTCCAAAAACATTAAAAGACTTCTGAAAAGACACAAGTGGTGAAACTGGAAAACATACATAAGCTTTCACACAAGCAAAAATATTTGTTCATATACCTGAAAGCTTGTTCATGTGTTTGAAATAGTTTAACAGATTTAATACAGAATGTATTACAGCTCCATAAAAACCTTCTACTCTAAGTCTGGAAATATGCACTGAAAGCATCTACACTTCCTAATAATTTTAACAATGCTACAGAGGCATAATCAGAAATTGACTACGAAAAGCCAAAGTCTTCTTAAAACATCTTCAATTTCAAATTACAAATACTATCATGCCTGGCAACATACTTTGTTTATCACACATTCTTACTACTGGACATAGTCAAGACTGCTTGGTAGTCCTGAATGTGGACTTCTGTATCTTACTTTCTGCATTACATTATAGATTTAACTTAACTCTGACAAGTTAACCTTTAACGTATCAAGTGAAAAAGTATCAAGTAAAAAAGTAGCAAGAGTCACTGAATTCTTTTCAGAATTCCTCTATGGAATAAACACGCTGTAAACAACTAACAGTGAACATCACATTTTAGTGTACACCATGGGTTGATCACAGCATTCTCTTCCTGATACTAAGTCCAGTCACAGCATGGTGAGAAAGCCAAGATAACCCCAAAAAAATATGTTGACAAAAAAGTTTTGTTTATTTTTTTTATTTAAATAAAATCACACTTCATGATATAAGTAGTAAATGTTTACAAAGGAAAAAATTAAGCAAGAACAAAGCAATGAAGCTAATTGATTCTATTCTGTTACTTATTCCTCAAGCACAAAAATCACAGTAGTGTATCCCAGAGGTCAAGCCAACAAATATACTACAGATTTTGTGCTCCATTGAAGAAGCTCACCCAGTAAACACTTCATGCTCATTTCTCTACATTGGCCTATGCTAAGTGGATGTATTAAGAGAATTCAAAAGGCTAATTTATCTTCTAGAGCAATAGAAAAAGACACTTTTGCAATGACAGTGCTCTTCAGTCAGGCAAGACCTCTTACCAACAATTAATCACCTCTTCCCCCTTCAAAAGGTGAGAAGCCATGCTTGGTGCCACAGAGGCAAAGTAAAGTCTTCAGTTCATAAATCCACAAGAAGAAAAGTAAAAGCACCCCTAGTAAAAGCAATCCTAGTAACCACATACAGCTCTAAATACATTATTGCCTGTATGTTCCACACTTAAAGATGGGAAGATACTCTGAAGATTAGGACACAACTCTTGTCATTCAAAAGCTATTTATACAAAATACAGAAGGCCTACAGAAATATCTGAGGATCTGTGATTTACAGTGGATATTTACTTACAGGAAAACAAAAGCTGAGCACTTAAAAAGGGATTCCAAAAAGGACACAGAAAATTTAACACATCCTCCTGGTCCACAATTCTGTAGGAAATATCCCCAGAAACTCTGGCTTTAACAATATGTCCTGGTTCAGCCAGGAT
>VYZX01022997.1:0-40133 GCA_013401335.1 Brachypteracias leptosomus
CAAGGTAAACCCACCACAATGATCCATTCTAGTCCAGAGGACGTTATTAATTCATTGGATAGTCCTACTGTAACATTCAAGATAGAAGCAGTGTCATTTGAAATTTTCCAGCTGTGTATTTTGATATGTTGGATTATTTTCTTCCTTGAACAAGTTCTTGAAGGTTAATGAAGAGCAACCTTTTTTTTTCCAAGGTAAAAATATTAATAGTCGCATAAAATTTCTTGGTGTCTGTTGTCTCATAGCACCCAAAAAGGTGTCTCATACCTCCTGAGCCCAGACTTCCAAGACTAGACCGATTCATGGACAATTTGCCTTTTTGCATATCTGTGTCTCAGCTGATATTTCACTTTACATATTCATTGGTGTTTGTGTAGAAAAATATCTGTCTTGCAAAAAACAGGTAATCCTTCTTGTAACAGGGAATTGTATTTGACAGAGTCTCTGATTTCTGCTGCAGGACTGACTCTTGTGTCTTGTGGCAAACTTCTATAGAGAAACTAATTTAAGCCCTGTTTTTCTGTACCACCAAGAAGGATGACAATAAAAGATACCTTAAAAAACAGAAAACAACAACTGCCAAAAAAGAAGAAAGGAAGTAAGAAGATTTGGTTGTGCGTGTGTGCCTTGCCCTTTGGATAAATTACTATACAGCAGGGATTGCAGCTACAGAAAGAGAAGAAACAGGGATATTTGTGAGCCTTCTCATACGATTCTTTAGATACCATCTAGGCAGTATCTGCTTACATCAAAAAATAAAAGGGACCATCCAGAAGTCACGTCTCCTGAAATCACAGACCATCATGCAGTGGGAACTTAATAAAGATTAGTTTACTGTAAGTATGCCAGTTGAAGAGCCCAAGGCCTGTGTTCTGCACTGTTGTGCTTTCCTTTGCATACGTGATGTGTGTTTTACTGAAGATTTTACAGTGATATCTTGCTTGAAGTCACAAGGTGACTGTTCCCAGGCTCATCAGATTCAGTGCAGCTTGGTAGACTGGTTCCAAATTAAAAATGGAGTTAAGAGTAGGTTACATTGAAACATTCAGGTAAATCAAATTATTGCAAGTAACGTAATCAGCAAAGTTTCAGCCTATTCTGTGTTCATGTTCTTCTATAGTTTTTCTGTTCTGTTTTTTAAAGAGCTTGATCATCTCTGAACAAGGACATCTTGTTGTCCTTCTGCATAAAAAGGAGAAATTTTCCTCTCCTTGGTGATGAGCAAGTAATCAGAGCAATCAAAATATACTTTCCTGAAGAGCCAGATGAATAAATGACCAAATGTTTCTATGATGTTAACTTGGTCTCCACCCTCCCAATCATATTCTGAAGGAGATGAAACTGCATTTGTCTCTTTGGCAACAGTGGACGAGCAGGTGGCTCAGAAATCCCCATACTTTTGTGGGAAAGACTGAAATATCCTCAGAGATGACTTCACCACAGACACCATAGGGTTTTAAGAAACATCCATTTTTTTTAAAATCTATTTTTCTCTTTAGCGTTTTCTCTTTAGTAAGTGATTGACTTATGAGCAAACAAAATCCCTCACAGGACCAAGTCTTCTCTTAATCCCAGGGTAAGGATCCTGAATAGTTGAAAACTTGCTGTTTCTTCCAAAAATCCGTGACTAAGCAAGGAATTATGTCCTTCTGTTTTTTAACATGCTTTAAAGGGATATGACAATGCTTTTGATTTGCTGAAATTGATAGGACTCTTACTGTCCGACTGACTTTGAAAAGGAACTGAAATGCGATTGCTCAGCATGCCGATGTAATGGAAAAGCACAAAGCACATGATGTCTTTTGAAAAGAGGTCTGCAACCCTCTGCCCGTTACTGTGAATGTGGTTTGGGATAAGAAGAAAGGTGGTCTTACCTTAGTTGTTACAGGACATTTCTTCCTTTCCTGTGTAACAAAAGGTACTTTGAAGCATCATGTTCAGCTTAATACCACACATGCATCCCTAAGGAGAAATTAATCACCTCTCTATGTTCTGCTTTCTTGTGTGGCTATGTACCAGGTAATGTTCAGGCATGGGAAGGGGCTTTTGACTAGGTCACATGATATGCTCCATCAGAGAAAGCAAAGAGTTTGTCTTGCTCTCCTTCTATAGTCCTGATGTGGCCTCTGGACCAGCAATTGAGTTATGCTGAACTATGGGAGAGAATGAAAAAGTTGTCTTATTAGTTTGAATTCCAGATATGGCCATTTCACAGCATCACTGAGCCTTTCCTGGAACTGGTGCCTTCTGTTAGAATGCATTTAGGACTTTCATCCTTCCCCTGAGTGGGAGTATATTGCTTTGTGGTAGCTCTGCACCACTTCCTGCCTTTTGAGTAGACTGCTTTAGTGTTTTCCTGAAAACCATTTGTAATGGCTTCTATCCAGAGGGATGTTCTGTTTTATCATGGGTGACTACAGCATTTGGGCTATGCTCTTATTCACAGTAGACTTTTTTGGTGAATAGACCAACAGAAGTGAGAAGAGACTTCTTTCCTTTAAAGGGTTCTTCACCCAGGGACTCTGGGAGAAGTGTTTACATCCTGGCATGGAAACTGCAAGATTAAGGTGTTTATCTGGGCAGAAAGAAAATAAATTAGCAGTGTTTCCTCTCTCACAGGATCTTGTCAAATTTTGGACTTTGAGGCTCTTGGGGATTCTGTAAGAACAGCAATTACTCAAATGGGAAGAAAATCTGGATTCAACAGAGGATGTAGATGCTCCTAGACAGGAAAAGTGCATGGCTGAGAATTGAATGTTGTTTTTTATGCTCATCTGACCACAAGTCAGATTTCTCATCCCTTAGAGACAGGGAGCCTCTTCTGAGACAACAAGAAGCCTTTTGGACTGTATTAGAGAGTTGTCATGTTACTCTGCTAACAGTAAAGGTACTGTGAAATTTCCACCATCTGTTGTCTCCTCCTCCCCCTTCCAATCCTGTGGTGTTTTGCACATATGTAGTGATTGTGGCTAGGTAAGATCTTCCTGAGTCCATTTTAGCATTTGAGGTCTGCGCAGACTTAGAGTTGTCTTTAGAAAGCTGCACCTGTATGAGAGGTTTTCACCATGTCCTTTTGAAGAATGTATCTTTGTTATCTGTCATTTCAGTAGTGGTGTGTGAATTTGTGACCTTGTCTTCACTTTTATAATGCCTCTAATAAAATATGTATATATGCATATACTTGCTTGGAACATACTTGAAATTTTCATATTAGGAAAATATGGTTAGGAATTCTCCTATTCAGAGATGTCAAGCCTTGTTCTAGGTGGGGCTTTCCAGGTAGTCCATAAAACAGAGTGATCTGGATACTAGATCTCTTCGTGTTGATCCACAAGAAAATCAAGAGTTTGGGCTCCCTGCTGTATCATATAACGATTCTTTGGGAAAGCTGTATAGCTGTTTTGAAATCTGAAATGAAGACCTGGATTCTACAGATATTCCACCACAGAAATCAGTAGTTTGAGAGTTTTCTGTCATGGGCTGATTGTCCCTTGTCTTTGGTCGTACCTTGGAACAACTTCTGACTGTACCTAACACTTAAAGGCACTCGCATTGCATTTTCCTCTTGCTAAAACCTTCTTCTCTCTCCTTCACAGGAATTCAACTCTCCTAGTTTGTGGTCCAGCATTTTGACAAGTTGGTGGTAGTCTTAGAAAACAACAGTACATTTATTACATTACATGTATAGAGTTTATATAGCAAATAGGTTAGATGCAGTAGATTTGTTGGGGGCGATTTGTCTCCTCAGTGAGGTACTACACGTGCCGCAAGGCCACGATGTGCAGCCAAGGTTCTAGTTGTAGTGGGAGAATGACCCTGAAGTTGTATGTGCACAGTAGCTTCAGTGTGCTGCTGCAGGATGACACCACCAGTGTGATCCCATGTTTTCATGGGTTCAAAAGATTGAGGAGGAATCAAAAGAGATAGAATTCCTTTAACTTTCTACTTCTGAGAATTGAGTGTTGTGGGGAATTTTCTGCAATTACTCTGAATTGCTTCTGAGAGAGTTCTGGGGAACTTTGTCTGCTTTCTTGGATTTAGGGGATTTTTTTTCTTTTAAAGTAAAATGACACATTTTGTAATTGGACACTAGAAGTGAATTATTAATAAGGATTAGTGCAAGGGAGATTTTTGATGCATATGAAGAAATGTTACTATAGCATCAAGTGTTTGAAAAGGTAAACTCTGCAATGCTCTTATTAACTCTTTCTCTTTCTAAATTAAAAAAAGCGAATCTTGTCATTGTCTATATGACAGATTTTATTGGTAAAGTACACTGAAATAAAACTGAGCTGCTCCAATTTCAATTATATGAATTTACTTTGCAAGTATAGAGTTTTTTTATGAGCATAAGATGCAGTTAATGTTATTTAATACAGTGGTTGTGGTTTAATACTTATTATTCAGCTGCTGGTTTTTGGCTCCAATGTATAATTACTCTGTAATTACAACATTATCCAAAGCAAAAATGGGAAATAGTGCTACAGAAAAAGAAAATGTTCTTGAAATTAACTGGAATCATAGAATCATATCATAGAATGGTTTAGGTTGGAAGGGACCTTTCAAGATCATCTAGTTCCAACCTCCCCACCACAGCAGGGACACCTCCCACTAGACCGGGCAGTCCAGGACCTCATTCAACCTGGCCTTGAACACCTCCAGGGCTGGAGCATCCACAACTTCCCTGGACAACCTGTTCCAATGCTGTAAACATAGACATGGCATATGCATGACTGTAGACATTTACATGGTAGGATAATTCAGCTCTCATTGAGTTTAAGTAGTACATATGACCAAGTATATATTTAAAAATTAGAAAGAAAAAAAAAAGGGAGAGAGGGAGAAAGAAGCTATGTAAAGAGAAATACTAATGGAGCCTTTAGCTCTACACCTATAGAAAGGCAAAGCAGCAGCTACCGCAGCTGAGTTTGAAGCCCACATTTCCATTTTTCCTCGCTGTGGCTCTCTCTCAACTCTTTCTGCAGACACCAGTTTCCTTGAAATCTGTAGAAACATCAGTATCTTGCCCTCTCACTCTGGCTTGTTTGAAATTGGCAGTCATTCAGGATGGGACCCCTGGACAGGCAAGTGTGCAGCCTCCTTGCAACAGAGAAACAAGCTCAGTCTATCTTTAGGAAGAATGTGCTAGAAACTTTGGTTGGTCTTACCCCAATGACAGATGATTCTGGGAAATTAATGAAGCTGAAGAGTAGCATGTTCAGACTTGTTAAACAAATAGATTTTTGCATGGTATGCATTTACTTTACTGTAAATCCCAGAGGCAATAACTAAAGGAGGGTATTTGAGGACTTGAGAAGGGGCTAGCTATCTATTCGTAAAATAACAATATGCAAGATTGAGAACAGAAAGTAAAAAACCTCAAATAAACAGCTTTTAGTCTTGGGGCTTCAGAATAGGCCAGAATTTTCTGTATGGTAAAGTCACACACCTTCTGTCTGCTGAACGGTGGAGGTTTGGTTTAGTTTGTAATTTTTTTTTTTTTTGTGCAACTTTACTGAGGATTTTTACTGGCTTTTATTTTACATTTTGCATGTCATTGGTCTGATTTAGTTCATACATTCGTTTCTGACTCTCTTCACATGAGAAACCTCTCAGGTTGCAGTTCATGCTGCTCTCAGGTCAATACCTATGTTTCCGGCTTTCGTTTCCCCTCCTTCCTACTAGAGACTTACACACCTGAAGATATTGTCTCGGTAGTGTAATTAATTTTGTGTAAGTACATAACGGTTTTGGCAGAGTTTAAAATCCAGGGGACATCTCTCAGTGCACAAGGCTTTCTAAATGCTCCATATGTTTGCTCGTCTTCCAGCTGGCAGGTATGTGCCTTTGCTTCCCCAGTTTGAGCATGCTTTTTGGTAAATGGGGAACCTGCAAAAGCAGCTATTTCTGACTTCTTGACGATATACGTTATTGCCCACACTTCTTTTTCCCTTTGCAGCAGACCTGATGTAGCCAAAATGCCCTCATTGTATGGTAATCTTACACATATTTCAAGATCAAGGTAAGTTTTATGATGTCAGGTTAAACAAAAAATTTTTTTTAAATCCCATTTTTAGTGTTCCCTCCCACTTCCCAAAACTTCTTGTCACTGCCCAAATGCAAACATTTAATATTCTATTTTAATAATCTAAGCAGAATTAAAATACTGTCAATTCAGTATCTTTCTTCCAATGTCTTTAGTAGCATGATAGATCTCTTAATTTCAAACTACTTTTTGACGTAATAAGAAGCAAAACACAAATATAATGAAGAGAAATCCGTAAGAATAAAAGACAAAAGAAGTTCACGCAGTCCAGTGCAATTTTTACTTCTCAGACTTCAGTGATTAACTATCCCTATGCATACACATGTGTGTTTACAAACACCACCTCAGTGGTCAGAGTGTCTGCTATAATAAGGTCCTTCCTTTCTGTTGGAAGGTCAATTGACTATCAGAAAAGTGCTTGTGACAGTCTTTTTGGGTGCCCTTAAACATGCTGGTAATGTGCTATAAGGTCATTTTGAAAAGTAGCCTATGATCCAAAGAGATCTAACAATTTTCTAAAGAGAATCTAATTGATGAAATAGGGTGTTATGAAATTAGCTATAATAGCTATGGGCAAAAGGAGAAGGAAGAGACCAATGACATTTCTTGTATTTCAGAGTGTTCTTATATTTCATTATTGTAAATAATGTATTTGTGTACCAAATGTGTATCTATGTAATTCTCTTGTGTTTGGGTACATGGGGTCTTTTCTAAGCTCCCGGCAAAAGGGCAGTAGTACACAGAGTTGAAGTACCTTGGGTTTGTTTTCAATGAAAAATGTATGGTTAGTAGGCAAGGATTATCTAGTATATGTTATCTAGTGTAACTTAATTTGTTAACCCACAGTAATTGGTCTGGGTGTCCAAGACCCAAACTTCTTAACACTTGCAGTCATCCCTATTTCATTTGGTATTTTATCTGCTTAGTGTTTGCATGGAGTGCCATACATCCATGAGTCATGAAATAGGCAGCAGAGACCACAGTGAGGACAGTAGAATAAAAATGTACACCTTCAAAGTGAGTACATATTAATTTTCTTCAAGGGTATTTTTGACAAGCAGAGCTTTGTTGAGACATTTCTTTGTGTGGGAGTATTCGCCTCAGTGTTGCTTTTCCCCACACATGAAAATAAACCACATGCTTTTAAATATCCTGAGAAAAGCTTCTTCAAAGAAAGATCAAAAGTCTTTACTAACGTCTGAGGAAGCTGCATGGCTGCCTCCTGTGGGAACTCATGTATGTGGAGAGCTGGCTAAAACAATCTTGATCATTATTCCATTGATTTGGTCATTTGCATCCTACTCTGAGAGGAGATGCCTTGTGCAGAGAAGGAGGTGGTGAGGGAATCCACAGATGCCCCCTAATTTTACCAAGACAGACACGAATAAAATAATTTTTCCAAACCAGCTCTGTTGTTTTTCCCACTATATTGTGTGGGATACTCTACTTCAAACGATTGTCTTTAGCAGTGCATGTTGAAGAGTCCTGTCTCAGAGTGAGTCGATTGACATTTTTAAATACACAATTTTATTTACTTTTGTGGCTATTGAAATTACTTGAAATGTCCAGATATGGCTTTCAGGGCTTCACATGATTTGTGTATCTGATCTTTTTGTTTGCTTGCTTGGTTTTGTTTTGTCCAAAAATCTCTTTTCATCTGTTTTTGCTTTTGTCTAAGCAACACAGAACACATATTAGCCAAGCTTTGAAAGTTTGTGATCTTCTCCCTAATCTGGAATTTCCCAACTTTAGACAGCTTTCAGGAAAATAGATTAATTTTTTGTTTTTGCTAAACCCTGGGTTTTCTTTCTTAGGTTTTTCTTAATGTTTCTTTGCCCTCATGAACTTCATCTTTTATGATTGAGACCAAATCTTTATGTGCTGTCTAATAGCAGAGAGTACTTAACTCGTAGAAACTGTTGAGAATAGCATTTCTATTTTGAAGGATTTTACCGGTTTTGTCATGCTGGCACCAAACATCTGTGAACAAGACTAGTGTGGGAATTCAGGCTTGTATTGAAACCTAAGGTTTCTGAGTTGTTGAAATGAGATTTTTGTCTGTTTGTTTGGGATTTTGTTTGTTGTTGTTTTAAGCCAAACTTCTTCATATCATCCCCATCAATGACTATGTTCTGCTGATACCTGGAAATTGGACAGCAATCTTTCACTGGTTTATCTCATCAAAAATTAAATTGCTCATGTTGCTTTTTTCCTGAATTTTTGGGTTTTCTTTTAACTGTGGACTGAATTTTCCATAGGTATCTTAAAGTTCACATCTATATTACACTCTGTGATTTGCTACTTTGTGTTCCTGTAGTTGGGAAAATAATGAGTTTTTCTCTGTATTCTGTAATACAAACCCAGGGTGATTGCATGTTGTTATTCTCCTTCCTTTCTTTTCTTGTTAATGACAATACCCAAGTATGTAACAGCAGGTTAACATATTTTTTCTGACTGAGACAATCTTTATTTGTGCAAGAAATCTGCTCTGGCATTTTCCTCTTCCAGCTGCAACTACAAAACAGCAACATGTGGAAGGCTGTGGAATATTCCTCACCCTGCTCCCCATTCTCCATATTTAATACCCAAGAGAAGAGTTTGAATAAATTAGATAAATGTCCTAAATCATTCTTTGCAGGGAGTTTAATGGAAAAAAATATTTCTCAGATCTCCCATCCTCTCACTGTAACCTTTCTATGCAAATTAGACCTTATTTCCTATGGAACAGAGGTTTTAGGTTTTGGGGGTTTAGTGAAAAGAAGGGATGCTGCCATCAGAGCGAATGGCATGAGTTCCTTCCTCACCTCTGTGCCAGGACTTCTGACTGGCAGTGCCCTGTATCCCCCTCATCCAACCCCGCAAATGCTGCCTGTGAGCTCTCACCATGATGAGATTCCTGGTGACAAGTTGCATGATTTTAACAAGAGTACCCTAGGGTCACAAGATTCTCCTAAGAAATTTTGAAAACTTTAATTTCTAGGCTTTGGTGAAGTGGAAGTCAGTGTTGTGTTGGTGTTTTAAATCAAATCTCTTTTTGCAACAGAATGTGGATATCTGCTTTTTGTTGTTTTGAAGGCTTTTTGTTTTATTTTCTTCGGCTTTTATTATTCTTTTGTTCTTGTTTGTGTTGGTTCTACCTGTTGATTTTGTAGCAGCACAATTTTTTTTAATACCTAGTGCAGGTTCACCCTACACAAATGAACACAAGGGAAACCTGAGCTTCCAGGTAGATTCTCCAGTCCGCTTGTAGTTCATTTTTAGGTTTTGAAGAATTTTTTTTTATTAAGATTGATTGTTGCCTTAAGCCAGAGTAAAATTACAACTTTGAGTGGTGGCTTATTTTTTTATATATATTGTTCATATTATTTGGTGACAGTGACTATATGTGTCTGCCAGGAAAATGTGAAAAGCACAGAATTTCAAAAGTAACTGTACACAGTGAAATTAATTTTTGTATGTGTTCAGATTACAGGTTTTACTAGCCACGATATTCGTTATTCTTTATTATAATGGCTTACAGTTTTGGACCTTCGGCTCCCATAGGAAAATGCCTTGCTCTGATGACGTAATTTTGGAAAATGCAATAAAAATGCACTGGAAACCGCACTTTCTAATAGGAAGCTTCTTAAAAGCAGTGAAGTTAAATTGCCTCCTCACAGAAGTGGAGTTGGAGGTTGGTGAGCCAGTTAGATGTACCTACTCTGTGTCCTTGACTATGTTTTCTTCTTTTTTTTTTTTTTTGTTTGAAATTTGGTCTTGAGGCCGCCATCTGTGCTATGGCATAGGTCAAGGGGAGAAAACTCATATATTCCTTTCATTGCTACATAAGGACTCCACCATTTTGTTACATGAGGTTCATACATAAAGGCAAATGTTGAGCTGTGGCTGTAGCTGTGACTTCATCCTGGTTTTGATTATACTATAGCTGAGTCCTCGCAGGATGGGAGGAGGGTGAGGCATGCTCAAGAGGTGGCTTAGAGCACTTACTGTTGTTTGTTGCTCACTTTGTTTTTCCCCTTTTTCAGGGAGAATATGTCTGTGGCCAGTTGCTAGCCCAGTGGCTAATGGAAGCTGTGGAAAGGGATTTTGCAGGTGTAAATGGGTGCATCTGTATGAGTATTTTACAAGGTTCTGATGTTCAGAGACATCCTAAGGGAACACTAAAGTCTACATGCCTTTCTTCCCCATCCCACCTCTCTAAAGGCATCTCTGAAAAGCCCATTTAAATTACCTGTTTAGCCTTTTGGAAAAATGGTAATTAAAATTAAAGCAAAACTCTGTTATTACCCAGCTTACCTGCTTGGCACCGTTTGTCCTATGTTTTGCTGGAGCTCTGTTATATGTGTGTTGGTGCTGGAGAGACGCAGAAAGCTTGTCCACCTGCCTCTGTGGTGGCCAGTAACAAATGGCATGAAACCAGACAGAGGCAAGGTGGGACTTAAGGGCCACAGTAGGGACGCTTCTGCTGCCTGTCTTCAGCTCTGCTGTTATCATGGGCAGATTTGGGAAGAAAACACTGCCTGAGAAGCAGGTATCATAAATGGGTTGATCTACCAAAAGACTCATGTTGGAGTTGTTTTTTTCGATCTTGGTGACAATAACATTACATTCCTACTGGTGTTTTTCTGGCAGCTGGGGACAGGTCTGCAGCTTTTTAGGTGTGTTAAGGAGGGCATGGACAGGTAACTATAAATGTTTGCATTTAATGTGCAAGTCCTTCCTATCAAAGCAATGAGTCATATCCTGCAGGGACAGAGGGCCTCCTTGGAGCTGCTGCTTAGTAAGACTTCACTGGAATTATTTTATCTGAAGCTATTACTTAGCTTCTGAGAGCTATGCCTCTTTTGAACATAAATAGTGTTAATTTGTTATACATTAAATCAGTGGATTAGTGCCACTGCTGAAAATACCTGTGCACCACATATCTGAACATACTCACCCAATTCTGTATTAAAGTACAGACATCTCTCCTAGCCATATATGAAAAAGACACTTCCTGGTTAAATTTCTGACGTGTATGTTTGCTTGTGAATATTTGCTTAACATTAAAAACAAAAAGTAAGATTCCAAAGCATCTTCTCACCCCCTGTTTAATTTCTGAGTGGTTATAAAGGAGTCATTTTAACACACAGGAGGTGTGTGTGTAGTAATCGTATCTTCCCACACATCCTTTCTCTAAGAGGATAGTTTTTCTTAGCGCTCTGTTCCACTCAATTCTGTTTTGAGTGAGTTAATAAGTATTTAGGAAGTGTTAATAGTAAAGTGGATTTACCTTGATTAAGACAATACACAGCCCTGAATAGCTCTTTGTTCCTGTCTCTGTAGGCAATACTGTTTGAGTGACAATCACAGATATTAACCCTCCTCTTGCACCAGAGTCTTAATTTTTCTGCTCAGATAAATTTCTGGAGATAAAATAAAGGAAAAGCTTTTAAATGAGAGGCCAGAGAATCTGTCCTGCATCATTTAATATGAAATTACTCAATAAACTTCAGAGTGCATATGGTGGGATTCTGCAAGCTTTCCTCATGCTGGTAGGCCCATTAAAGTCAGTGGGGCTGCATGTGTAAGATTGGATTACAGGACTGGGTACTGCGTTTTGTGACTCATTGCTAGTATAACTCTGAGTACGTGCATTTTTGTTTAAGGTATAGCCTGGCCAGCCTCAAAACGTAGCATTTTAAAAGATCTGTTGTTAAAACAAGCTTGTTCAATAATTAAGGAAACAAATCTAGAGACAGTAAGATGTTTTCTCCTTATTTTAGGGTTTAGTAATTTTCTTGCCATATAGCCTTAAAAAAAAAAAAGGGAAAAATATCAAAACAAAATTCACTAGGATAGGAGAGGGAAAGATATCTTCATGATATCTGAAAAATAAAACTAACTGTCCAGTTTGGCTTTTAGGGTTAGAACTTAAGGAAAAATACAGAAGAAATGCATGTGTATGGGATTGTGGTTCATAAAAGTGTTATTAGTAGTGATAACAATACCGTGTTATACACATTCATCAGTTTCTTACCTTGCATGAGCCTAGGGCAAACTATGTAGGTTTATCCTCAGAGCATTTGCATAATGTGGTTGTTTTTGTCATAATTTCAGCTTCTTGCAAATTAGAGCTACCTTACTGAAACATATCCATCCCTTTAAGGTTAGTTAGTGATTTATTTAGAACATATATGGTTCCAGGCAAAGGCTTCAGCAGTAATAAATACTAGTGCTTATGCATCAGGATTTTTTTTCAGGAAGCGGAATCAAATTGGAATTGGTTTTACTTGTCTTTCTGCAAATAAGCCTAAAGAATTTATTTTTGCTGCTCAACAAGAGAGTTAAGTCAAATCTTCAATCTTTGAAAATATGCCTTTTGCAAATATATGTTCTAGATATATTGCTTTGTTTGAAGAATGATCTTTACAACTTCTTAATGTCCTGTTACATCCTAGACATGGTTCTTAAATGGGACTGAAAAAATTGATGGGAGTGACCTAATCACCTTTACTGCATCTGCATTGCCTGTTTCAAAACAAAGTTGTTGCTAAGAGGGTGTTACAGTGCCCTGCATTTCTTTGGGGTCTGAAGGATGAAAAAGCCTCATGGCAAATTCTTGTTCTTGTGATGTTCTTCATATATCTGTTAAACCAGCATCATGCCAATTGATATCCTTTATGCTCTGTGATAAACAGGATTTGTCAGAGATGTGTGGGGTTTTAAGGATCTGGACTAGATACAATGCAGTTTAGCAAGTTGAGCTTGATCCTAAATGATTACTATTGTTTGGGGCTTGTAAAAATAGTTTGGAGGCTTAGTCAGAACTGAAGCAATAAATGTAGTGAGCAAGCTTTGAAAAAAATACTAAGAACAGGATCCTGTGAAGTTATACAGGCCACCTGTGCAAGACGTAACCCTGTGGATATTTAAAGCCGCCTTCCCAAAGGGCTTGTACAATACTTGCAAGAAATAGCTTTGTCGAATTTGCAGCTGCCTTGTTAAGCATAGACCCTGGTCATCTGCTCCCTGGCTTGGCAGGTAGAACAGAGGCAGCATTTTGGCCATTGTTAACCACTGGAGCGGTGGTGCTTGCCAGCACTGTGCCTAGGGGTACCACAGGCCCTTGCCGTGCCCTCCGCCCTGGGGTGGGCAGCCCTGCCTGGCTCTGAGCTCTGCTCTGTGCTGGAGCCCAGAGCACCTTGGCACCTGCTAACCAGCTGTCCTGGGGGCAGCAGCACTGCCTGGGAGGGTGAAGGGACAGGAGGATCTGTCAGGAGGGAAGAAGGGGAAGCCATTGGTGAAATCATGAGTACAACAATTTTGGGGAAGTTGCCACCAATGTTGGTGTTTCATCTTTGCTTTATGGAAGCTATGCATGCAGGTTGATCTGGGCAGAGCATCTGGAAGCCTGTGAAGAACACTATGCCCTATTGTGGGACACAAATAAGGCTCCTATATACTTGCATATGTTAAGAATACATATATTTTAAAATGTGTGAGTTTGTACATATGCAGACTTCACTGTGAGGGAAACTTGTAAGGGCTGAGACCATGACACCTTGTAAAAAAGAATTACTCTTTGTCCAGAATCAGATATCTTAATATAAATGTTTGCTTCCAGATATGCAGAGGAGCGTGCAGGAAGGCTTTCACACTAGCTATGTGTACGTGCTTCACCTAGCTGGCTGTAGGTAGTGAAGAGGGATGGGGCTATCAGAGGGCACGTCCACAAATCCAAGGCTGGATTTCTGCTCAGGGAAAGCCCTGCTTTCTCCAAGAGGTGTAGCAGGAGACTGAAGTGACTGGTTGGTTAAGTACCTAAGCAGTGAGGTATGAAAACTCCTTTCTTCCCTGCTCTGCAGTCTTCCTTCCCAAAGGAATCAAAGATGTTGAGCTGCTTGTTCAGTATAACATGCCAGAATTCATTTTGCTGAAGCCCTGCAGAATTGATGTCAGAGCTGTAGAAGGAAAATTATTAAAATAGATGGCTTATCAGCCTATTTCATTAGGTGCTTCTGATGATATCTCTAAGAAAAAGTCCTGAGGTACTTATTAGCAACTGTTACTCAGCAAAGAGGGCTTGTAGGGCATCCCTCTTCATTGTTCTGGGAATAATTCAGCACAGCATCTAGCACTAGTCAGAAACCAGAGAGTTTTAACAAAGCAAGTAAGATAAATCAGAAAGCATTGTTATGCCTTTGTGCAAACATATTTTGGGTATTAGATACAATTGATTCCTTATCTCCATAAAAAGTAAGGTAGCACCAGATTACCTATGCTCTGTCTCCTAGGACTCATAGCATGATAAATGGGGGACATGCAGTGAATCAGTTTGCCACAAAATTGAAACAAAATAAAGTACTTCCTTGTGCAGCACTCAGTTGAAACATAGAGGTCAGTGCCACAGGGTATCACCAAGACCAGGGGTGGGTGTTCGGCCATTCACTAAGGAGATTCGTGGAGGATCAGTTTGGTTGTGGTAGTTTAGCTGGATGTTCTAGACAACCTAAATCCTTAAATGGCAGCTGAGGACATCCTAGGAGAAGGAACACTCTGTTGATGCTCCCATGCCTCTCTTTGTTCAAGCATCTACTTTTGGCCCCTGTCAGAAAGTTTTCAAACTAGTCCAACCTCTGTCTTTTCTCATGCATTTATCTTGTAGCAGGGGTGAGGTGCTAGACTATTAATTTTCTTTTAAAGCTAGATAATGGAATACATTGTGTTGCAATCCACTAATTATTCACAGCAGGGAGTCAGGCTAACTTTGTCCATGTGATACTAAAGTATCAGAAGTTACAGCTGTCACAGGTCATTGTTTCCATTGAGAATAGTGATTCATCTTTCCATGAGTCGTCAAGAGATCTCTCAGTGGGAATGAAATATTAGCTCAGGTCACCATTCTGTAAGAGGAAATACATATGGGGACAGGACATTATGTTTAGATACATGTGTTTTCAGTTGAACAGGGTTTTCTTTAAGAACTTTTGTCTCTGAAATGCTTTGAATAAATTCAGTATTTATTATTCCATGGCCAGCCTCAGTGTGGTAGTTGCAGAAGGAGAAGGCTCGCCCTTATGGAAGAGGTACACTTCAGCTTAGTTCTCCAATGTGGCTTGGTCCTAATCAGGAAAAACATGTTTTCGTGTGGTAGAAGAGTCTCTGTGAGACTTCAGTCTCTTTCTCCATGCTATGACTATTGCTGCTGATGCTATTCCAATCAATGTTTTAACAGACTGATGCATTTCTGCTGTATTCCTTTCATCTGTCTGATAGAAATTTGCCTTTCTTTTCTCTGATTGCTTGTCAGAGTGGTCTGTTAGAGGTGTTGCTTACATTGGAAGGGCTTCTTGGGCAAGACCTAACCACACCAGCTCTGCCTTCTGTGTTACTGTAACTACATATGAAATTCTGGAAAGAACAATCATTTGGAGAAGATGATTTCAGGATCTATAAATCCAACATATCACAAGTTACTTTGCACTTTGTTTGTGTCCTTGTTTTGATTTTTTTGTTTTTATTTTTCGATTTGGTTGTCTTTTTAATCCTCAGTATACAAACTCACTAGGGGAGTTGGAATGAAATTTGGAAAAATCTAAAATCCAAATGTCACAGTTTTATGAAGAGAATAAATATGCTGATGAACAGCATCTGTATAAACTTGGGGTAACATTGTGTGTGTTTTCAAGTATTGTATTTCTTGTGAAGAGATGTCTTTTATAAGAATGACACTATGAAGGTTGAATCAAAGGGCAACATCTTGAGAGGACTTTGAAAATATACCGTGACAGGATACAAGACTTTGACTTTTCCTTTAAGAACTTAATTTTGGTGCACTATTTGTCCCAAATTCTAGTCTTCAGGAGTCAGGACACTGACATCCTTAAAATGATTTTCACAACATAAGCATGGTTGATGGAGAATCTCTTTTCCTAGTGCAGAGCCCTTAGCTTTGTGCAGCCGTGGAAGTGATGACAGTCAGAGGAGCACTGCGAGAATGTTTCCAGTCGCCTTTATCTTTTGGTGCTTCCTGCAGCACATTATGGCTTAGGCAATGGTTGTGGTAAGAGGCAATTAAATTGATGTAAAGACCAAGTTGATTTGACATGTTTTTTAACCAAGTGTTTATTAGTTGAAATAATCTTGGGCGGTTTTTGGCATAATTTATGTTTGAGTGGGAACTTGACTCATTGTCAGAGATCTGTGTGTATTTGAGCATGTTAAGCTGACGTTACCAAATGGAACCGTGGGAGACTTCTGGCTTGTGTCTATAAAGTATAAACCAAAGCTCCTACCTTGCTGCCTCAAGAGCCACAAAAATGTTAATTGAAATCAGAGATGCAAAAAATAAAAAGTATTCCATATAGCCGGTTAGCTTGCCAGTACTGGGTTTTTCCTTGGGTTACTTTCCAGTATTTTGTTCCATCTAGGTTTAGGGATCACAAGGGATGAGACTTCCTCTGCATTCCTTTGGAAATTATTTTGCAGTCCTCATAAGACTTTGTGAAGCTTTTCCCTCGTTTATATTTCCTGGTCCTTAGATTTCCAGAGCAGAACCTGCACCCAAACTGTCAGGGGTTTGCCTTCCTGTTAGTTTTGGCAGAAAGACTCAGGCTTCCTTCTTGCTGCTGTCTGCTTTTGTTCAACCGAGTGAACATCTGCATGCCCCAGACTACAGGAGGTTTAGGATAGATATTGTGATACTCTCTGCTGAAGGGTTCTGTGAACATGTTGAATCAACCTGCATGTAACAGGTCAAGTAGCTGTAGCTGTTAGATTCTTTTATTGTATTTTGCTTTGTTTTTTTCAGACTGGATTTTCTGCACAAAGTTTAGTGATCTTCCTGACCCGTTTCCATTGCTTTTCTCTCCATGACTCCTTTCTCTTCTAACCTGAGGCACTTGTGTATAAGCCTTACAATAGGCACATAAAAAAGGCCAATTATAGGCGCTTAAGGCTAGATTAAGATGAGGTCAACGATTCATCAGTAAGTAAAAGCTAAAATTAATAATTTAAACAGCTTGTAAAATTGGACAGTTTTCCCCCACTTAGTCAAAGATAATTTTTCCCTAAAGAACATGTTGCTTGTATCTCAATAGTTAGGTGCTAATGTGTCCAAAAAGCAAAATATTTTAATTTGAGTTGTTGTTTGAGGCTGCAGGAACACAATAGTTTTTGCAATTGTTTCAAAACCCGTAATATTTCTGGTCTGTTATAATTTAATTAGTTCCCTCTATTTACTTTTTTTTTTTAATAAGTTATATCTATAAAACAGTAAATATATATTTAATCATTTTGTCTATGGAAAAAAGAAGGAAATTGAGAGCAACTGAAACCCAAATGTAAAACAACAATATATATATTTCAATTTAGGGGAAGTATTTTCTTGATTCCTAAGACTTAGTAAGTCTTGTTTGCCCACTAAAGTGGGGGGTGTAAGCTAATAGAAACTGTGAGCACTGAGTTTGTGGGTGCAGCCTTATGCTAAAACAGCACAGCTAGTGTTACTGGTAAATGTATAATTCTCAAAAGTTGATTCTTTTAGGTTGCTGGAGCTGGAAAAGCAGGAGGGTTTGACGCTTGCGCAATGTTTCTGAAACAATTTCTTCCTAAATGAATTTTTAATATCTGTTCAGAAATTCAGGCTAAAAGAAGGCATGTGACAACTTATAAATGCTGGGTAGAAACTCTGGGAATCTTATGCTGTATATTCCCTGTTACCTGTGTGTTTTGCCAGCTTGCCTGTAGATTTTGCTCCTTGTTCTTTCATGCAGAAATACGTTATCTTCAGCTTAGAACAGAAGGGAGGGGGAAAGTGAATGAAAATGGGCAATTTTGCCCATTTAGCTAGAGATACATTTTTGTCTAGTTCTTAGGTGAGCTTTGTCAACTCATGTACCTTCTTGTGCAAGAGATAGATTGTGGTCAGATGCCAGAAATAGCTGAATACAGCGTTGCTCCTTACTTTGTTTTCTGCTTTCTACAAAGCTTACTGATTTTTGACACAAAATTGTTCTGCCCATTAAAATACTTACTTAAAATGTACGTAACGATCAATTCATTTGAAAAATCTTTTTTGGGAACAGCAGTTTTTCCTTACTCAAGTCCATCTGTCTCTTCCCTGCACTAAAAAACATTTTAAAATCTAGCCAAAAATAAACAAAATAAAAACCCAGTCCTATTAATGTGATGCTACATAATGATATCAGCTTAAAGGTGGCATGCCCTAGCCATCCTGCTAATTATCTGTGGTCCCTTAGGTGTTTAGAGTATTCTAACATGCTGCATGCATCTAATGTTTTTGTTTATGGCTTGGGGTGAAAAAAAATCCTGTTTGTTTCATCTCACCTCTGTTAACTAAGTTGAGCTTCCAGGCCCTTTCCATCACTTGTCCATAATCATAGGATCAAAGGAGCTACTTGCTTGCTATCACTTGTTATCAGGCTTTAGGCCCTCCAGAAAGCCAGACTGTCCTTTGCAAGGTGCAAACAGAACTTCGAGGCAACCTCAAACCCAGCAAGTTTAAAAGAAAAGGGTCAGAAAGAGATCTTCTACTGGCAGTGATGATGCAGATTGGTGTTAACAACTTCTTTAGTTTACAGCTCCATAATATTTATTACAGCACATTTTGGTAAAGCGTTATGAAGCTATAATTTGTTTCTTGAGCTACGTGAAGTGGTTGGAAATTGCTTACTTTTGTATTTGTCTTTGTGTTTGCTTGGGTTTTACTGTAGGCAAAAATGAACTAATTTCTTGCGTGTTGACTCACTTCTCAGCCTTTAGCTTGGATTATTGTGCACAACAAGGTGCACAGTGGCAGCTGCTTTTTGCACAGTTGCCATTTGGAAGGAAGCACAGAGGGTTGCCCTGCAGACCTATGCACACGTTTGATACGCTACATGGGGATACGCCCTCCCTCAGATGGGGACAGAGGCAGCCAAAGGCATACAGGGATTTTTTGCAAGACAGAATCAATTTTATGGCTCTTTTTTTTTTTTTTTTTCCAAATTGAGTTTGCAAATGCTTTCTTAGATCTAGTATGTACTCTGAAGTGTTGCAGCATGATAACAGATGAGCTAAGTTGCTTGCTACCAAAACCCTGCAAAGTGTGACTGGTACACAGCCTAAGGAGGAACGCTGCTCTCGAACTACACCAACCTCAGTATTGGAACTGAATCATGTTTTAAATCACAAAATTGTCACAGTAGCCTTGAAACAAGATGTAAACTGGGCTCACTGTACAAAAAGGTGGAGGATGTGTGCAGCATCTGTGAACACATAGTGAAAAAGGAACGTAATTAGCCGTGGAAATCACATCTTATCAAAGTATTTGTGCTGCATGATCACAGTCTCTGTCATCATTCTCATAACTGGACCTTTTCAAAACATACTCTGCTCTCCCAGTTATTGTTCCCTCACAGCCGCTTCTGGTGCCTGAGTTGGAGAGATTGTGGTGTGGTGCAGAGGTGTTCTCCTTGTTCCCTCAGCAGCAGTTACAGTCTCCACAGCAAGAAAGAAACTTTGGTTTGATGCCCTAAGTCTATACCTTAAAGCTTATCAAATGGAAACAGTGGCCAGGCAGTTCAGTGAACTGATCAGGAGTAAATTTACACCATGAGTGGAACTTTCTACTCTTGAAAAAACAAACAACCCTCACTAAATTTTATATAAGTAAAGCTTGTATGCCAGATATCATCAGTCTGCATCATTACAGTTCTGTCTGTCCTCCCACAGCCAATATAACATTGGGTGCAAGTTTTGGCTCATTTAGTGGAAATATGGGTGATTGATACAGATCAAATTTTTGCTACTGAAAGATTCATTCATATACAGAGCTCATGCTAGAGCTTGTATGAATACAGCTTCATAAATGAATTAAAAAGTTTTCTCACAGTCTCCCAGTCCTGAGACAGCTTGTTTTAAAAATGTTAGGAAGTTTTGTGAGGGGGTTGGAATCAAGTTTGTTGTGTTGCGTTATAACTAAGTCCTGTGCAAGTTCAGAATACTCTTTTCTGTATATACAGGTTTAGTTCAGCCTTATTGGTTCTACTGAGCAACTGGACAGTTTTATTTGCTGAGACTCAGCCAAGTGTGTGTTTGTGGGAAAATGCTGATAAACCTTACTGTTTTAAACCTGGCTGTCTGTCTCTGCTGCTTTTCAAGCACAACGTCTCTCTCTTCTCCAGGAATGATGTTGTCTTGCCTCCCCAGCTCTGCTTGGGCCAAAATGCTGCCAAGGTGACAACACTTCTCAATTTCACATCATGTGGTCCATTCATCATCTTTCTCATTTTTGCTTACCTGAAGAGCTTAGTCTTTTATTTCCCTATTTTAAGCACTTTTAGACTATTCAGTGGATGGGATCCTGTGCACCCTGAAAAGTCATTAATTTTTCCAGTGTTCCTGCAAGTCTACAGTGTCTCTTTTGGAGGCGGTTAAGGAGTTAAAGGCTTGAAGGGTTTCAAAGAAATGCTCAACAGCTGTTGTAAAGTATTCCTACAATCCTAGCTGACCTCATTCTTGTCAGACAGCAGTGATAATATCCACAAATGGGTGCAAGGCAGGAAGTGTTTCAGGAAGGTGTATGTCTCATGCAAGACATCAGAAACGCGCTCTCTCCCAGGGCCACTTACCCTAAGATCCATATTAACTTAAATGGGAAAGTGAAATTCCAGAACGTGTTTACAGAAACATTATTTCAGTTTAAAAAACCCACACTGGTTGTTGTTCTAGCGTGCAAATGGCAAAAGCAGTTGAGTTAACCACTGTATGTATTTAATATAATGACATTGCTGGCTGTACAAACCTACTGTTTAGGCATCTGGGGGATTCACATGCTTTTTTTTTGTTAGGTGTTTTAATTATATTTGAAGGAAGGCTTTCACTTGAGAAAGTGATGCAGGAGAAATACAAATGAACTTATATTTTCACATTTACTTTACATTCAAAGACTGATTTGATATCTAACAAGCAATTAATTAATTAGATCAACTAAGAGAGTTCCTTAGAAGAACAAAATCCCGTTTGCCCCCAATGCATTCTTAGAATTTAAAAGAATTGGATAAATCGAGCAATACTCACTTTGTATAGGAAGTATGAGAAAGTCTTGCAAATTTTTGCCAAGCAAGTAGGAATGGTTTGTTTTTTAAAAGATTTTACATTTTCTACTAGCCAATCTACCAAGTAATCAGCAAAAAGTGTCCTATATGTACAGATCCCTATTATTTTAATCTTATTGAAAAATTCTTATATGAGAAAGAAGCTTATATTTTATTTATATTTTTCAGTAGCACCCACTTAAAAACATGCAAATAAAAATAATTCCTACCAGTTCAGAACTCTTCCGCTCTGATGTTCAGGGATATTTTCCCAAAATTTCCTCTTACTTGTGTCCAGAATTTTCTCTCTTGTAGTATGAGTCTGCAATAAAGTTCAAAAATCTATTATAATTGTTTTTTTAACAAGCATGAGTATTGCTTGAGAGATTTCTTTTGACTTCAGAGGTCCTTATTTCAGTATTAACTTCATACATTTGTACTAAATTATTCTGAGTTAGACTAGATCCAGTAAAGATCCTACCATTCAAGAAGTTGCCCGTGAATAGTACACTTTTCTGATCAACTGTTATGAAGTCTAGCAGATGTAAGAATGCTAAAAGAAAGCACTATTTAATCTCTGATTTTTGTTTCCTTTAAAGACGTGTTCCTTCTGAACCTTTTTCTCTGTTCTCCTATAGTTACAAAAATACACATTTGCGAATAGTCTAGAGTAAGCAAATTCTAGCTGCTAGAACTTGCATAGAGAATTTAGTCTTTGGGAATTCACTACTTCTTGAAGCTAGGTCACCAGTCTCAAAGGACCCTTTGAGAAGCGTGGCCCACAGCCAGCCAATTATGGGAGGGGACGGAATTGCCATGGTTTTGATGTTGAATGTTATACAAGGAACAGTTTGTCTTCTTCACAGAGATGTAACCAAGGAACTCAGGTGAGGTGCAAGAGGAGATGAAGGCAGGCTACTGGGAGGAAGATCTGAGTGAAACTGAACTCAGCCCTGCCACATGCTGAGGAATTAAATGAATAGGATCTATGTTTTTTGAAGGTGATCCAAGGATGTAATGGAAGAGAAATTGAAGCAAAATGGGATTATTTGGACATAGGAAGGCATTTCTTGTTATTTGCTGGTAGCAGCTCATTTAATATACACACACAGTTGTTTCAAACTGAATTATATTTTCTATTTGTCTGCTGTTTCTGGAAGTTATTGCCAAGAGTGAAAACCACATGATATATTTCTACTATTAAACCATCTATTACTGATGGATAATGACAGAGTGGTGGGAGAAGGCACCAGTTAGTCTGGGTCAGCTCATGTGTTCTGGATAACTCTTGAACTCTTTGATTCTAAACTTCTCCTACGCTATGTTGATTTGCACTACTTTTTGGACATGATGAATTGCCTCGTCTCCCATGTCAATGTCAGGTAATCTCAAGTACTCCTAGGATAGTCTTCCTCACACTTTTTCAAGTCATGTGCCATTTGATCCCTTTCCTATTAGCTATTGTTATATGATAGTAAATACCATAGTGGCTGTAATGACACCTCTTAACAAAAGAAATATCTTGCTGTTTTTAAAACTACAAATGCCTTGTGTTCTTACTTTCATCTTACATTTGCTTTTTAACATTACAGGTGCAAGAATTTGGATCTGTAGTGACTTTCTGAGTTAAGATCCTAATTTCTGATGGTGAAGTGTGGAATTTTGTCTCTAAAGTCAAAAAGGGCTAACCTTTTGAGAAACTTTCTGCAATAAGTGGACAGTTACTGATGAAGTCACAGGAGAGAGCTAAAACTAATTGTTGATTGAACCAATTTGACTCTAATAAAAAAATTTCTGTGAAGTGCTGTGTAAATATGCACTTTACAAAATCATCTAGCAAAGTAAGATATGGAAAAGGACGATGATCCGTCCATCTATCTCCTTGACTTTTCAAGGTGATTTATCACAAAGCATTTAATTAAGTTTTTTTCTTTTAACAGTGGAGTTAAACGTGTTATTTAAGTGGGTTTGGTTGGTTTTCGTCCAAGTACTGGGTTAGTTTTGACTAATAACAAGATGTATATAAGGACATTCTGTGCTTCTGCTTCAAGGAAGAGAGAAAAAAATTGTTTTCTGAATTTCATTGTAGCACAATTAAATGCTTTATGCTTAGTCCATTTCTGTCTTCAGCCAGAGCAGAGGGATATTAAGACAGTACTAGATGTGAGTCAGTTCACTTTTTAAGACCAGTGACTTGTCCAATATGCTAAATCCCTGTCCCGGTTCAGCCAGGATAGGGTTAATTTTCACCAGGAGTTGCTATTCGATCCCGTGCTGACATCATGTCCGGTACTCAAGGCGCGGGCAGAGCAGTCCCGGCTTTGTCTCACCCGGGCTGCCTCCTCTGTGTCTGTAGCTGTATCCACGCGGTCTGTACCTTTATACCTCTTGTTTTGTACATTGTTATCCCTGTCGCTGTTGTTGTGATTGTTGCTTTTGCATCGTTGTATTAAATTCTCCTTATCTCAACCCGCAGGGTTTGTATTTTGCTACCTCTCCCATTCCCGTCCGGGGGGTGGGGGGGCAGCGGCCATGTGGTGCCCGGTCCCGGCAGGGTTTAAACCACCACAATCCCCAAGGAAATGATTGCAGGATCTCAGGGATTTCTTGCTAGCATTCGGCCCTTCAAGCAGGGAGAAAGGAAACTTTTTACATAGCCTTCACAAAAACTGAATTTATACTAAGATATTGTAATGCTTCTTGACACATTGTCGTAGTATTTTATTTAAGAACCAAAGAGCTCTTTACTATTTTGGGTCACTCTTTGAGTAATGGTTTGCAGCAAATTTAATTTTTGGCTTTCTGTTGCTTTCCTGGCAACTGTAGAGAGGTCTGTTGCATGTCTCGCCCCCGTCCAAAACGAGGTGGGTTTCTTTTCTGTTCAGTTCATAATTCCTACCATGTTCGTGACTTTCTCTTTTTGATCTCAGTGTATTCTGGTCTTTCTCCATCATTTTTCGGCATTCAGCTGAAGCACTCTTGTAGACATTTACCTCGCCATCAAATATTTGGGAGAATTTGACACCTGATTTACTAATCTGAAAGAAATTAAGATCTAACTGTTCCCTTCAAAGGCTGTTCCATGGTGCATGTTCCATGGAAGACAATGTCTTACTGCTTAGAAAGTTCTGTTTGAAAATCTGTGGATTTGTTAGTGAAAAGAGTAGGACTTCTTAATTTATTTTCTTTTGGTTTTTTTTTTGTTCTTTAATCAGCCTTTGGTAACTAAGGAATTGAGATTATTGTTGAATTCTTGTTTTAACTTTTGTGTTACTGAGCATAATTGAGAGAAGTCCTGACATGGATGAATTGAAGGTGTTAATTTTGTGAGTACCTACGTATGAATGTAGAAATGCTAAAAATCACAATTTACTGTTGTCTCTTGCATACTTGGAATGACACCTACGTATGCATTGATAAACAAACTGAAAGAGTGAAGTCTATGGGGTGCATGCAAGTCCTGCTTCCTAATAGTGGCAAAGGTAGGTAGTCTTTCAGAGGAGCGAGCAGAGCATTATTTAAGATGGTTAGGCATGCATGAATGAGATAAAATACCTAAGTCCCTCTAGTGTTGTTACCTCTCTCACAATTATAGTCTGTTTATGTGTTATTTTAGTAGTAGTTGTACAAACTTCTTACCATAGTTTTACAATTACTTTAAGAAAACTATTTGCATCGCACCAGTGGCAGTTTGGTAGGAGTTTCTGCTCTGCTCTGGCTTGCTCCCCTTCATTAAAAGGGTACAATTTGATGTTTCTGGGCCTCTTTCTCCTCTCCTAAAAGGGGATAGCAATGCTGCCCTGCTTTGGTAGTGTGCCCTTCTGATCGAGAGGTGAAAGAGCAGGTAGAGCATTATTTTTAATGGTCCCAAGAGAACTTCAAATAAGATGAAAGCGTGAAATCTCTAAAGGAGATTTAAGTCAATCCTGCTGGGTTTTGATTCTGTGGTTGAGTCGTTTCAACCTGAGTTTTGACCCATTAGTAAACCCGTGTCACACGACTGCTGTTGCCTTTTGTTATAGTCATTACATTCCTCTGGAGTCTCTGTAGCCATTGTCTGTTTTCTTCCTTTGTTTTTGCTTTTCCTCACTAGGGATAAATTTTTAAGTTGGCAAAAGGTATTAAAATCAGTTCCCACCAGCAGAAAATTCTGTGCAGTTGCATGGGGCACGTAACAGCCATGCAAGCTCCCTTGCATGCCCCCTGGGGGAAGGTGCAGCTTCCTGGGGGAAGTGTTCATTCCGTGTGTTCCCATCCCAGGAGCCTCGCTACAGTAGGTGTGCAGCACACGTGGGTTATGGGTGCTCCTCCTCCTTGCCTTTCTACAGCCTCTGCATGTGTATGCTGCTTCCAAGGTGTTAGTGCAGTTTTGAGACCCTTTTCAGATGTAGACATGGGAGGAAGCAGTGCCACAGAGCATGGAGTAGGGAAGAGCCTCTAAGGACCAGATGCATACTGTGGGATATTCCAGACTGTGGAAAGCTCTTTTCAACCTTTTGTGTGTGTGTAGAGGCAAACACAGTCTTACCCCATGGGACAGATACATCACATATTTGAAAGAGTTTCTGGGAACTTTGGCTTTCTGCTGAGTGTGTATGGGTCGTTTGGAGCAGACTGACGGCTTTCTTGGAGGGGACAAAGGTCAGTTTAGAATTCTTAGGTGTACTATGTAATGCAAGATGTTGGCAGATTTGGAAGATATCCGTGAAGTCTTCGTCAGGGAAGAAGGCCTTTTTTTCAAGAGAAAGCTTTGGATGCAGAGTGGGAAGAGGCGTATTTGCTAGATACGCCTAAATGTGTTTGTTTTGAAAGCCACCATTAGGTTAGGCATGAACTGTGAGCCTGGTTTGTACTTCCCAGGGCAGGGGAAGATGGAATCTGTTGTTTATCAGAGTGCAGGTTTTCCCCAGGGTGCTCATTTATGCTATAGAATATGCATTAAGCTGTTGGCATTGTATCTCTAAATCTTTCTGTTTGTTTGTTTCAGAAGGTCTTAAATTAAAAAAGAACAAACCAAAGTTGTCAAACTGTCCTTAACACCTTTGCTGAATGAGCACAAACAGATCACTCTTACCCACCTGCCATTTTCTGGCAAGCCCTGTTTATCTATGCAGGGACTCCTCTGAGAGATTTTTCACTTTTGCACACTCAGTCTGTAGCTGGCCTTCAGAAAACTGGAGGGAAAAGGAATAGTTGTAAAGCAGATTACTGCCTCTGTCAGATCTGGGATGACTAGTGTTTTTCTGCATATGACATTGAACAACTATCAGGGACGAAACAGTTTTTTGCTTCTCTCAAGTCAACATTGGCTTTAAAGCAAGAAGCCAGGATAGGTACATGCCCATTTACATAAGTCGACAAAACCTTCAAATCATCTTGATTTAAATTTTAATGAGATTCAGACCTATTGTTATGGCATGACAGAGAAGCTTTCCAAATCAGTGTCAGAAGATAAATATTGTATTTTCTTATTTTGCATTACACTATTGTAACATTTTAGCTATGAAATTGGTAATATTTTGTATGTTACTCTTAATATTGAGAAAGGGATGTCATGAATAATCAGTAAGAACAAAACAATTAGCTGTTTTTAGTAGAGGTGATACATTTAGATACCAGTAGCTAATGTTGAAGTCATTGTAATGGATCAAAAACAAAAGAGAAAAGGAGGACATAAACCAGTTTTTTTCTGACTTTGCTTTTCAATTTCTAGAGCTTTGCTTTATGGTAGAAAGTAGACTGGCAACCCTGTTGTTTAAAGTCATGAAGCTAAGAAATCAATTTGGCAGTTCACAGGATTGATGCTAAGATAAAATGAGAGGAAAGTGAGGGAAAAGGGAGTGTTCTATGGGAAGGAAACATTAAGAAAATAGCCTACTTAGGAAGACTTAGAAGCAGATGAAGTTATGAGAACTTGAACAAAACCCCACAAGCAGTGGGGTTTCCATACACTTGGAGAGACTTCAACATGTTTGCTGTGGATGCTCTACTGAGAATTACTACTGTGAAATGGCTCTTGTGGACTTTTTTTTAAACACAGCTGGTGCTGCTACCTGCACCTCTTTAATATCTTGGGTGGTAATTTCCTTTGCTTCAAGACACTTAAGGATAATTTCATTCTGCCTTTAAAATAATTTATAAGTTTTTAAATTTGCTTTAGAGTGAATGGAAGTGGTTGACCTTTCCTTCAAATGATCATTACTTTTTTGAGATGTTTAAGGTGAAGTAGCTATATACATACAATATTTTAAAGGATAGTCACATGTATTAAAGTGACTGCTATCAATGTAGAATGAGTAATCATAATTAAAAATTCTGAAATTTTACATTTTTCTCTTGCCCAGTATTTCCCCTTGTCCTTCTTAACTTAGCCAAGTAACCGAGACACCTGGCTAGGACTTAAATCTTTCCTAACAGTACATGTTGTCCTCATTGTACAATTAGTTCACAACTGTATGTTAGCAAAGATGTTTAAAAACATTTAGACTAATGTTGAATTTATGTAACTGTGATGAAAACTTCAAAAGAAACCTTGAGGTTCCCCCCCCTCTTTGTTTAGGTACATGTTTGGGCTGGTTCTTTATCCATGTGCTCTTGCATATCCTTTGTATTTGTACTCTCAGTAACCGGTTCATCAGGAACTTTTAACAAAGTACACAATCTCATGGTGGGAAGACATCTTTTTTGCCTTTGGTTTTTATTTTTCCTAGTTTACTTATTTTCCTAGGATGTGGTTTGAAAGAAAATTAAATTTAGGTTGGTCTTTCCTTTTTTGACCTGCCAAACTGTTTGTTCTGCTAGCATTGCTCTGCTCCCTGTAAATCAGACATTCTTCTCAGGCTGCGTCAGGTTACTAATGACATGATTAATGTAGGAAGGGTAGAGAAGGCTGACGTAGTGGCTCATGCAAAGTTTACCTGAGAATTATCTGTAGCTCTCTACTGTTTAGTGTCTGTGTGAGTCATGGCCTGAAGCCCTGCCATTCCTTGTTCTTCAGCTGGGCAAGATCACACTTACCTCATTCTATGTATACATTTCTCCCTTTCCTGCCAGATCTGATTAGAAGCACTTTTGTTTTAAACTCCATGTTTATGAAACATTAAATACACTTTTTACAGATAGCTGACCGAAATGCTAAATGGAAAGCTCCATTAGATGGCTGTGGTCCAGGGAGCTTTAGAAACTTTCTCTGTCCTTACGTGAATTCTGATTTTTATCAACTGAAGTCTTTTTCAGGTTCATGAGTTTAGCAATGGTAGTGTTACGACATTAGTAAGCTTTGCAACAGGACCATGAGTCAGTTGCTGTCTGTCAGTAAAGACTCCTGTTTCTTCTTGTGTATTTGCATAGATAGAAGCTTACAAAATACAAATGGTAAGTTTGTGATGCTTTTGATCCAGGTTTTGAACTTCCTTGGGCTGCAAGTACAACTGTTCCCATCAAATTTGTTCCAGCTATTGATTCCTTAATGGATTAGCTGGGAAATTGATCTTACTGATCAAGAAAACATGTGAGCATGTTCTCTGATACACTTTGAAGTCTTAGTCATTGCCTTACTGTGGGCTGACCAACTCTGATCTCTTTTGTACTTGAAGGTCGGTATTCTGCTATTTGATTATGTGTGTCCTTTAATTTCAGATTCCTAGTAGAGTGTCAGTATTGGTGTTCCACTAAACTTGCTAAAAATTATGCTGTTAAATGCTCTCAAGTCTCTCTTAAGAGACCAGAATGAAGACAATGTAGAATTTGCAAGAAATGCTGATTATTTTTTCAAGGTTCCTTCGTTTTTCTCTGTGAAACTGCCACAAAGTCTTTGGCATCCTTCAGGACTTCAGCTTTCCTCAACTAAAACTGTCTTCTTTCTGTGTGTGTGTGCTGCTCAATCTAAGTTATCTTGTGCAAGAAAGTGCTCGATGTTTAACAGTAGAAGGTTCTGCTGAAAACAAGCTATCATTTTCCAGCCAGCTCATATCTCGCAACATGCCAAAGCCTATATCAGGAACACGATGTGTGGGAAAAAGTTCTAAAATCATAGACAGAAAAATGTCTTGTGGGAAACCTAAAATGCCATGAGACTCATTCTGTTAATAAAGAATGTTTTTACAAGCACAGCAGCATCCCCCTTACTTTTTGACATTTTCAAAAATGAGAGCTTGAGAGCATAACATTTGTGGAGAATGTAAACAACCTTAATACTTAGATAAGTTACATTTCATGGAAATAACATTCCCTTAGGAGAAAAGAATGGTCAAAGTGAATAATTAGCCAGAAAAAAACCCCACTCAAGTTATTCCTAAAGACATACACCTTTTGACTACTTCTAATAAAGGCCATACTGATGCCTGAGATTAAATTTTACATGCACTTTCTGATTACATTTTACAAACATATCTAAAAGGAAAACAAACTCATCCTATCATCTACTAGTCTCAAAAAGTGCACCAGATAAGTAAATTCTAAATGTAAACATATCACCAAAAAAATCTTAGGGAAAAAATGTTCTCTAAAGCACATTTTGTGTACATTGCAGTATATGCTAATAGAGTTAATGACTGTAATTACACAGATGCCTGCATGATGGGGATGGTAAAAGTTCAGGTCCCAGTAATGTTGTCTGTATTTCATTTTGTTGCTTTTAAAGGAACTGTTTACATAGAAGAGTAACATAGATTTTTTTCAGTGAGTCAGTGTTTAAGCAAAAATCAAGCATATTGTTTGACACGTGCCTTTATGTAAGCTGTGTATCTAGAATCTGTCTTTCAGCTTGAGCAGCAAAATGGTATTTCTGGCTTTTGTTTTCTTCTGGCTAAATAGCCAGCGCCTTGGCCGTGGAATTGAATTTTTGCTTTTTTTCTAAACCCCTCTTCTTTTTGTGCCTTCAACTAGAAAATGAATGGAACAAAGCTTAAAAGTTTCTTTTTGCAGAATTGAAAAGTGCTGAATAAAGTAGAAATTTAAAAAAACTCCATTTAAGAAACTTCTGTAAAACCCCTACCTTTACTTCTGCAGGTTTATGAGGCAGAACGTTGCCCACCCTCCAGTTCGTGTCAAGTTGTAGTTGACTCTTTCTGCTCAAGGCAGCAAGCAGTCTGTGGAGAGTGAGTCCTTCTGACTCCTTGGCTTGGTCAGACTCTCGAGTCCAGGGGAATCTCTGATTGAGGAAGGGCCCAAGAGGCAGGAAACAGATGTTAGCAGCAGTGTCCTGGCTCAGGTGGCCTGATAACAAGTGTACCAAGCCAAAATAACTAAGTGGGTTAAATGGCCAGAACTACGGATCACAGTCATATTTATTGGACTACTTGAATCTTGATTTACCTAGGTATTAATGTGACTTTTGGAAATGCTTTTTTTTGGTTGGCATTTTTGTCAAGCTTCAGATGCTGTAATACGGCAAGTCACTGTTTCTGTGTGCATCTAGGTAGCTTTCTACAAATGCTTTGTATGGTCATATTGGTACTTGAGTAGTTACTATCTTGCATTTGCCCAAAGATCACCACACACAGGGGGATGCAAAAGGCCAACATTAGAGTCCTGCATATTCAGAAGAAGCCCTGTGAAGTCTTTAAAACAGTGAAGATTTAGGGTTTGTTTGGGTTTTTTGCTGTGCGTGCCTTTCTTCCTGAGGCCTTTTCTGGTGTAAAAGATATCTGCGTGTATTAATCATACCAGTACCATAGGAAGCATACAGCAAACTCTTTAAATTGGGTTGTTGGCACCTTATCTTCCAGAGTGAGTGCACAGAAAGGCTTTTGTGACTCTTCTTTCAGATTTTGCATGTTCTTGGTATCCATTCATTAGTTGATCAATCTCTTGTAAGATATGAGGATATGGGAAGATTAAAAAAAAAAAAAAAGAAGAAGAAAAAAGGAATAGAACAAATGGAAATGAAGAAAATTGTGATCCTAGGGGTAGGTGTGGTGCTGAAAAGTTGTGCTGTGAAGGCATCGTGTGTCAGAGGGAGGTGGTTCACTCTTGTGATGCAGTGGAGCAGCAGCGAGATCTGTGCCTGGAGCCTTTCTTTTGGCTCCCTCTGGCTTTTGAAAAGGGCCCCGACACTGTCTCTGCCTTGGGTTTTCTTGCCATTTTTTTGAGACTCTACCTCTGTCAGGTCTTTCTCAGAAATTCCTGGTTCCATTGGTGGTCTGCCTGTATCTTAAGCCAGCCCCTTGTAGGGTTGTCTCTGACTGAGCTTTCTGGCTTGCTGCTTAGCTGCCTGAGAGCCCTTGATAACCTCAAGTAGGTAGCTAGCTACAGGGTAATGCAGAGGGTCTCTGAATGCGTTGCTGCTCTTTGGTTTAATAACGTGAGAAAAGTGCATAATTTAACCATCAATGATCTTTCTTCATTCTTGCTCTAGGTTTCCTCCTGGGAATTGGGGGGATTGTCTTGTTTTTGATAGACCTGACTTTCCCTCATCTCCTATGATTGCTGCTGCCACTATTTTTCCATTTGAGAAGGTGTTTCCAGAGATAATCTCTCAAGCTTCCTGAGTGCAGCTCTGTGGCATTCTTAATTTGTACATGTTATTTTCTGTCATTTGTCTAGCTTTGGAAATTTCCATTTCCCAAATCTCTTTAGGGGAGATAGGAAAAAACTCACTTTGTGAGGGTGAGAAGGCACAGGTGGTCTATTTATGTTCCAGATCTCCATAACAAATATTTTCCATTTCTGACTTGACTAAAATCTCATTGTAGGTAAGTGTTGGATTGGCTGACCATATATGTGTTTTAGCATTACATAAAGGTATTTTCTCTTGTAGTGATCCTCTTAAATGTGTACAAAAGATAGCAAGAAGTCACAAAACGATACTATAGTGTTAAGCTGGTTTGCAGAGCAGGAAAGGGTTTTTTTCTCAGCTAAATGCCACTTCATAAAAATTGAATTAATCTATGTGAAGGTACTGGATCTTGTACTTCTCTCATGCCATTTCCATGAAAGAAGATAGACCAGTTGAAATAAAGAAATTTTGATTATAAGTTCAAATAAATTTCATAAGAATGGTTTCCCAGGTAGAAGAGAGAGTTCTTAGTGTAAGCTTGTGGACCTACAGAAGGTCTTTTCAAATCCCCATAGGACACAAAAACATATGAGGTCAAAACATGTTGATTCCACTGTTCATAGAGCTGCTTGCTCTATTCTGTGTTGTTTTTTTAAAAAATCAAATTACGATTGTCTTTGCTAAACTTCTGTTGTGTTGCTAGCTTTACTGTGTGTGTTCCAGTTGCCAAAATACTAGAAACCACAAAGGGCAGCAGTGTAACAAACAAGAACAAATAAGGACAATCTGAAACATTGTTACTTACAGATAGTTGACTTAACATCTGAAATAAAAATTGTTTCTGTTTTTAGTATTTATTTTAGTTACAGCTTTCTTAAACCCCTGTGAACTTCTTTTCTCCCACTGGAATATCAGTAAATAGAAGAAGACTGCTGCTCACTCGCAGCTACTTAAGAATTGCAAACAGCGAAAGCAAGCAAGATTCTCAGATTTGAGAATGAGATTTTATGTAATAAGTAATGATTTTAAATTCTAAAAATTAGACCTGTTTTCCATTTTGTATGCCTGTTTCTTATGAAAAGATTGGGAATTGTCATCTTCCGATTTTTCATTTTCCCATATCTGATTCTTATGTAAGATAATGACATAATCTCCAAGATGCTTACTGTAATTGTAGTTATTTACAAATGACAAGGATTGGACATTGAAAGCTATGATTATAAAAGCAATTTAGCCTGCTAGATATCCTTCAGACCCCTCCTGATTATGTTTAAGTGCCAGCAGTATGAGATTACATTAAATTTAAATTTGAGCTCTCTGTTCAAAAGTTACTGAATTTCTGTGGCCTAGCCTCCTCTTTGAAACCTTGAAGATGACCTATTTTAAGTCTGTGCATGATCCATAATACAGAATTGCTCCAAATTTCATTAGAGACTCATCACTTCTGGCCAACTCTTTTTATATTCCCTTGTTCCGCTGCTTTAAGACAGGTTTCCCTGTGGTAAAACAGTTTCCTTTATTACTTGTTTGTTTATATTAGTAATGATTTCCTTCTTAAGGTTAATTATTGCTTCAAAGAAATTGCCATTTCCTGTTCTGGTGTACCTTGTTTTCTTTATATTTGTTCCATGGTTGTCATGATGTCTGTAAAATATTGTTCAGGGATTGTTAGTGTTTTGAAGGTGCGATGTTCCAAGGAATGACCTTTAACCTTACTTACTTTCTTCTCTCTTTTCTGTCAATTTTAGGTAAGAACAATTTTTGCAGTGATTTTTTGCTTTTGAAGAATTTCTCCTTTGGTAAAGTATTAATCTCTTTTTCTGTCTTCCTTAAGAAATGGTATTCTTTACCTCTGTATTTAAAGAAGGAGGGAGGAATCCTTGGCCGAAGATAATGCTGTGCCCTTTTAAATATTCTGATAATGGCTGCTGGAAGAGAATTTGAAAGTTTCAAGTAGGTGTTTGGGTTTTTTCCTAGTAGTTTTTTATAGGCAGTGTGCTAGTACAAATGCACAAGCAAGTTAATAACTGTCACCTGCAGTAGTCTGAAGAAGTTTGAAATAGTTTTTCCTTTAAAGAAGCAGAGTGCACTGCTCCAGATTCCATGCTCAAAGGCCCTGCCTTTGAAGCTTATGTAGTAGTTCATTATTTATCTATACCCAAGAATTCTTGAAAGCTAGATAGCAAAAAGTAGGTAAGTTAAAAAGCTATTGTAAATTAACACAGCCATTAATGCAAGTTGCAATAGCAGGATTCCAGAGTAATTTGGTTTTTTTAAAAAATGAAGTCTGCTGTGTCTTTACTGTCTAAAAATGATTTGGGGGCTGTACTGTACCATGTTTTCCCCTCTGCAGCCATTACTAACTGTAGATATGGAGGCTTTGTGTTAAACGGCTGCAGTCCCAAGGAAAAAGATCTTTTATTTAGCAGGCATAGAGACAACTTCTGATTATAAGAGAATTGGTATATTGTGGAGAGTAATGCAACTATAAATATGACTTCCTGTGTATTAGACATGTTTGCCAGTGGCTGGAAGCTTGAAAAAGGAGATCTTGTCTGGTTACAATTCACAATCAACCTATGGAAAGGAGTTGAGAACAGCAGTCCGTTTCTTTTATCAGGGACGCTCTTGGTTCATAGTACTGCAGTTCTGCTTTTTTGTTCTTTTTCCTATACGTATACAGTACTAATTAATCAGTGAGAGGCCGGGACATGAGGTAATGCTGGAAATCAACAGTTTGAATCCTGTGATTCTTAATAGAGGCTTAATGGAAACAGAGATATTGCTATCTCCATGGTCAAAGAAGTATGTCATTTGGACAGTATCTAAAGGCAGTCTCTGGGCTGCTGTGTGCATAATATTCCTTTGGGTTTTGTCTGTTTTTAGAAGACCAAAACTAAAACAAGAAATAGTGTCATTCATACTGGGAAATAATCCTGTTCTTTAAAATTCTCTGGCGTCTATATTGTCACATCTTAGAAGAACCCTCTGCAGCCATCTAGTCTGATTCTTTGTATAATGTAAGGCAAAAATCTCTCTTTTGTTATTCAAACAGATTTTGTGTGGGCTTCAGCCTCTAATAAAGTCAATGCAAGTTGTGTGAATTTTAATTTTCTCAAGTTTTAAACATGCATCTTCCTTGTTATTCCATCTGAAAAGCAATTAGTGATGTTCTTAAATGAACTCTGGAGTTTGAGATGCTTTATTCCAAGAGACAAAGCTCATAGTTGCCCAGAAGTGAGTTCGTGGTGTTCACCCTCATCATGGCTGCTCCTCACACAACTGATTCCCAGGTGGCAATGACAAAGAGGTGGGAGGCAGTGTGACAAGGAGGGGAGAGTAGAGATGCAGTGACACTGTTGGCATGAGGAGTAAGGAAAATGTACAAAAAGCTGGCATTAGTGAGACCCTGCTTCAGAGAGGTAAGGAAACATTGATGTAGAATTTAAAGGGTAGGATTCCTCCAGTGCTCTATATATATTGGCCTTGCCCATGTTCTTATTTTTAGGGTAACCAGTCTTTGAAGAGATTTGAACCCTTAGGTAGAGGTTCTCAGTTGATGGGAAAAATCTGAGAGGAGGAAGGGGAGAAGCACGTATGTTCCATCTCCTGCGCATGCTCTTCCTCATGCGTTCTTTCACTCACTGTTGTCCTTTCTTGGTACTCTCTTTTGCTGCTTAAAGACTTATCACATTCAAGAGTTGGAGTCTGAGCAAAGCTTTAATTACTAGTCAAGAGTGCTGCATTGGTTTCCCACTGTCTGCTGCCCTCCTCTGTATATTATTCCTGCTTCTACCCAAACTCTCTTGCAGTGTTATGTACGCTACAAAGGACCAGAAACCTGCACACTGTGACACCTGCTCTGGGCCACAACAGAAGTAGAGAGGGAATGTTGCATCAGTGTGCAGTGCATATACAGACACTACACACACGACACATCCTGGGCCATATGGATGGCCTTGCTACAGTGCAATTTTCTTATCTTTATTTATTTATTTTTCTGAATAGACAGTAACTTGGGGGCAGGGAGAAAAGAAGTGCTGTGAAGAAACTGTAGATTTCGCTTTCTTTAGACCAGTTATTGCTCTGGTTTTATAGAATCACTTATGTCATTCAGTTAAAATAATTTATAGTCCTACATCTTAAGTACAGTTAGAAGCACTACTTACTTTCATCTGAGTTCTGTAGTGTGAATTAAAAGAGCCATATTAGTACAAACAAACAATCTGTTTCCTCTAGATAGATTTTCTTTATCACAAAGCTCATCATCTGGGGGAAAAATTGAAGTGTGGAGTCCAAATTATTTATTTTTTTTTAAACTGTCTTTGATTTTTATATCCTTTCTGAGTATTATTCTTTAACAAAAAAAGAAAAAAAAAAGAAGAAGAAAAGTAGTAAAAATGAGTTAAATATAGATGTAGATTACATCACTTGGTCTGTAGTACTTATATTTTCTACAGGGATACCAGTTTACTGCCAAAATATGACTCAAAAGATCAATAGCAAACAATCTGTACAAGTTTACACAAGAGAACTGAAGTATTTAATTCCGTAAGCATTGTGATTTAAAAGTACACATTGCAAAAATAGATACTTCTTTGGGAAGGCTGCTTTTTTAATTTTCAGTGTTGCTTTCAGAAGTATGTCCAAATAGTTACAAGGTTGGTTTTTTTTTTCCTGAGAAGTCTGTTGCTGCACACTGAAAATGTAAGGGAGTTGGAATGGCTGTGGCCCCAAATACTTGCACTTAGCAGAGGTCAGTCATAACATTTCTGTCCACAAAGACAGTTTTAATTGAAAAAGAAAAAAAGAATTCTTAATTCACAAGTTTGGTGCATTTTTATTGTGATGAAGAATTCCAGTGGAGATCTGAAAGATGCATTCCTGTTTAAGGATATGCTGATCATAGTGACTGTGGTTGAGGGAGGTGCATTTGCTATGTCTTTATAAACATTGTTATGCAGTGCATATAATATTTAAAGTGCTTTGATTCCTTTAAAACTCTCAGGATTATTTTATTGAAAATTTGTGTATTAAGAAGTGAATGATACATTCTCCATGTTTGTGCTTCATTAATGTTCTATGGAAAAATATTTGGAGAACATAATACTGCACTAATAGACATCTCTCTTTTTGTATAGACCTTTTTGGTTGACAGTGTCAAAACATTTTGCTTCCTCAGTCATTGTCTTTACATTTCTTCTCTGTATGTTGGTCAATTTAGCAAGTCAAATGTCAGAAGGGAAAAGGGCGGAGAGGTGTCCCCTCTCTCCTCTTTCTTAATCTGAAATTTAAAAAGTCTCTCAAGCTCTAGGAGGAAAAATGTGCTGTTTAGGAATGAATCCTGTTCCTTCTGTTCAGCTCATGCTTTTTATTAAACTCTTTGGCTCTTGATTTAACATTATCTACCCAGTAACTGATAGTCAAAGTCTCCACAGCATTTCCAACAATTCCAGAGGCGTCCTGGCCATCTACAGATAGTAATGTTTGATAGCAGTGGCGTTTTTTGGGCTGTAAATATTTAAGCACGTCATAGCTTTTAGATTTGAGAAAAACGCACATTTAAAAAAAAAAAAACCACAACTGAGAAGAGAAAATTAGAAATTGGAAAGTTAAAAGTTGGGGTAGGTAGGAAAGAAGGGCAACTCAGGTAATCTGGGCTTATAGCTCTGGGTTTATTGATGAGCATTCCTTAGATTTGGTACTTGTTTGTTAAGATTGTGAGAGCAACCTTCATTATTCTTAGCAGTTTACCCACCACAAAGTTTTTGTTCTCCTTTTACAGAAGACTTGTCAAAATGCTATGACAACTAGGCTGGTTTTAGACAAACAGACCCTGGCTCTAAAAAGACAGTAAGTCTGCAAGTCAAATGTGGAGGGCAGCCATTGGCACTAGAAGAAGTAAGAAACCACAGATTGTTTTCTCGTTGGATGAAGAGCTTAGAGCAACGTAAAGTTAATTGAAGAATTCCTTGAAAGTGAAGTCAGCCTAAAATAAAAGTTTAGGGGTCTATAATTTACTAAATGTGAAAGCTTTGTAAGCAGTAGTGAACCTAAAAGTTTAAAAAGAACATATTTTAGTAAACATATCTGGCTTGTGTTATGAACTGTCCTGTTTTAATTATTTGTCCAAATAATGTAGATTTGCAGTAGGATCTCTAATTAGGAATGGTTTGATTTATTGAGCTGGCCCCATATAAACCATGATGTCATGCTGTACTGCTCAAAATTACAGCTCTGCTCTTGCAGTTTAAAGGCGATTATTTTTAACTTTGGAATGTTTCAGTTTTGTGCATCTTGGCTTTTGGCTTTGTGAACTTGAGATGTTCTCTGCTCCCCTCCACCTCCCTCCCCCAGATCAAAGCAATTTGCTGTAATGTAACCAGAACAAAAACTGTTGAAACGGACTTCTGAACACTCTTGGCTTTACATGTTGTTGGTAAATAAGAAGGAAGGCAGGAATACTCATCCTTGTTGTCAAGGGGATTGAAAAATAGGTACAGCAGGTATTGAACTGTGTTTTGCCAGGTGTCCAGATGCTGATGCCATTCCAAAGCAGGAATGCTTCCTTTATGTCTAAAAGGCCTTAGTTTTCTTTTGATGCTGTAGTTGAAGAAATAGAAAAAGGGCGGGAGAAGAGAGAGATAGACAGGATCCCTCTTACTGCAGGTAATAATTATTTACTAGGGAACAGGAACTCTCACTCACATGAGTTTTTACTCATATATGTTGCATTTTCTGCTCATTTCCCATTTGAATAGGAAAATTTGCCTTTAGTTAAGCCCTGGTCTGTTCCAAGTGCAACGGGAAGGCTTTTCACAGGAGGGTTTGTGCATTTCCGTACAGAGGAGGTCTCACTTTTGCAGAAGTGAGCAGCAAACCTTCCTGCCAGCATCCCCGATCTGGACTTGCAGGCAAAGGGGCGATACACAGCAGGGTGTGGAGGAAGAGAGGACTGAAAGTTAGGTCAGAGTATAGTCTTTCCTACCAACCTCTTCTAGCATGTTAAGAAGAGCCCAAGCGTTTCAGGGCAAGGGGAGTCTTTCTGTGGTGGTATCAAGGCTAATTTAAGCTAGGACAGAGAAAATTGGAAAGGGAACAAGAATAAAGACATGGAGGTGTCACACCTGTACTGGAGGCACTTAATTACCCATAGATGTCAAAAGGTGGGAGTTGGGTTTGAGGAACAGTAGCTGTGGCAGATAAAGACAGACTCCATTTTCTAACAGAGCAATAAGGAGAATTTCTGAGTGGGAGGGGAAGATGAAAATATCTTCCTGTGCATTTTAGAGGGAAGACTCAGTGAGCTGCCCTTGGTAATGATTGCAGTGTTTCAGGCTCATATAAGTTGAGAACAATGAACTGTGTCATTGCAAAGCTGTACTTCTCATGAGGAGCCTTGATTACATAGCAGCTGAGTCAGTTTCTGTGCTATGAATTGTGTGTGTAAACTAGATTACAGCTTAAGACTCATAAAAAGCCGTGGGATTTCTTAGGATTTTTTATAAGGGTATTCTCAATTGAGTATCGCATTTTAAATATAATCAGTTGTTGTCTAACACATTGTTTTTAGATGTGTAACTGCTTGTAGACATCCTATAACTACTTTTGCTTTAGCTAATGAAGATTGGAGAGAATGTTTGGGGAGAAAAGGGGAAAGGAGTTCACACTCTGTGCTTCTCTGCCAGTGAACATAAATGAATAGAAAGTATGTGTGAGTTTACCAACAAATGGCATGTATAGCGGAAAGATTCTGAATTCAGTTTTTAAAAAATACATATTAATTTACTTGTTTTGACCTGGCAAAGTTGCCAACTGAAAACAAATGTAACCATTTAGAATAACATGAAAGCCTTAATCCTCTGAGTATTCAGGTCTCTGGTTTGCAATCAGTTACAGGGAGCCTGTAATGTCTTGATTGTAACATAATACCAATAGAAACTTAATAAAGTTTAACATTCAGTGAGTTTCCATCTTTTGTTGATTGTAACCCTCTGTGAAGCTTTTCACAGTGGCTGAAATCTCTGAGAACAGCCAGCTTTTGGTGATGAGCAGACCCCCTGTCTTGTTTTGATGAAATGAAAGTAGATGGTAGATTTCAGATAATTCTGTGGTGAGATGCTCATGTTCTGTCTTGTGCTAACAACACATGTATGTCTTGTTTTGTTTAGTTTTGTTAATATCAATCACAAAATCTGAATATGATATCTTTTCCAGCATGGTAATTAGCATCTTCTAATTACCAATCAGTTCGATCAGTTGAAATGGCTCTTGCTATGAGATTTAAGTGGAGTGACTATCATCCACTGTGTGTGTGTCTGGACACATGCATTGGTTTTGTCCTCATTTTCTTTAATGTATCTGGCAATACACTTGGTACAGAAACAAATAGACCTTGAGAAATCTGACTGAAAGCAATTGAATTCTTTTCTGTATTATAAATGACTGATGTGGGGGGGGGGGGGGGGGCACTCTTTTTCTGGAATTTTTCTGTATAAACTTATGTTTA
>VYZX01022997.1:40425-58476 GCA_013401335.1 Brachypteracias leptosomus
GTCCAGAAAAGAGTTTATTCTTTGTCTTTTTTAAAAAGGTGTGGTTGGGGGGGGGGGGGGGTTGGCAGCTCTTTTCCTGACATTTACTTGCTAAAACTAGTCTTAGGACTTAGAGGAACAGCTTGCCTCTGAGAAGCATAACAGCTTTTCCATCACTTTATGTCTTGTCATTAAAACTAGACATTCACCCACAAACTGTCTCACAACTCTGAAGTTATAGGTGTGAAATTACTCAGTGAGGATTTTTAGTCTGCAGTGTATGATGAAGTGATCCTAATGGCCAGACAAGATAAGAAAATGATGATAACTGTCATGAGAAACTAAACAGGGAGGAGGGACTGGGACATGCCTGCTGTGAAACCTCTGGCATTGCCAGGAGGTGACCAGATGGAAAATAATGGCACTTTACAGTTACAGTACTTCCAGTAGCTTCCTTTTTTCTTTTGCTATACAATGTAAAGCTGTTTAGTGTCACATAACAAAACCAGTCTCTTCAATAACATGCCTGAAGTTGTTTTCTTGATACTGATGCCAAAAAACAACAAAATACGTGAGTAGAGAGATGAAGGTGATCAAATCTGGCGCGCAGGAAGTCTTGTGAATGTGAAGTCATGTGAATGACATGAAGGCACAAGGAGGAACACATCTGGCAGCTGCGTGATTTGAACAAGTCCCTTGACATTGATTAATGGTATGGTGATCACATACAAGAACTTACCGCACATCTCTTGCGATATTCCTCTACCCCCTTGTTCCCAATTTCTCAGCTCTGGCCTGTTTTGGTTGGGAAGAGCAGACTCAACCAAAAAAGCTGAAGGAGCTCATCTGTGCTAACCTGTCTTGGGTGGAAATGATTAGGGAGTGATGATGCAAGCAGCTCAGCTAGCTTGAGGAGTATTGATCTGCCCTGTGGTGGTGGGTGGGAAAGGGGAGTTGTGTCCTCTGAGAAAAGGTGACCCCTGACAGAGGGTGCATGCTCACAACTAGTGACAGTGTCTGCTCTTCATCTAGGGGTTGAGAAGACAGGTACACATAGATTATCATCTAACTGCTGTGTTAGTTTGCCACCTTTAGCGTAGTTAGCAGAGAAGCCATGATGTCAGAGTGCAGGCTGTGGTGAAAGCTTAACAGCTAAGTGGCTGCACACTTACAGGCAGTCTGCTGTGCTTGCTGGCAGAGATTAAAAATAGCACATGGTTTTGGTTTTGCAAGACCACTTCTGGCTGGCATAGTAGAAGGTGTCCTTTTCCTCAAACGCAGCTACAGTTTTGCCTGAGTATAACTTTGGCTCATTGTTAGTTATATCTGGAATTCAGGAGGCAATGCTAAAATGATTCTCATTCATTAATTAAACCTCTGGCACCATCCTGGGAGGCAAGTTTAGAGAAGAGGTAATGGAGAAGAGTAGCCTAAAGGTGCAGAGGGAATCTGCTTCAGAGCTGAAATTAAACTTTGGCTCCAGGCATTGTGCCTCTGGAAATTCCTAAACTGCTTGAGTTTCATGTCAACGCTCCAATTACAGCATTGTAATTTAGAGTAATTTATAAATCTGTATCTGTACTGGATAAGATTTGCATAAACCACATCCATTAACAATAAAGGAACTGCTATTAAATAATTAAGTAATAAGAAGATCACACCATCAGTAACATGAGTAACTAAGAAAAGCTCTCACTTCTTTGTATCTGGCTTCTCCTGAGCAGAAAGGCAGATATATTGTTTTGGACCAGTGTCCATCTAGCTCTCTATCTCTTCTCTAGCCATAGCCATTAGCCACAGAAACATTACAGGAACAAAGCAAGCGTACAGTCATGCTTTCTTTTTTGCTGCATCTTGCTGTTTTCGGCAATTCTGCTCCAATTCTGTTCTGAAATCTATTTTCAGCTTTGAATTTTGGAAATTATGCATCATTGTGGCAACATATCCATAGTAATCTGTCTTTCCTTGTGAGCTGTATGACTGAACACAACCAAGCCTCCCTCATACACATTTTATAATCGCCATCTGCTAGTGACGTGTTGTCATATATACTTGCATTTGAGAAGTTTCTTTTACAGTAGGATGGGTTCATCTGTCCACCATAGCCTTGAAGACTCCAGAAATGTGGTGAGTCCAATTACTGTGTTTGTTCTTTTATCTATTTTATAGAATAATTAGTGGTTATGGAAACTACCAAACAACCCTTTCCTATAGGGATTTGGAGGGAGATGAGGAAAGCCCCTAAAAATGTGGAAGAAGTCACTGTGGTTCATGTTTTCTTCCCAGAGCTCTGTAGTTGCCTCCTTGCTATGAGTAGGCCTATCATTTAGATTAGCATCATGACATGCTTACAATGAATGGCTTTTGCATTGATCAGAGGCCATCTGATCAGCTTAGTGATCTTTGAGAAAAGCCTTCTATGGCTTTGTTTGTAGTTCTTCTGTGAGCATTGTTCTTTAAGAAGAACAACGTCATAAAATGGCTTTACTAAAAATGACGAAAGTGGGTAATTAGTTAAGAAATTATTTTAATAAAATTTTTAAAGGCAAGTTGGGATTTTTTAGTAGTTACGCTTTATTATGTATGACTGCTTTTAAATGTTGATGAACAAGGCAAATCAGAAAAGCAAATTTCCCCTGCTTTTCATTGCGGGGCACATGGGTCAAACACTCAGCATGTTGTTCTCGGAAGAAACAGTTTCATTTTTCCTAATGTGGACATGCAGTACTAAAGCTTGCTGGTTTATGACTGAGCGGTACTAAAATACTGTTTATTGTCAGTCTCTTCACATCTGAATCACGTTATTTAATCCAGATTTTGTTTGAAACCACTGCCAGACATGCAGTGTGGATGAATGCTTGAAGAAACCAATGGGTGTTAGGCACTCTGATGCTTTTAATTGTTTAGACTAATGATTAATTTCACACATGGAGAGAAAATGCTGATTTCCCTCCTCTATTCTCTTCTGCCTTCTTTATTTAGATTTCAATGTTGAATTAAGGCTATAGCTGATTTCTTTATTCATTTTTATAAGAAAAAGATCGTTATGGGAAATAGAGTAGGGTTTCCTTATGCTGTGCGTTTGGAAATAGTATATGTTGAGCTGGTTTTATGCAGCACCTTAACAATACAAGGATTACAATTAATGTATTTCTTCCCTTTTTTTTGTGTCACTCTTTCATGTGGAGGCAGGTGAAGGAGCATAAACAAGGGTAACAGAGTGTCTGTACCCGTCTTTTACACTGCATAATTCCATTTTCTTAGGTTTTATTGGCTTATTTGCTTGATGTAAAGCATAAGAATCAAAAGGAAAGGTGACCCTGTAAAAATATAAACAATCTTAGGTGATTCTTTTGTATCCCTAAGTACCCCTACTTTGTGTAGATGTTAAAGACAAAATTGTGACTTGTATCTTTGCCTCTTATTTCCTGCATGGGGACTAATGATATTGTCGATTTTTTTCCACCATGTGCTTGTCTGAGCTATCACTGGTCATAGCCATAAGTAATTGCTGGCAGTAATGCTCACCGGTATATACTATAAAACAGGATTTGCTTTTATCAATAAATTGCCATGTGCTTACAGCTTGAGCATCTCAGCGTTAAAGTTCGTGTTGTTCCTACTGCTGAGTCCTCGCACTTGGAACTGATATGCTGCAGAAGAAGCTAAGGCAAAGTCTGCCGCTGCCTTCTCCATGGGGAGCAGTCAGTTGGATGGAACAAACATTTTGCTAAGAAACAGAGTGGCATTTGGTTTCTTTATGCCTTCATCCAAATCTTATCAAGCAGCCTAAGCAGGAGGAGAAAACAGTATTTGTTGGGTTCCTTTCAGATGGTGACACCCTCTCTTCCTGCAAATAAACCTCCACATGTCTTGATTTCTCATGTACAAATCAAAGGCAAGGGCTTCTCATTCCATCTGTCAAATCAAGGGATTGTGTGTGCTTGGTTGCATCCTGACATGACACAAGTTTTTTTTTCTCTTATGCATCTTGCCCTTTTATGAGAATTGCTTCATATCCTTTTATCCCTTACTTTACAAAGGTGTCTGAAACCTGAAGAAGGGCTTTGGTACCTGGAAATTTGACTTGTAGCTGTAGGAATTAAATCTAGTAAGAGATACTGCCTCTTTCTAAGAACCCTGTCATGCCTGCAGTTTGTAAAGTAGTTCAGCAGCTCTCACAAGATCCTGTATGTATGAACTTCTGATTTAATTTTCTTGATTTTAAACCTAGTCTTTGTCAAGTGTAAGTAATGAAAAGTCAAAGAGCTAAACCCAAGAAGCAGAAGTTTCATTCCTGTTCAGAACACATGCCTAGTCATGATTGCAAAGGTTCTTTTTTTCTGTTCTTTTCCTTTTTTAAAAAACTCAAGGCTTGAACATAGCATATGCTGTAATACTTTCCATTTGTAGAGCCCTCTGTTTGATGATTGCAAGCTGCCCTGTAAACATTTTTTGGTCTGACAGTTATTTTTAAGAGTCTGGATGGAGCCTTCTCCATTTTTGGTGGGAATGTGGCTAAGTGATTTGCTCAGGGTCATGCAGTGTATCAGCTGGAGCATAGTGGTAGCATGGATTGGTACATTTTTTTCTTTTTTTCATATCTTCATTTTGTTTTTCTCTGCATTACATAAAATGGTATAGTGCAGCATACCTAAAAAAAACCTAGGAAAATTCTTTGGGCTGAAGGTAGAAACTCGGGAGAACAACTGGAGAGAGTTTGGAATAATTACAGCTTCCTTATACATTTTAAAAATAATAATCACTGAGAATAATAGATTAACTGGGCTACACTAGCAGTCTAAAGATAGTTCCTTTTGGACTTTTTTAGATTGTACACAGATACTATTGCTTATGTGTAAAGTTAAATGTAGGATAATTTTTTAAATTCCAAAATAGGAAATGTTAGGATAAGAAGTTTTGATTTGTGTGGTCTGGTTTTTTTTTCCTTTTTTCTGATGAGTACAAGTGCAATGCTTTCACTGTTGCCAAGTGTAAGCAAATTCTGCATGCAACAATGATGATAAGCAGAGGAGATTTTCAGTAACTGAACAATGGAAGATTATTTCATTACTAGGTATATAAGGAAGGCCTCATGAAAGAATTTTAGTGTCCCTTATAAAAAGGTTCGTTTAATAATGATGGGTTTTCTTCCCTTTTCCCTCTTTAATTCTGATAATTTATGTGGACCATTATTTCTGTTGCTATTTCAGTCCTTGTGTTTTTGAACAAAGTCTTCAAATCCAATACTACTTTTGGATAAATGATTGCATTCTCTGTATATTAAGTAACTTGAGAATGTCAGATTATTTAATGTGAAAAAATGCTGTAATTACATTATTAGTTTTTGTGGGTAGCGTATCTCCTTAAAAAAGAATTCTTCTTTCTCTCTCTCCTCTTCCCTGTGCCCCCACCCTTCTCATTTTCAGTGTCAGTATCCTCTGGCCCAGCTACTTTTGTCTTTTTCTGTGTAATTATAGACCTCTCAGGTATTTTAGTGATTGTGTTGATAGTAGGGTATTCCCCTAGATATACAGTATTATTTATGAGGTGGATGGAAGTGTTTTAAAAAGTTGCCTGACATAATCAATTGGAAAATACTACTAGAGTGTAAAAACAAGTCTATTCTGATATTTGCTGAATTTTCCCCTTACTGAGAGAAGACCGAGGAGAACATTTATTTCCTGTTCCATTTGCATAACCTGTTACAGAGTTTAGCACGTTAGATTTATTGAGCTTTTCAGTTTCTAGTAAGAGGTGTGGCACTTGGCAGGCTTATGAATGATATATATTAAGGTTTCTCCCAGGAATAAACTATGCCTGGTTTCAGTTAATAGCACTGGTTATTTATCAAGGAAGAGAACAGACATGATAGTGGTTTGGAAGGCAGCTGAGGTAACATCAAGGAGCATCTGGTGAAAGTTTCCCTCAAGTACACAGATGCTAAATGTGTTTTCCCCGTTTTCTGACCAACTTTGCTTATGATGTTTGAATGTTCGTCACTAGAATGGAAACTCCCCTCCCCCAGTATATGACTTACATTTGAATCAGTGACAGTTTGCTTATGAAGCTGAAGAGAATGCTGTGGAGAATTTGGAAATGCCTTACTTAAATTGCTTCAATGTAATAAGAAAGCTTTTGGCCATTCCTCTTCTGTGTCCACTAATGGTTGTATGTAAGGGAATCAGCACTACATTGCATTAAAATCCTCTGTATTTCACCCTTGGTCACAGGCATTATTTTACTAATCTACAGACATCTCTGAGCCATTAGTGTATGTAGAAATAGTATCAGTTTGGCTATTACCTGTTCTCAGAGAGTTTGAGCTGTTTTATTTTTTCATAGACCTCCTCTACATGGAAATTTAAAGGGTTTAGGGGTTTTTTTTTCCACATAAGAATGGGTTTTGCTAGCTGTTAATTTGATTGCTGAGACTGGAAAGGTAAAAAATAAATTAATTTAATGTCTTCTTTCCCCTTCCCCCACCAAAATGATGGCTTTTTTGTGAGCTCAACTTCATTAACCTTATGACAAGAGCTAGGAACATGATTACACATAGATTTTTTTTTNTAAAAAATTTTTTTTTTTTTTTTTTTTTTCCAGTAGCATCTTATCACAAGTATTTTTAGAAACCTTATCAGTCAGTCATCACACCTGTACAAGTCACAATGACTCACTCTGTCGTCGCAACAGACCGAAGACAGACATTCCTATGAGTTTCAGAACATTCCTGTGAGTTCCAAAGCAGGTGCAAGGCTGCCTGGGGTGCCAGCAGCACAGTCACACGTCCCAGCCTATGTGGTCAGAGCTACTTTACTGTTGGGTGCAGTTTCCATTGACTGCTACTTTGATGGGGAAGAGCAGTGACTCTCTCCAAAGTTTAAAACTTGCTGCATTCTTCATGGCTTAAATTGGCCATTGAGGTCGGCCGGTGTCTAATGAAGCCTGTGGAGAGACTGCTGTGGGCTGCCCTGTGGTTATAGCGGTAGTGGAGCTCATTTCCAGATACTTTGATTGAACTGAACGAAAGCTGGTTGGTGATGCAAGCTAAACGTGGGTGGGATAGAGTAGTATGCCCTCTGGCACGACCATAATGGTGTTCTCATTTGAGAAATCTCCTTTAGAATTTTTCCAAGAACGCATAATTTGAAGCTCATGTCATGTCCCTTGGCTATCTCACTGAATGTTTGGAAAAATAGGCATTAATGTGAATTTATTTTAAATAGGATCAGTCTTTGTGGGTCTTGAATGTGCCACTTTTTAGCTTTAGCTTACCATGATAATTGTAATTGGCTGATTGCAATTACTGGTTAGAGGCTTCAGCAGGTGCTAGTGGCATCCAACTGCTTCTTGAGTGCTGTGGAGTTTTCCTGACAGCTGGATGTAGACTGAATGGGTAGAGGAGTTTCTCTTCTGTTTATTAAGTGACATTTTAGATCAATCAGAGTAGTTCACAAATGTTTTCAGTTTTGATTCTTGCTATAAAGATCCATCCAATTTTTCCTGTGGGACTAAGGCAGTGCAAAATTCCAAGCTCTTCGTCATGTGCTTTGAACTTAGCGTATGTGAGAAATTTGGGCTACCATGTATTTTCCACATTGCCCGCAAATGGAGGAAAGATAGGGAGCTGAAAAGTCCTTCATCTTGCTGGTTACAATCTGCAAAGTGTTATGCTACCCTGTGCAATAATTCTGTCTCATGGGTAAATTATTTGGTGCTTTTGGTTTCTTTATGCTCTCTTCTGGTTTACATTTTTCTACTTTTTGTTTTCTGACTACTAATTGCAGGATGTTTTAGAAAGTGTAATATGGGTTGTTGCTAATTAAAAGGAAAAAAGTGAACTTTGATATATACCAAGTTTCACTTGGCAATAACTTTGGCCACATGACCAATTTTGGGAGGGGAAAGAGGGTGGCAATCCCCTCCTCCCATGAATTCTTAATTATGATAAATGAGTTGCTCTATTACTAGGAATATAACCTAATGGCCATACTGCTAAATATTTACTTTAGAGTTTATTTAGTACAGCTTGCTTTCTTTTTAAGCTACAGATTGCTTCATTGCATCCTGTATTCAACTGTTTGGTCTTCCTAAACTCATAATCTTGGTATCTGTGATGTTAAAGAAACCAGAATGTGAGGTCAAAATTTCCATTACATAGCCAGAGAGGAATTTCAAGGAACAATGCCAAAATCACTTAAAAAAATAAATTTACAGGAAAGATGACTCATCAATCAACAATTGCAGTTCTAGAAAATAGAATTAGTTGTATAAGTTCTGGGTACAAAGAGACACAAAATGCACCCAGCCTGACAGGCCAGGGGTAAATCAGGGTGATTGATTGATTGTTTTCAGAGATTTTTACCTTGACCTCTACTTCTCTTTCACCCTGAAAGGAGAACTCTAAGTAGCATACAGCTTCATGTTGCAGGAATCATTGCCTTCTAAGAGCTACTAATCAGCAAAAAGAAAAAGATTTTCTGGCTTATTGTGACTTGCACTAATTAGCCAAGCAACTGAAAGACAAGGGGAACAGTCTCTTCCTGTGCTTAAACTCTATTGAAACTGTAAGAAATTTAACATGAGGCTGCCTGAGAGACCAAAACACAACATTTTATACTTGATGGGAGGTGACAGACTTCTGCTTTAGTGTGCACTGACATGATTGTGAAAAAGATGTGATAAAGGACAGTTTCCTTCCTTCTAAAATACTGAACAAGCAGCAGGCAGGAGTGAAGATCCTTCTGAGAAGGAAGGCTGTTGACCTGGGGCAGCATCTCTGGGGGAGTGGGCCAGGCCTGCTGCTTGTGGCATTTTGTAGTGTGCCAGCCCTTCACTGGGGGAGGCACTTCTCTGGTGCTTCTTGTCTTCTCTCCCCCTTGAGTTGCACAATCATTTTGCTGTGTTAACCTTACATGTGAAGAAAGGACTGGGACTTTAAGGAGATGGCACACCCATCGTTTTTTTTTGTAACCCTGTTTACTTTCTTGTCTTAACAGGGGAAAGGGAAGTAAATGGTGTAACCACTCACTTGTACCTCTCACAGGTGGTGGACTGGATAGTTTGCACGTCCGGATGCCTCTCCCTGGCACTAGGCACAATGGTTCTGTAAAGCTTTCCTGCTCATGAGGGACTTCAGCAGAATAGCATGCCAGCTAAAGATGTGACTTCTGACTGCATTGGCCTTTGGCCTTAGGATGAATTTAGTTGATATTGTAATTATTTTTAAGTAGGAAGCATGCTTTTATGCCCTTCAGCCTACATGGATTTTTTAATGGATTTTTCCTTTGCTGTCCCATTCTTTCTTGGAATAACAGTGTGGCAACAGTCAGACATGAGCAATCTTGCAGTACATGCATTTTGAAAAGGAATGTAGACTGCAAACAAACTCTGTCTGCTGTATGTGTTTTGCTGCATTTAAACTTGATGCTTCTCTATATCAGAATTCTGAAAATGTTAATAGCATTTTTTCAGCTCACTTCACTTATTGAAGCAGATAATGTTTACAAGTGTGTGTAGGCCGCCTTTTCTTTCTAGAGCCTAAACATGGGGACAGCTTCCCTCAGCATGGATAGGGAGAGTGCTACAGGTAACAAGTTGCATGTCTCAGACTCAGTGATTTTGAAAATACTTGTGAGAAACAGCTGAGACTCTTCTGGGTAGAGGACCTGTCGTTGAACTGTTCCCTGGTTCCCACTAGGGCAAGTCTGTGCCATGTGCTGATCCTGGAGCCCCTTCTGCAGAACAGAGTTCAGTGCATGTCAACAAGCAGCTCGTTCCAGGTTACTATGAACAAGGGCAACAGCAATGTGGTTGAAGAGTCCTTTTGAGGGTTAAATAGGAGTGCCAAAGAAAGCCGTGCATTCCTTCATCTGATTCCTCCTTGCTTAAGTTTTGTCCCTTCACAGCTTGGATATTTTCTTTTATGTAAGTGCTAATGCAGAGAATTGGGTCATGGATGACAGACTTGAGTGATGGCCACAATACTTACAGCTTTCAGAACACAGTATGAGGCCCATCTCTTGGCTTAGCCCTCACCCTCAAGGAAGATAAGGAAACAAGACCAAAAACAGTTTCCCCCGCTCTTCCTCAAGAAGTATTCCCTTTTATCCTTAGAGGCTGGACAGCCTAGCAACTATCTGTTTTATTTTCCTTAAGATGCTGTGATACCATGGTGATGAGTTATTAATAAAACTCCAGGCAGATGGAGAGAGCTTTTAACTGAGTAACTTCTTGGTTTGGGGTTGTTTCTTTTTTTTTTTTTTCTTCCATGCATCTGAGAATAACCATATATGAACAAATGTCGTGATTTGGTCTGTGTGGCAGAGTAGCTGAGCATTTAGCACAAAAATATAACTTAATCTGCAAATAAATCAGAGCAGTCCTTTTGCGTAAATGTCAAAATAGCACCATGTTTGTGGAAGAACAAATAACTGTAAAGCACTGCATGCATTATCTTAAATATATGAACATATTAAGTTACATGTGAGATTTTTTTCTGATTTGTTGCATTTCTGAACATATTATGAGCTATTATAAGTGTGGTAACAGTTTCCCATACAGCACAGTGCTCTGCTTCAATGGCACCTACTCAAAATTCTGTAAGTCTTTCTACTAATGTGCAGTAATCTCTATAAGAGTGACACTAATCCCCTCCTCTAATATGGAACTTGAATTTAAAAAAATCTGTGAAATGTAGCTTTAAAGCAGCTTTTGGGAATGTATTAATTTGTAAACCCTCCATAAGTCATCCAAACCAATAGAATTATCTTTATAACAGAGCAGAGGGGTAGTCACCTTCAGGAAAAGCAGCGAAGCCTGGAGGTTTTAGCTTTTTTTCTTCTTTGTTAAAGTGTGAATGACATTAATTGCACAAGCAGGAAGAGATTGGTTACAAATAGTGTAAAATTGTTATGTTGTCCTACCCAAATGATGCATACTGACTCTCTTCTCCAGTGTTAGTGTACTGCAGTCAGTTTATGGTGTGCTTAAGCTACTGTTGAAGGTTTGGGGTGGTAATGTCTTACATGACAACATTACAAGCTTCCTGAAATTCTCATTTATCAGCTGCTCAGATACTAATGGAAGAAAAGCAACCATCTCCACAAATGTTGAAAGCTGGAAAGAAAATTTCTTTTCAATACTTCACATCTTAATTTCAGATGATTGTAGTTACTGAGAGGATAGGCCCTTAAAAGTCTCCAAATGCCTTGATTTCAAAAAAAGTTTGTTTCCTGTTTTGTGGCCTTGAGCAGGAATAGAACCATGGTCATGAAAACCCTGAGTAAATAGATAAGACAAATCATGATGTGCATTTTTGATGTCCATGACACCGAGTGATATAGATAATGCTGTGTACCCTTACACTTTACACATGTTGTGAGAGTGATTGTCTGTGGCCAGTATTTTCTTTGAATAAGGTACAGCCATGGTTGGAAGTTGGTAGCTAATGTGCTAGGGAGGTTTCCAAACGCTTACCCAATTAACATGGAGACAGCCTCTGGGTCACAATGGGCTTCTCAGTCCCATTAAAATTTTGTGGGATTAAATGCGTAACTCATGTAGAAAATTTTGAAAATGTTGTCCATTTCTCTCCTTTCCTCTCTACTCTCCAGTATGATAACCCATGTCCTTTTCACTCCATAATCTGAAAATTACCTTAAAAATACTATAGAAAGATCAAAGCACACTAAAGAGCTGAGACCAAAATTTACATGATCTCTTAACTGAGGTATTTGTAAAATATAGGTGAAGTGTCAAGAACTGCTGTGACATTTTATTCCATATGGGGATGTAAGTGATTTTGTAAAGCATTCTGGCAGAGTGAAAAAACCGACGACAATCTTTGTGCTGTGTGCTTGAGGTACTTAATTTTTTTTTCCTGCCAAGAATGCAGCTTCTAAGTAGAATTTTTTTTTGTCATTTAGGGGTGGTTGTTCAGTTTGTTTTCTCTCTCTCTTTTTTTTTTTTTTCAACAGACAAAGAAGCAAAGCAAGACATTCCACCTGGAAAAATGCACTATTATTCTCCAAAGAAGCCTTTCTAGTAGAAAGGAAAGATGTAGGAAAAGGGACATTCTTGATGAAGCAATGGTCAAGGAGGCTAGGGGAAGAAGTGTATTGCATGAAAATGTTTTGCTTTCCTTTGGAGCAGTGATGCTCTTACACTTTTGAGGTTTCACCAACTCACAAGATAAAATGTTTCTGATTTAATCAACCCATCTCTGTTTGGAGAACCTTTACCTATGAGAAAACTTGTCTAGATTTAACCTTAGCTGTGACCTTGCTTCTTTTCCCTCTGGCTACATTGTGGTAAAGAAATGAGAATGTGCTACTAAAACATGTAGTTTTCTTGTTGCAATTTCAGGTTGTAGCTCTCCTAGGTGTTGGGCTGAGCTCTGTCCACCATACCTGGCCTCCTGTGGAGCCATGTTCTGTTGTGATTCCTCTGTCTGTATTTTATTGAAGAGAACCAGACTGGCATGTAGTTTTATCATAGGAGAAGGGAAAACATGTCTCTCACCAGCCAACTAAGTGTACTTATGGTTATTAGGAATACACAAGAAGGCTCTATTGCTACTGTTTATTATTTTTATTTGTGCAGCACCTAGGGGCTTCACTTTGAGCCTTGATGCTAAACAAAATGCTTTGTGCAAAGAGCAGCAAGATTAATTCTTCTCTACATAGCCTGACTCCATAGTGCAGCACAAATCAGTACAGAAATATCTCACGTAGTTTTGAGTGAGTTTACTCAGGGACTGGACATTTAAGCGTGCTAGCGCTATACATTAGGCTTGTGTGTTGCATTTGTGTAGGTGTGCTACAAACTGATGTCCAGATGGGAGATTTACAGTGTTGTATTTGGCTGTGCAAGTACCCTCATAGAGAGGACATGGTGCATGAAGACACATGCAGTGGAATTTAAAGGAGCAGCAAAAGGTAAAACAAGCTTGGATTAGGGTTGGGTCAGTGATGTTTCCCATGGATTTAGGCATAGTATTTTTCTTCCCCTGAAGTAAATGCCTCTAAGAGAAGCCATAAACCTGGCAAACCATGGAGTAAGCAATGATTTGAAGAGGTCGGGCATCATGCCCAGGAATCAAAGGACTGATCTGTGAACAGCATGTGGCTGAGGAGTTCTTCCTATTGCATTTTAACAACGTGACTTTGGTGTACAGGTAGAGCAGACACCCTCTGAAAAAACAGTTCGTAATAAGGGTTGGAATATTTTTTTCCTACAACTCATTATTTCTCCAGTTTACAAATTGCTTCACCATATTTGGGATCCTGGACACTTATTGCCTGATAAGGAGAAGTTGTTACTATTTATAATTTGAGGTTTTATTACTCAGGCTCCTGTGATGTCTTAAGTGCTTCTGTAAGAAGGAATGTAATATGGAAGATAATATAAACTGTAAAACTAATGAGGGAACAGCAACACGGATGGCTGCTTTGCACTTTGTTTTACACTGTTCACTTTAAATTTCTGTTCAAGGAACCACAAAACCATTGACTGCATAGTAGGAAGTGGCTTACTTAAAGCATCCTCTAGAAAAGGCTATAATGCTAACAAAGTTTCATCGCTAGTGCAGATGCACAAATGAACTTTTAGGTCATCAAGGAAGCAGTGCAGTCTGATAGAAACATTAGGCAGCTTTCTTAAAGATGTCATTTGAACTGTAGTAGGCTGACGTTAATTGCACATAGGATGGGGCAAGTACACTTTTGTCTCCCAGCCATCTCCTCCATTGCTTACTGTGAAGTTTGTAAAAGCTGCATGATTCCTTCTCCTAGGGCTGTTGATTTCTTCTACAAAGAGCAGAAGCTGTATTACCTTCATCTTTTACGTTGTACTGGCAGCCAGCAAATTCCAAATTGAAACCTTTCTTTAGTTTTCACCGATATGACATAAACGGACATTACACATAAAAAAGCGAGCTATTGCATATGGCTCCTGGTACAGAGAGTATTACAGTAACAGGAATGCCCTGGTCATAAATTTATGTAAATGGTAACCATATGTCTCTGAATGCCTCCTGTTTCTTATTGGAGTTAAACGTTGCTCTATCAATACTTGCCAGATATCCTGCTCTCTTATTTCTCTGCCATATTTTTAAGGCTTTTGATGCCTTTCAGTTTTTGAAGTAGTCGTTTTATTTTTAAGATCCTTAAATTAGGTCATAACAAAAATATTTCTATTTATCTAATCCATTTCCCTGTGTTCAGACTGCTTGGTGTACTGGAGCATGTAATAAAGTAAAGAGATTTAAATGACTTACTTCAGCATGAGAAGAAAATGTTATGAAAATCACAAGTTTCCTTTAAAAACTGAAGCCTTTTCAACTGACTGCAATGTGATGGGAGTGGCTGCAAACGATTAAACTTCCTTGTAGGGGATGGGATTTGTAAGATGCTGAGTTAGTGAGTAACTATTTCCAATGTTTGACCCAAAAAAATANNNNGACCAAAAAAAATAAAAAGGGGGAAATGGAAAGGGAAAAGGGACAGTCTGTGATTTCTATAGCTGATGACTACTGTGTGTCTTCAGTGGAGTAAGTGTTATGGTTTCATATCAGTTTTCCAGATGCTTATGTCCATCTTGGGTTGGAATCCTGAAGCCACCAAGTGGTCAACACTCATGGAGGGAATGCAGGAGTTATGCAGTTTTTTTAATCCCACGGACTGTCATCTCTTGTTCATCTCATTTCCTCTTTGCTAAAAACATGAGCATTCCTCTCGTAGTGCTTGCTACTGTCCTCTAGTATATGCAAAGATTGGTGAGGATTCTGCTCAGGTGAGCGAAAGCTGACAGTAGTTCCCTCATCACTTTTGCTTGAGGCTCCAGTCACAGCGAGGGCAGACAAGAGTCACAGCTTGGAGTTTAGGTACAAGTTTTTGAGGCACTGCTTCATCCTGAAGTGACTTTCCATTTAACATCATCCATGCCTGCCTGTGCACCCATTTAACTAATAACTTTTCCTCCCATTTAGGTTCTTCTGACTTCTCTTTCAAGTTGGATTTACTCAAAATAATGGGTAGATGAGAGCCTAGAGCTCCCAACTAAAGATCTTGTTAGGACACAGTGAACTGATGAAGCATTTTGCTTGGATCCTGCTTATTTCAGAATAAGCAGTGCATTCTCAAACAAAGCTTGACTGTAATCAACATCTATTAAAATCACCCACTAGTGATGTTTGTTGGTGTTTTTTTAGAAAAAAAGGTCTGCTGGAATCACATATCTTCTGAAATGTCTCTAAACTATTCAAATGCTGGCAGCAAGCATAAAGCCTTTGCCTGATCCTAATCTCCAGAATGGGCATCATTGCCTAGCTGTTTTAAGTCAATTGTGCATGCTCTACATCTAGATCTAGAGTAAAACTGTCACAGTTCTGCTTTGCTTTCCAACCACAACTGCTGCAACAACTCTGTCCTGTCTTTTTTTGCCCCTTCAGATATTTAGAACAAAGCCAGGCAATTCAACCCTAGGGGTTTTTTAGAAGGTTGCAATATTCTTCCTGCTGGAGAAGCCTACCATTTTTGTTGGCAGGCATTTAACTCCTATCATTCCTGATTGTTTACCTAAATAAGCAGCTGCTTTAATGAGATATTTATTCATATTCATAATTCCCATATACCTGTCAAATTTTCAGAACAAACCTGAATGTCTTCTGGTAGCTTTTCTGGGATTTAATCCTAGAGTTGGTGATCTCCCATGGGCTACACAGTTTAGTCTTGCCGTATGTCTCTGTCTCCTTTCAGTTGCGATCATATGTCCTAATTTTTTTTTTTTTTCCTGNNNAAATTCAGCCCTTGTATTTCTCTGAACCGATTATTTTGTTGAATTTAGGTGAAGATTTGGTCTCATCTCTTTTTTTAATTCCTCTGCGAGCTTTTACTATAAACCCACAGAATCAAGACATTCTAGGATTGATGTGCTGTCCACCTGGTTCCGCTTAGACTTCTTACATCACTTAAATAGGTTTTTACAGCTCCTATAACTGCATTTAAAATAATTTTTTTTATTGAACATGATAATATTTGAGGCAGTATATTGGCTAATTGCTTAAATGTGCATTTAGACAATTGTTCAAGTGGACGCTTTGTGTTACGTAATATTATATGCCACATGTGCACTATAGTCTCTTCTCTAATTAAGAAACAATTAAAATTACAAAAATTCCAGTTCTTGACACCAAATTTTAATGAGTTTATGCTTGAGTTGCATCATTGCAGCTCAGGAGCAAATTATCTATGGAGTTAAAACTGCAAGGACTGCTCCTAAATTCAGTTACCACATTTCTAACACGACTGCAATATGTAGTTCTCCCAAGGTAGAACAGCACGGAAGTTCACTGGCATTTTTTCAGCCCCCATAACAGAAAAGTATAGAATGTCTTTCTTATGTAATTGAGTAGCTCTCTAATATATTTAGACTTGGAGTCTGAATTCCTATGGAGAGCAAGGTTTTACATTGGAAAATAGGACTCAACGTTATGCTTCATATTTGACCGTGTACCACATCATACAGAATATAAATTAGCTGGTTTTTAATTCACTTCAGTTCAACATTTTAATTATACATTAAAACACAAATAGCTGTGGGCCCAAATAATTGTCTTTGTGGACTGCTGGGTTTTTTCCCTTTTAGATGATNTCAGCCTCTCAGCTAAACTTTGCCACTCTTTATTCTTTGTACTTTCAGTGTTTGGTGATGGGTTGTCACTGGTAGCTGTTTGTCCTATGATTCTCCTCACCCTCTAAGTTAGGAGCAAGCTGACATCCCTGACACTGCTAGTGAACTACAGATCTATAATATATATATCATATATATATATATGATAGTATGAGGTACATAAAATAAAAATTAAGAAATTAAAGTCTACCGTGCAGTACTAGAAAACAGTTTAGCTGTTATANTGCTTAAATGTGCATTTAGACAATTGTTCAAGTGGACGCTTTGTGTTACGTAATATTATATGCCACATGTGCACTATAGTCTCTTCTCTAATTAAGAAACAATTAAAATTACAAAAATTCCAGTTCTTGACACCAAATTTTAATGAGTTTATGCTTGAGTTGCATCATTGCAGCTCAGGAGCAAATGATCTATGGAGTTAAAACTGCAAGGACTGCTCCTAAATTCAGTTACCACATTTCTAACACGACTGCAATATGTAGTTCTCCCAAGGTAGAACAGCACGGAAGTTCACTGGCATTTTTTCAGCCCCCATAACAGAAAAGTATAGAATGTCTTTCTTATGTAATTGAGTAGCTCTCTAATATATTTAGACTTGGAGTCTGAATTCCTATGGAGAGCAAGGTTTTACATTGGAAAATAGGACTCAACGTTATGCTTCATATTTGACCGTGTACCACATCATACAGAATATAAATTAGCTGGTTTTTAATTCACTTCAGTTCAACATTTTAATTATACATTAAAACACAAATAGCTGTGGGCCCAAATAATTGTCTTTGTGGACTGCTGGGTTTTTTCCCTTTTAGATGATGGAAACTGCCTGGAGTGTTAAGACACTGAAAACATGTAAGACTTGGTGTACAAAAGTCACTGAAGAAATACTGGAGTGTACCCTCAGGCTGATTATTTCACTCCCTCCCTTTCTGCCTTGCAGAACACATGTATCTCAGACCATGGTGTGAGCATCTGTTGAAGTATTGCTTACGTTCTGCTACTGCTTTTTGGTTTTTCATTGAGATGCATAGATTGGGCAGGAGTTGTATTACACTGTCCAATTGGGGGTGAAATTGAGGTCATGGTTCAGCCTTCTACCAGCACTGTGACACTGCCCATTTGGGTTCATGATTTATCCTTCCATCAGTTTTGTCTTCCAGTAGCTCTGAGGATGTCTATGTAATCGCTTAGGGCATGGGCACAATGTTTATTAAAATGTTGTTTGTGCATAAAAGCCTGCGCAGAGCCACAGGGAGCATGACTGATCAATTCTCTACGAGCTTCCAGGGCACAATTTGCAGAAATTACATCTGTATCACATGGGGAATTTTAGCTCTCTTTTCTACACCCAATACTCTTTTCTCATAAAATCTTCAACTG
>VYZX01022997.1:60972-91614 GCA_013401335.1 Brachypteracias leptosomus
GTTCTGACATGGAAACCCCTGTGTAAAGCTTATCCTTGATGTTTGTTTTCAAACTTCACGGACTGACTCAAAGAGAAGCAGTTTTCTGATTCTACTTGACAGAGAGCTGTTTCTACTTTCAAAAAAATTCTCATGGGGTGGAGACGTCTCATACATCCCCCACAGTATTCAGTGCCCCATACTCTTACATTATGTTTTTGCTACTGGGAGAGTCACTGTTGCCAGGTGAAGATTACTAACAAGTTTGATAGGTTATGAGCTAATGAACTGCACTGTATTCTTGTAGTCACAGCTGGGCTGCTCCCATACCCAACCTTCACAGAGCTATTGCAGCATCTCCAGTTTAGACATGTCGTTGGACCTGTGTTAGTTGCCTACATGCAGTGGGAGCTCTGCATTCTCCTCCCTTATGCTCGCAACATCTTCAGCTTTTTCTTCCTTTCCAGCTTCGCTGATTACGTTTGTACAAGGACAGAATTCTGTCATTTTGTCCTGCATTTTATCCTCAGTATTAGCTGCCAGATAAATAGTGTGTGCTTGCTGTTAATTTCTTGTCCTAGATGCCTATTTTACTTGTTTTAAGGGGCTTTAAAGTATGGCAAGGCTAATATTATAATGACAGTTATGTTCTTTCACCAAGTTCTTTCTCTTAGTTTGCCTGCTTTTCTGTTCTAGGGGAGAACAATATTGAATTTTCCTTTTTTTGCTTTCACTGCTCAGCTTAATGCTAATCTGCCAGCATTTCTTCCTCTGACCTCTTATTATCTACCCAGCCTCAAACTTTCTTCCCTTATTCTGACAGTTGCTCCAGACTCATCTGTTATGTCCTTCTCTCATATTCATTTGTGCGTCATCCTTATTGCTGCCTTTGATGTTTGGGAGGGCCTTAGTGAAATCTCTGCTTGAAGGTACTTGCCTTTCTAGTGTCCCTGAAGGCGCTGAAGATGCAAACCAAGGAGAGTCATCTGGAACCAATGAGTATATGGGCCTGCTCTGACCAAATAGTTTTGCTTCTAAGTCTTATCCCTTTCCCACTGTGTGGGACAACATGCAACTTCATATGTCTTCAGCCTACACCTTGCACACAGCACACGTGTCTGCACTGTCAAAAGCGACCATGTACCAAAATGGACTGGGGCTTGTAGTTGAATGTTTCCTTTGGTTTGAGCAGCCGATGGATTTATTTTTTATTTTTTTTTCTTTTTTGCATTATGTGACAAACTTTGTTTTAAGGACAAACAGACTTGAGCTGCCTTTCTCTCCATCTGCAAGATGCAAATATTTTATTCCCCAAAATATGAGCTATTAAATTTTAAAATATTACATTTTTAGACCAATTGTAGTGATTTCATCCTGGAATTATAGGGTGTTTCAAAATTATGTTTTGCACAGTGAGGTTAGAATAAGCATCTCTTCATTGTGGTATTTCAAAGAAGTGATAGGCAGACTTCAACATGCAATTCAGCAGTTCATAATGATATTATATTGAATTTAGAGAATTTGGCCAGGAAGTAGATGTATGAATAAACTGGTGGAGTAACTGTATAGCCAGCTGCTTTGAAGTAGTGCTCAGTCATTTAATTTCACATTAATTTTTAATAAGAAACCTGTTTATTCTATTAAAATTCCACTTGGTATGGGTTCTTAGACCTCTGCAGTCTTTCAGTGACAGAAAGGATACTAAACTGTTTACTTTCTGATCTTTCATTTGCACTGCACTCTCCTCCTTTTAATAATTAAACAATCATCTAATACAATTATAATATTAGAGGTTGGGATTGGAAGCAGTTCTTTTTCATCTGTTTCTCATCGTCAGCACAGTTGAAGTTCTCAAAAGAAAAGAAATAAGATCTGAATACTCTAAACTATCCAAATTAGTGTGCTTTTTCTTGGTGACAAATAACCCCCTGGAAGGTATCGGTTAATTCATTCTCAAATCTTTAAGAGGTAATTTTGACATAGATTTGTAAGAGTAGAAAGTTAAACAGAGTAACCAGAGAAAGGTTCCTAATGAAAAATGTGGCTTTGGTGGTGAAAACGTCTGACTAGTTTTAATAAAAGGTTGATTATACTGCATTCATGAGGATTTCTGCAAGTCTGCCCTGATGACATATAAACTTTAAACTAGGCGTAGTCAATAAAAGGCTACCTAATATGGTTTCATATTTTGAGAGGTTTCCCTGTAATTACCCCAGCTAGTTAGTCTAACCAGTTTGGAATCTGCACGTGCTGAAAGAAATCATCCTGCAAAAGATGGTGCTTGTACAGCACATAATGATGTGAAGCGACCTGTCAGAGACCTCCCCCCCCTGGCCCTGGCCTCCTTATTTACAAGTGATGAGCCTGCAGCCCTTCTCCCAGCAGCTGGTTTCTAATTTTGGTCTGACAAATGGTATCATAAAGATGGCAGGTGAGGTTAGGAGATCTGATCAGGACATACTGATTTAACAGCCACCAAAAGGTACAAAGGAGTGTAAGGAAAAACAATCATGTGCTGTCTCTTTATCATTGTATCAACTTTCTTTGCACCGTCCCTTGTGAAAGCCTTTACTGATGGCTTTCAGCTATGTATCATTATAATACCTCCAATACGCATTACATAATAGGAAAAATATGCCACATTGAGCAATGAAACTCGTGTTAGGCAGTCCTGTGGCCCATATCAAAATGCTCTCACTAGCATTGCCTGTAACAACACTTCCTCAGATGTAATGGACTACAGCATATCATCAACTTAAAGTTCATGCATCTGCCTTAATGTTTTTTGCATATCCCTGTTACAAGTAATGGTTGTGACTACTCAAGGGAAAAAGAATCCTTTTTTTTTTTCCTCTTTAATGGTAGTTCAGGCGTTCTTCAAGCATATCCTCTACCATTGCTGTGTTTGCATGCCTAGATAGGCAAATCCTCTGTATGCTTGTGTCTTTCAGGCAGTAAGGAAAGGCAAGAAAGCCAATTGAAAGAGAAAGGAAAACACAGTAATGATAAAATCACAAGAATTAACTACAACAACTGTGTAGATGGTAGCACTTAGCTGAGTTTTTGTTCTTGGGTCTCTTTATGACAATTCCATAGGTTGCAAGTTGTCTCCTATTAGTGGTGCTGTTTTACAAGAAGGAATTTGCAGAATAGCATCAGAGGTGCTTCCGCTAGGATGGCAAATGTTTGTTTCAGGGGACTTCAGACGTTAGGAGCTTTGAAACAGATCTTCTCCTTTACTGTAAACTGATACATCAGTGTATAGTTGGGCTAGAAATACAAAGATGGCATTGAAAATCAGACCTGCTGCCTTGGTGTATCAGACCTTCATTCTAGGACAAGTTGTGGACTCAGGTGCTTACCTGAAAAAGGACTTTTGTGCTCAACTTCTGTCATAAAATTATTCTTAAATATTTGAATTCCCCTAAAGTTAGAACATTGTCTTTTCTAACATGCAAACTGAAAATAATGTCCCTTACCAGGATGTGTTTGCTCACCAGAGTTAAAGCAGAGAAATTACTTTTTGTGGAGGTTTGAAATATTGCAAGTTTTCTACAGGTTACAGATTTTTCACTTGTCATTTTGAAGAGTTTTGAAGAATGTTGTTCTGGATAGAGGTAGGTGGGATATATGTAGGATTAGAGACCTTTAGTCATATATCTTCAGTTTTAAAAGTACATTAAAAAGCCCTAATATATTTCTGCGATGTTGAATTATTAAAGGCCCATGCCTTTAAATATGAATGCCAGTTTTGGCCAAATGTGACACAGGCTGCTGACATAATGGATGATTAGTTTTTCACATTAATGGCACAGTGAGTTCTGCCACACAAGGAGAAGGTGACTAGTGGCAGTGAAATGGACAGATGGACTTTTAAATGCTTGCAGCGAGGGCTGGAGAGGAGTAGAATCGAGGCTGATTACTTAAAAACAACAAGTCTAACCACCAACTGACCATTTTTGGTCATGATTCTTCTATTTAAGTTTTAGATAATTGTTTGAAAGAGTAAATTGGCTCCATAAAATCAGTTATAAAGGCTGGTGAAAGGCATCCTATTGTGGCCACAATCAGGGTCTATCTGGCACTCAGGACATGAAAAGTTGAAAGTTGTACCTATAGCTGTTCATGGTGTTTGCATAACAGTGTGGGAATGATTTGCTTCAGGTGGCTGAGAAGCTCAGCATCTTCTGAGTGTGCTAAGGTCATCACCTTCTTCTAAGCATAAGCAGGCACCCATCATCCTGTCCAGGACTTGCTCAGCTCCTACCAGGCAAAGCGGTGGGGAAGACAGACCATGGGGTGTGTGTGCATGCACAACAGTGACTGCTGTAAACATTTACATCTACTTCAGCCTGCACATTGGTAAGCAGGACATAACAGAGACCCAGCTACAATCTTGTTTACTCAGTCAACATTTTTTAAGATATAAATATTTTTATTCTTTTTCTGGATATTTGTCAACCACATCTTAGGTTCAGTGGGAAATTTATACTGTAATGTTTGGTAACAGTAATATGTTACGAGGATGGTGCCGTGAGAAACAGGATGCCCAGGTCCTAGCTTGTTTAAACAATCTTTCTAGGGTCTACTGCCATGCTTAACACGGTGGTCTGCAAGTGCTTACCGAACTCTCTGAGCTGCAGAGGTAAGGGCTCTTACCTCGGAAGAGTTTTCCCTGATAGAGTAGTTTTGCCTCTTGCCTGGGGTCTGAGGCAGAATTCCTCAACCGCCTTTAAAGTTGCTGGCAAAGTGACCTTGACAAGAGTTCCATGAGGTGGGGAATGATGCAGTATTAATACGTTGACCTAAAACTTCAAATCCTAAGGTGGAGTGGGGTGGAGGCTATATAAGAACTAAGATAAACCGAATAGTGTTGTTAAGTACCTTTGTCCTGGCAAGCTGAGGGGCCAGATGAGATATTCTGGGTGCTCTTTTGCTAAGCACAGATCAAATTTCACCAGGCCTTGTCCCAGAGGGCTTGTGGACAATGTCAATGCAGGGAATAGTGTGAGGAATGCAAAAGCAAAATCAGCAGTGTTACACATGTGAAATCAGATTAGTGTTACAACGTTCGTTGGTTTAGTGGGGAAATAATATGCAAGAAGGAAGGGCTGCTCTAGTGAAAAGGAGGAAAACAAGAGAGAATGAAGGTAGAGCAGAGAAAGGCAAAGCATATGGTTAATGGAGCTAAGATTAAAATTCAGAGGTTAGGGAAGGCAGAGAAATGTAATGTTTAAGTAAAGAATAAGAGTAAACCTAATGCTTATAACTGCATTTGCACATTTTGTAGAGTACATCCTGAATGCCATACACCTGCACTTCTACAATAGCTTTCTCTGTAATGTCATGTTGGGAAGTAGGGATGCTGAACTCTCCAAAGGACAAGCAGAACCTGCTGAAAGTAGTTGTGCCCATTTTATGAAAGCTTGAGCTTTGGCATGTCTCTAGTTCTCTACATGAGTCTGGAGGCAGCTATCCTTTTCCTTCTCAATCTCAAATGCTTCGCAATCAGAATTCCTAATTCTGCAATCACACCATTATAAGAAAGCTGCTGACAAAGCCTATTGTTCCTGTGTTAGCGGCAAGAGGGATGGGACCTTTCTAGAGACAGCAGTCTCAACTGAGGCTAGCCAGCTACTGTCTTATGGTCTGTCCCAGGTCTTACCCCTCATGTCTGACTTTGGAGTACAGCCCTTCACGGCTTTCTGACTCTTCAGGGTTAACTTGATCTTCCCATAGAATGAGTCCCAAGGTCTCAGGGTCTGTAAGTGCCTCCAAACAAGCCCTAGTCCAGACCTGCAGACGTTTCCACCATATCCTGCTGTGAGATATGTCCTGAGAAGGGGCTCTAGCGCATTTTGTCTCTGCTGGATGAAGGATTCACTTCAGTGGGCAAAGAGTAAAAACCTGAGGGACAGAGAAGCAGCACTCGATGTGGAGTTCTCCTTGTTCAAAACCAGTAGATTGTTCTTCTGTACATTCCCATCTCTGTTGCCTGCTACATAGGATGCTCAGTGATCCTCCATTGTACATGTGCAGCTTTGAAGGTGTGCTCACAAGTATTTGCAAAGAAAATAGAAGGTAAGTGGTAATAATCTAATGGCCAGCAATATTTATGATGACAGGTGAAGCCTGGGAAGAAATTGAAGGCTATTTCTATCCTTCTTGTCATGGTCCCACTTCCCCTTCCATTTTGGTACCCAGGACTTAGAAATTGAACAAAATTAGAGTGTTTTGCCTTCTGTTTTTTGTGCAAGTTGTGTTTCTTCTGCTAATATACTGGAGAAGGCATCTGCACAGCCTATGTCTACTCTCCCATAGCTATATGTCATTTGGATAATGCCACCATAACAGGCCATTTCAGCCTCCCAGTGGCTGTCCTTGCCAGTCTGTTGCACAAAATGTTGTCTTTCACCCAGAGACACGTGGACTGCAGTACTACAGTAAATAGACCATAGTTTGTTTTCTTAACCTTTGTCTAGCTGTATTTCAAAACTTACAGTTTATCTAGTAACTTCATCAGGAGGCTGGGATGTTTCTAGGCAGTACAAGCATGTATACCACATAGCAGAGTTGGTTGGGAGAGCGTGATTAATGAGAATGGGAAGATCCACCATGACCATGGTTTTAACTCCCAGATTTCCAGTGTGAAACTTGTGAACTTGCCCTGGAAGCTGCCATCACCTTCCAGGCTCTGTCCTTCCCCTTGGTGTGCTGGAACCTCTCTGCCACAGGGCTCAGCACCCACCCCACTACATCCTGTCCCAGCTCTACTCCTGGTTTTCCTCCCTCAGTCTTGTGCCTGCTTCAGCTCGGCTGCTTCTGCCCCACAGTGACAGACACAGCAGAAAGCTGAGGTGCTGATCTGTAAGTGGGGATAGGTGCTAAATCTTTGCAGAGGAGCAAAGCATGCACATGTAAATTATAAATGTGGACATTCCAGTGGGTGCTATAACACAGTGCTTTTTTACTTTTGCCTTTATTAACACCTCTAATAGATTAATAATGTTTTCTTTCTAGTTTTGTTTGGGTTCGTTTGGTTTTTTTTTTCCTTCTACCCTGTCTGTTCAAGACTCCTACATTCTATGAATATTTAAAATAGGAATATTCAGCCTGCAAAGCTGAACATGTAGTCAAATTAGCAGTGGGAGAGTTGTTTTTATTGAGTTGGATGTATGTGTTGGGTTTACAATATCCAGGCTTCTGGTCTTGTAGACACCTAGGACAGGATTCTTTCTTCCTCTATGTGTATACTGTCCAGCACTTTGACCTTGATATTGGTTAGGGTATTTAAATGCAAAAAGAGTTAAGAAAATAATGAAATTATGTGTATTCGTGTGCTGTCCCCTAATGAATTGTCTGAGTATCAAACATGTTAAGGGGTTAACAATGCAGAGATATTCTCCTGGAGGGGTAGTGATGAAGCCTGATGGTTTTTCTGGAAAGCATGGGGTTTGGAGCCAGCTGTGCCAGCATGTGAAGTTTATGTCTCTATTTTGTCCATTATCATGAATTAGTTATGCTAAGGTGATACCAGAAGGGTCTCGAGATGGTTACTGACAGGGTTAAGAGGAAAAAAGGTGATTTTCTAGTTTGTGCTGCCTGTGCCACTAACCCTCTGTGCACCAAATATCCCACAGTCATAGTAAACTGTTGGTAATTTACCATATTTGGATTCCTGAAACAAACTTCAGTGTTTAGTTCAGCTTTGAATGGCAAGCAGTTCCTCATGGACTTTAATTGTTTTGTTTACATGTAGCTAGTTACTTACCATGTGGTAAGAACAATAGCCTGACTGGCTTGTTTAACTCCTGATCAGAGCAAGATAAAACACGGAGAGCAGTCAGGCTGTATTTCTTGAAAAGGCCACAGGTCAGATGCAACTCCTTGGCTGGTTGCAGTGTTGAAAACCTGCTGCACAGCGTACCCTTTGTTGGAGCTGTGTGACTTTGCTGTATGTTCTCACTGTCTATCTCCAGCTAAAAGCAAGGGGTATTTCTTAGGCCTTTCTATTTCATGTGGTCTGGGCACCTTTCTGACAAGTTGTCTGACTCAGTGACCAGACCTGATGAGTACCTGCAGTGAACATCAGACTAGCATCTGAGGCTTTGGCCTCTCTTTCCTCCATAGCTTCACCTGGATCGCACCCATTTTGCAAGAGAGGCAGCTGCTTTTTTTCTCTTCAGTAAGGAGGTACTTGGAACAGCATGAACCTTGATTTCTCAACCAGCCACACCTGTCGTGTGGGATGGGGAGCAAAAAAGAGATTGCTCCAATTAAGCCAGATCTCTGCCAGCCAGTCATGTCTGCTACTGACAGGAGACCTTTTAACAAGGGTGCTCCAAACATAGCAGAATGCTCTTCTTGTCGTCATGCAGTCCTCCAACTACAGGCACTGCCCTGTGATCCAGCATGACAGGAGTGTGTGGCCCAACACATCATTTCCTGCCCAGAACCTGAGATGTTCATTGGCAGGGCTGCCAGACTAACAGAGGAAAAAAATTCTTTTGCTCGGGACTGGAGCTTGCACCCTGATGGAATCCCTTGCGTCCTAGGGGAGTGGGGGGCTAATGTCAGGTCTCCCCACATAGCAGAGATTTTTATCTGTTTGCTTCTTCATTTCACTGGTGGCTTTTCTCCTGAAAACATCTAAACTAGAAGTCAGAAAGTTTGCTGAGAAAAACTTATGGTTTCAGTTAGTTTCTGTTGGTGGAAGGGAATTGTCTGTTACACCTACTTGTACCTAAGAGGTAAGATTGATACTTTCCATTAATTTGTCTGAAGCTGCAGCCTTGTTAATAGTGGACGCAGACATACCAGCTGAACTAGCCATCCTGTCAACCCTGCAAACTGGAGAACAAGTTGCTAGCATCTCTTATTTTGTGAATCTGTGTGCAACTGGGAATGAGAGACCATTGAAAATATGCACAAAAAGAGTAAGTGCAGGAGAGCACCTGTAAGACTAAAATCTTCTTTATGATACTTTTCCATGACTGAGTTGTCATCTGACCGGCACAGTTGTGTGCTCAAATCATAGGCAATTTACAGTTGTCACCTCTACTTGAAGAGGTGTGAATGGAGGCTGATTTTCCTTTAGGGTAGTGTGTCTCCAGAGCTGTTACCCTTCTGTAGGCTATGACTCACTTGCAAAGATAATGCAAGGCAGAAATATTTCCTCTTTGTGTCTGTTTATGGCACAGAGGAGCCACATCAGGCAAATAACTCAACAGGACCACAATGGGAGTGGTGTTCTAGAGAAAACTAAAAGTTATCGTTACCTTCCCAAGCCTTCAGACTATGAAAATAAACTTTTCAAGTCTAATGAAGATTTAATCAGTAAAGAGTCTCTTCCCCTTGACCACCACCTGAATATAACATGAGCTGCTTCTAGAGCTGGAGGCCTTCTCAATAAAGACTATCTCTTGTTTTGAGCTTGCAAACATTTACAAGTACGTTATAAAATGGAAGGTTACCATGTCTACTCTTGCCTTGTCAGTCTTCTACTTGTGTAACACAGAGCCTAGTAGTCATCACAAAAAATAAAACCTTCAAGAATGTGTCTTTGAAAAGGAAAAAACCCCACAAGGATCAATTATATTCCTCAAGAGTTCAGCATCTGAGTCAGGGGTTCCCAGAGGCTGACCTGGAAAACTGCTAAGTATGACCATCAGAGGGATTTTCAAATTGTGGCTGTTCTGCATTGTCCTACAGATTGATTTTTGTTATACAGCCCCTAGCCTGATGTCCATGCATTAAGTTGCCCTCCATGGACAAAACTCTGGGAACCTTCTGAGCTCATAATCCAAGAATATCTTTTTCTTGGAAGACAGACTGAAAAAGATAATCTATTTCATCAAGTATTACCACACTTCTGCAAACATATAGTCTCCTCATCTGGATGATCTCATGCATATTTTAAAGTTCTTGCTTTGCTTTGAGACAGCAATTGCAGCAAAACAGTAATATATGCAATATATTAAATGTTTTTGGGCAAGATCCAGTACAAGCATCTTGTGGTGAAATCATTCTTAATGTTATTTAACAGCTACCTGGTGTTTGGCCAGAGAAACTGGTCACAGCTACATCTTTCTTTAGACACTTGCAAATGGAACATGTGAGCTTGGATGTTGTGTGAATATACGGCAACGAGGACATGAATGATAATTTGTCTCTCAATAAGAATTGTCAAGCACATTCCTCCTCCATTTTTTGGCAGTGGATTGTTGGTACAGTCATAGCTGCTAAACAGGTATGAGCTATCCAGCATTCCTTACCAAAGTAACCTTGTTTGTAAACTCTCAACTTGCTTATTAGGAGGAGAGGGGAGGAAAATCAGAACTTCCTGGTTTATGGAAAAGCATTTGGTACTATAGAAGTTAAGTGAAGATCAACTAACCTGCTGGAGCATCACAGGTTGGAAACCTGAATGTTCTGGCAGATGCCATCATTTTGGAAACGAAGCAAGTGGCAGTCCCACAAAGTCATCATGGCCTTTCTCACGTAGTAGGAAGTGGCATTGCTGCCCTGGATACTAACATCCTAAGAGAGAAGTGAATGTGAGGTAGTTAGTGACCCTGCAGGAGTAAATGCTTGGACACAGTTGATACTGTGAATCTTGGAGTGCAAGGCAGCAATATGAGTTCTTTGGAAAGAAAAGAGTGTTAGTGTTTCCAGTGAAAGACATGCTACCTACCTCTGATTAAGTCTTCAAAAACAAACAGAACACCACCAAGCCCTGCAGTCTTGCACAGTCATTGTTTTTCAGCTTTCAAAACTATTCTGGAGCGTTTTTCCTAATGGGTGGTCTAAACCCCAAGCTGATTAAATATCTGATTTGCCTTCCGTCACCTTGGATACAGGAAATGCTTACTGTGAAAATGATCTGGCCCTGGAGGATCCAGGATGGAAGTTCACATGTAAAACAGACTTTCTCCTCTTCTTTTTTGTTGCTCAGAGAGTCCACAATAATGTCCACATTTCCAGCCATGTGCATAGTATAACAAATACTTTTCTGGCTTAGGGCAGAAAGCAGTTTATGATAAATGCTGCATTGGAGCCAGGATTGCCCATCTCTGTACTGCTGAAAGTAGGGAAAAAAGCTACCTTCACACTCCATAATGCAGAGCATGCACCCACACAGTTTTAGCTCCTTATTTACTCCAGCCAGTTTATTGTGGGCCACGGTAACTGTCTGTGTTATATGTCTGTTCTTGCTTGCATCCCTAGGAGATAATGAGATCGTGTGGTGGATATATTGAAGGCAGGGTTTTTTCCAAATTCCTTTGCCTTTGTTCTGTTCTCCATATGGCCCACTTAAATAATCTCTTTCTGCACTGTTGAGTCTTACAACTGCTTCATGAGACTTTTCTTTTTTACTGAGCGCATCCATAAAAAGCAAGGAATTTTACCTTACAGTCCTAGGGCAGTTTTGTTCCCTCAAAACATCAGTCTATGTCCAGACTTTTGTCCCTAATCTGTCTTAATATCTCCATGCAACCAAAAGACTGGCCTTTCATCTGTCTTGAACTCTTGAGAATTACTCAACAGTTGTACAAAGCTTTTTCTCTTCCTCCTGTAGTGGAGGTAGCACCAAGTCAGGAGTGTGTAATGGGCCAGGCTTTTCACTTTTGCTGGGAGCTGTGATGTGGTGGCCTGAAGATGGAGAGAGATGTTCCTTGCTGCGTTTGGCATGCAGGCCAGAGAGTCCTTTGCTCTTTCAGATCTTTTAGGGTTCCCATTGTCCCACAAGGACTTTCTCCTGACCCTCTACTGTGTGGCCAGGTAGATGTTATGGGATAAGCAGAGCCAGTAAGTACGGTAAGCCCTAAAAGATAGCAGAAGGAAATGGAGCTAACACATTATGTCTGATTTTCTTGCTCCTTTGTCAGAGCCCATTATGGATTTAACAGCTTGTGGTAACTAAAAAGTTATTAATCCTGTTTTCATTTGCTGAATGTTTCAAGAGAGATGCCAGGATTACCACCTCTGGTTTGGTTTTGGGATTGTAATCTTAACGTTTATGATTACAGTAAGGTAGGATCTTTAGTTCATGGCTTGGTGTCATCTTATCCAGGAAATTAAGCTATGCTGAATGAAATGTTTGCATCTGTTTTCTTTCCAAGATGTGCAGCTTGGTTTTAAAAGATAAATGCTTGCCACAGGGGCAGACAATGTGCTCTTGCCATTGGGGCAGACAATGTGCTAGGTTTAAGTTCACTTATCAAAACTTTTTTATTGGAGTGGCTCATGTAACTTGTTAACATGCAAGAAATTATTAAGCTTTCACTTCCTCCACTCCCATATCCTGTTTGGATGTTGAAAGGAAGCCCTGATTGCTAATTTGTGATTAACCAGCAACCCAGAGTGAACTTAATCCTGTGGGTTTGCCTGGCGCTTGCCTATGCAGATACCGCCTTTCTCAAGAGCGGGCTGCTGAGTCTCACTTTTCATGGTGGGAGCTGTAAACAATCTGCCCTTCTTTCCGTGAATTCATGGCCTGCCTTCTGAGAGCAGAGGTGATGCATGGCCTGCCAGCGCATGGGGAATGAAGCTAAAATGCTGGATGCTGTGAGAGAGAAGGGGGGCATGAGGGGGTTTTTCCAGTCTTGCTTGCCCAGGAGATGGCACTGTGCAATAGTGGGATTTTTACCTGCAGTGTTCGTGATGTGACCGAATCATGATAATTTGAGACATGACAGTTGAATGAGGTTCTTGAGTCAGTAAGAGCAGACTGACTTCTTTTAGGATGCCTCAAGCACTCTTTCCTGTATAAAATATGCCGTACTGTATATGCTGTAGGCAGGTCAGGCTTAAATCAGCTTTGCACTCCTGCATTAGGGAACTGACCTTCATGCATACTCTAGTGCAGTCACAGTCAGAACTGGGTTTGGGTAAAATTAATCTGGCCGTGAATGAAGTGGTGATGCCTTTGGAGCACCCTTACTTCCAAGGCTTTTATGCAAGTCCTTTGTTTTGTGTCCCCCTTGATAATTCCCAGAGCTACTGACAAAGGAGCCAAAACAAAGAGGTATACATGTGTAGTATGCATAAGAAAATCAGAAGGTTTTGTGGAATGTCTGTAGGATTCCTCTTTCTGTCCTGCATGCAGTGTGCTGTGCTCCTGTTAGGAGTTCCAGTTGATTCAGTTTAGCGCTTGTATATAAAACACACAGAGTTTTTTTTTAAGGAATCTCTGACTCCACCTGCAAATGCCAGACCTGACTTGTGCTGCCAAATATAGGCCAACACAGCTGAGATAAATCTAGAAAATCTTCCTGGACTTGCTTTTTTTTTAATGTTGATAAATTGAGACCATTTCCATTTGTCCCTGCAATAGCAGTCTGAGATTGGGAGTACATACAAATCTGCAGGGAATTCTGATCTCGGAATGGATATACTACTTTACAAAATCTTAGGAAAACTGATTAACCTTCTTATTTTAATTCTTAAAAAGGTGAAGAGTGGTAATATTTTCTTAATACAGATGTATTACAAATATTGTATCTTAAAGCTAGTAATATTATGTGAATGCTAAATACTTTTGTTGTTATTAATCTAAAGTGACCTATACATCTGTAACAAAGGCTTCATAGCAAACACATGCCCTTTGAAATAGCCTGACCCTTTCCACTTTTTCAGAGACGTTAATAGTTTCCTGGCTCAGTGTTTTAGGAAATGTCGTCATAGTCTAGAGGAACCAATAAAAACATAAGTCACCTATTTTGTCTGATCATCTTATGCCAGGATATGTGAGGCTGGAAGCTGTGGAGGGGTAGGAGGGATCTGCTGCATTTGTGTGGGTGGAAGATGTAAAAGTTTTAATACCATTTTAGTATAACTTTGCATATTAAGACTCTAGAGCCATGTGAGAAATTCTGTTTTTTGAGTTCACAGGCTGGGGCTGTAGATAGTTTTAACATCTAGTTAACTAGTTTTTCCCTTTCTTGAGCTTATTATTGCTTCAGTGCCTGATGAAAGGGATGTTGTCTTTGGAGGAGAGTATTTTGCTGTTTTCAGGCTTATATTGTCATTGAATAGAGGCAAAAGGGCAGTACCTTACAACAAATATTGGTAAACAATTATGGAAATATGATTGGTGGGACAACAGCTTATCAGATATGGTCAATGCAGACCATTTCCCACTAGCAGAAAATGCAGTAACTTAAATTAAGGAACTACTGTATGAAATCTCAGTACAAAGCATGATTACATGACATTGTGAAAAGCAAACCATAAGTGTCTGTAACAGGCATTCAGTCACACTCTATTCTCCATTATAAATGCCAGCACTTACGATGGACCAAACCCCACCATATTTATATGGGTTTGATTCTCTCCTTTCTGAAGCAAATCCTCCAGCAAGCATGTTAGCGAGTCCTGACTGTGATCTCTTGGGTCTGTGGAGAGCAGACATGTATGGCAGTTTTTCCACTACTGTCCTGTCTCCTCCTGCAGGCTTCAAACAGTCCCTCAGAGGTGGGGAAATAGTCTTGTTGCTAACTTACGCTTGGTTCATGGAGCTAGAAAAAACTGCCAGACCCCATTTATCCTCCACCTCTTCTGAGAGCATCCTCCAGGGAAAACCAAAGGTTTTTGCCCATTTTTGGGAGGTCATGCACTGTATTTTCTCTTCTGTATTCCATCAGCATTGGAGACCAGTGGAATGTTTGTCAGCAGTCTAGAGAAACTGAAGGATAACACTTACTTCATCCTGCACAGCTATCTTTTTGGAAATGAGCTGTGGCACCAGAAGAGACAGCCACCACCACTGCAAGCTGCACCGTAATATATTATGCAAATTCTCACCCCTCACCCACCCACAAACTAGAAAAATTAAACATGGTTTCTTTTCAGCTTCTGCTGTAGCCTCAAACAGAGCTGGTGTACAGCTGTTGTTCACGAAGAATTCAAACTGTGTTTAGGCTGCAGTTCAGGAACTGCAGACCCCCATCAAAAGTCCTTGAGGATTTCAGAAAGATGCAAAAGGAGGGTATGGGTCCTAAGTTACCTTGAACAAAGTCCAAAGGGGAATTTGCTACCGATCTACTGCGTTTTTACATTTTATGAATCCAACAAGATGTTACTACAAGAGTTTTACAGGAGGACCCACAAATGAACCTTGATGTATCACCAGATTCTGTCCCTTCTCTTCTTTGGAGGCTTTTCTCTCCGCCTCTCAATTTAATGTGTCAAATGCTGGTTCTTGTTCTTTCTCCCACCCAAGCCAAGTGTGTATGCATCAGTCTTGTGGTGGAGATGCTGTGCCCTGGATTGTGATCACCAATTGGAGATGTTACATTTAGATTAACAACAGTGGCTTCCCCTCTGTACTTGTCAGGATATCTCAAGTTTTTCTTTTTTGTGTGTATGTTTAGTCAGGTTAGGCCTAGGTTTGTCACTGTGGACTGTGCCACAAGATACCCCTTTAAAATTCCCTCTTAAACTGGAGTGACACCAGGGTTGTTGCTTATTCCTAGAGCAGTATGACAGTCTCAGAAACTTCCAAGTGTCTTGAGAACGTCCAAATTGAGGCACATTTCTTTCCCAAAGTAACACCATCACAGTCCTGAGGAAACATTAAGCAGGATGCATAGGTGAAAAGGTAAGTACAGTATTGCTATTGTTACTTGTCCTCACAACAAATTAAGAAAAATGTGCCCATGCCAGGTGCTCCTGCCAACTAACTACTCTGGGGGTTCTGAGTAGGCAAGGCTACCCTTTTGACTGCTGTCTGCCATGCTCTGATTTAATCTTAGTCAAGGGGGTGTAGGCCTCAAAGAAGGGCAAGTTGGGCTTTTTCTTCCATCCGTGCTTCTTGGATTGTTGGGGTTTAGGGAAGGAAGAACTCTTCTCAGTTACATATTTAGTTCAGTCATTTACAAATGGGAGCTTTCTGATTTATCAATGTATGGTTAAACTGAGCTATGTGTGTACCTGTACTTTAAAAATAATATCCTGCTTTCTCATCCAGCAGAAGAAATGTGACCTCAACAAGAACCAGATTTAAAAACAACACTATCATTTTAATCCTCAGATTGCCTCCTGCTTCCCTCAGGGTTTTTGTGATGGCTGTAATTTCTTCATTGACTGTAGGGCTTTTTAAAAAAACAGTGAAACTCTCCCAAACCAGAAACTTATCCAATCCCACCCAAAGAGATTTAGTGAAATTGAAACTGTAGAGAGGATGAAGGCAAGCTATTCCTTACACTGTGTCCATATTCTTGAGTCCTAATGTATGACTTGACTGTAGCAGTTGTGTCAAAATGCATCTGACCTGTCCTGTTAGGCCAAATACCCCGTGATCTTGGTGTTTACAGCAGATGCAAGGAAAAGGCCTCGGCTTCAGACATGTCTGTGCGGGGCCTAGAACACTTTTGGCTCTACATAAGAAATAATAATAATAAGGCCAAAATGCCTCTGCCAGCTAGTGAAATGAAAATGCTGTACTTCACAGCTATGTCATTGGAGAATTATATTTCATTAGAGCTGATATTAAAAACCATGATGTCAGTTGTGAAATGTGACCGACTTCAAATTTGCAAAACACATAGGAAATTTTTTCGTAATGTGTTGTCACTTTGGGAGTCTGGCAGTCCTTGAAGTTCACTCATAAAACTTTAAGCTCTCAGAAGGGGAAAACCCCAAGGCTATCTCCCACAAACTTTAAAAGCTTTGCTTTTACTAGCAAATGCCATTTTTATAAAGTATGTGCAAGTAATGTTCTGGATGCATCCAACAACAGCAGTTGTTAGGACTTTCAGATTGGAGAACTGGATCAAGCAGTGATGAGAAATAAGGTATTCTAGACATTTAAATGACAGCTTTTTAAAAGTCAGTGAGCAGGGTAGAGAATAGCAGTCCCGGTTATTAAATGCAAAAAACCCTGTTGTTTTGCCATTTTTTCCATCCCACTTGGTGGCTTACAGGTTTGCATTACTGGAAAGGAATATCTGCACAGCAGTTGCATTGAGTTGGTTCCAATAGGTCATGGAGCTGCAGAACAGTTTCCATGTTAATCTTGTTTTCACAGATCCTGAAGTACTTGTAAATCAGACTGTTGTCTGTCTTAGTCACGGTAAAGATGTGAGGGGTATATGCATGTGTCAGCTTTCCAAAGTTTCACACTTTTATGACTTTTTTAAAAGGGAAAAAAAATATATTTAGCTCTTGTTTTTGCTTGCTAGACAATATTTAAATGTCCAATGCAGTATGCTATAAAGCTTACTTTCTGTTACAGTTAGATTTATTGTAGGAGATGTTAAATAATACTTCATTCCAGGCAGTTTTTTCTGGTTTGGATTTTTGCTCAGATGCGGTGAACTTGTGAACTTGATAGTAAAAAACAAGCAAATGTTCAACAAGCAAATCCAAACTGTTTGTGGCCTGAAGATGTACTAATAACTAGATGTGTGTCCTTTTCTGTTTGGGTACCTCCAACTCTACAGTAACCTCAGCTTCCCACTCTGCTCCCTGAAGCCTCCACTAGGTGATAGCCAGCATCTGCTACTTCCAGTCAGAAGCAGCGATGGTGCTGTACCACTAAATAAGAGCTATGATGGTAGAGTCCACCTGTTTATTTTTTCTTCTCATGCTCTGATTATAATCTCCTTTATTTGCATTGACTTCTCACTAGATTTTTAGAAGCTTACTATCCTCAGGACTTCTTGCTCTCTTGTGAAGTTGGCCAGCAGTGGTAAGGGACAATGCCTGATATTGTAAAACATATCATACGAGACTTCTTTAGGGAAGTAGTCTTGGATCAACCTTGTAAAATCATTCCCACAGGTCTATCCCGTTGAGCACAGGCATTTCTTACAAATTCACTGTGGTTAATGGCATTAGAGCGGTGAATCTTAGTAATGTGAAGGCTGATCAGTGGACAGACAGGGCTGAAATGCCAGTTAATCCCTGGCTGGGCAGATTCAGCTGTTTCATTGTGAATTTGTCAGCTGATTTGTGTGAGCAGGTCATTGTCTCTTGGGTGAGGGAAAGGAGTGGGATGCTTAAGGGTTAGGTCAGCCTTGTGGACCAGAGAGACTGTATGTATCAGCAAGTTCCAAGGAGGGTGTAAATATGAAAGTATGGATTAGAAGAAGTTCCTGAAGTGTGCATCTCTTCAACTTGTTAACTTCCTGCACTCAGAGACTGTAAAATTGGGGACAAACCCACCTTTTTGTTTGTTTGGTTTTGGTCCTTTTTTTGTTTTGTTTTACTTTTAAGTAAAAATAGTAAAGGCATTGAAACACTGTCTGGCAACAGAAAACATTCTCAGCTTTTATGGATATGTGGTCAGCTGGCTCTTGCTTGTTCCCTTGTAAGAATGTTCTTAATGGGATGAAGTTGCTACTATTTCAGGTCAGTGTATGTGTTTTCTCTTACAGTTGCATGGCACTGGTAAGACAGATATGTTCTCTAGTTGTGTTTGTCCTCTTCTAATATGTGAATTTTTATTTTCAGCACTATATATTGCAGCATCTTAGTGCTTGCACTATGTTTCCATACCTCACTGAAGTTGCCGTTACTGCACTGGATTATTTCATGATTGTTGTGTAGCTGTCTGTTTTATGTGCTCACCTTCATGTCCATTAGAGTTAGTAGCTCCTAGGGCCTTTGTATTTTGGGTATTTTATAGCTTAGGGGATACTTAAGGTTAGAGACATTATGTCATGGTTGCAATCTTACATAAACATAAGCCATAGAGCCTAATCTAGCAGGTTTTTATACAGCTCAATAAACTTGGCTAAGCTACAGCTTATCTTCTGAGGTGGTCCCTAATAGTGATTTAAAGGCTTCAGGTTATGGAGAGTCTAACAAAGATTAACAATACACATTACAGCTAATAAATTGTTACTGAGCTCTGTCACTGTTAAAAAATGTAGCTTTACTTAAAACAAAGTGCAGCAAAACAACAGCAGCAGGAACCACAGCCAAAATCAACCACATCTCTTATTGTTTTTTTTTTCTCTTCTCTTCTTCTAGTGAGATTTTCATCACATTGATTGAAATCAAAGATCTCAGTACTTCATTTTTACTTTTAGCTTTAATAGAAATAGCTTTAGGGAAGTCTGAAAGGCTTCCCTAGTAAATGTCACCATTTGGAGCATGTTGGAATATCTAGAAATGAGACAACCATAGAGCAGCCCAAGAGACACTGACACTGATGTTGAGCCCTGGCTTTCCCCAGCTAAGGGTTCCCATTCCTGTAACAACACCTACAGTGGTTCATTGAGAAACAGACAGTTTTACTGGCTGACATTAGTCTGCTTACCACAAAAGACATTATAGTGAAGTGTATGAAAGTGTCTTAACACTGTCTTACTGTTACCCCAACATGCCAGATTCAGGTGGCATATAGTATTGAAGGAAGCAAGAATTTTATAGCAATCTTATTAAAGTAGGATTTTTATGTTGCTGTTTCATGTGTAGCCAGACCAAGTAAAGCAAACCTGTTTTGCCTTTGCATATCTCTGTTTTGGTATTTTGGAGTTTTTTTGTTTTTAGAGTAACATCCGTAAGAGTTGCTGGTTGCCATCATTAAATTCCAGGAACACTGGAAATATGGATCAGGTTTGGAGGAAATGGTGAAAGGGAAAAAACCCACATGTACCAGAACAGACTTGGCTGATGCTGAGTCAGAGAGTTGTAGATCTTGTTTATCAAGTTTATTAGCAGTGAATGTAAGAAAAATGCAGAAACATTATCTGCTGCTGCAGAATGCTGATTTTGAGCATAACAAAAACTCAATTGCCCTTTTCAGTTACAGCAGTGACAGACCGAGAGGTTGGACTGTGGGTGGCACCAACTGACTGCCCTTTTCACAAGGTCTCTAAAATTTAATCTGGGGAGACTGGGACACAAACCCCCCGTCCCTCTGTTTAGTTTAAATTTGCTCCTTGTTGGACAGTGTTTAGGGGCCTTTGAATTAAAAATAGTTAAAAATGGAACTGCTGCTTTTGGCTGTTTCATTAACCCTTTAAAGTCATTCCTCAATAGTTGTATGGACAGAAAAGTCCTTTATACTTTGCCAGCTCAAGCTATTTTAAAATGAGGGAGCTAGTGCTTTCTGTCACGTCTTTTAACATTGGTATGCCCTCATAGATTGTTTTCTCTTAAGGTGTCATGGGATGAACAGAATAAACTGTTTTTTCCTAGATATGTATCCAGCAGTTAAGCTTCTAAACTTGAGACGTTGGTTTTCTGAGCATCAGTATGATCAACTATCATTCAAGTTAGCAGAAACTTGACTGAAAGTAAAAATTGACCCAAACTCAGTCACAGAGGAGGCAAGTGGGTTGGCATCCTTTGCTTGGAAGAGCCATTTCTCATCGCAGATGTAATCTGAAGGCTGTTGTCATTGTTTTGTTCTTAATTTACATGCAGTGTATAAGACTATTCTTGTACTTGGGAAGAACATGTTGTCTTGGACCACTTTAAGTTGTCCAGGATTTGGCGTTTATTGCTGCTGTTAAAAGCTTTCATAACAGCCTTCCTTCAATTGGTTTTCTGCATTTATTTAATGCTTATTATTTTGAAATTGATCGGTAGCACTGCCATTTCATGACAAATCATGAAACAGGGCTTTCAAGTAGTCAGTGTATTGTTTTTGTTGAGAGAGGGATCCATCTTAATTGCCTCTGTTTACTTGGCTTGTCTTCTTTAAATGATACATAATTATATTAAGTGCTATAGAAAGCCAAGAACTTGAAAAAACTTCATCAAGAGTTATGCTATGAACAGACTCTGTGTGTAAAACAATATAATTATGTGTTGTCAATTAAGAGGTTAAATAAGTTTCCAGTTTAAGAAACAAGGTGGAAAGGTCGCAAATTGTCTGAAGACACTTGGGGCTGCCTCTCTCCAGGTGCTGCAGGTCAGCAGGGTAGCCCACTGTCATACAGGTAAAATAGGTGTCATTTAGTACCTGGGACCTGAGGGGCTAACACGGTATTATGCTGCAGCTTGTTTGCTTATGTACAGGTCTGTGTCCCTGTAATCCCAAACCTTGCCTTCTGAACTACGCCTCAAACAAAACACTTTGCTTGATCCTAATGGTGTAGATGACATTTAGGGCTATGATGTAACATATTAGCAGAATCTGTAGTCAGTGGTGGAAGCCAGAAGAGCATCAGACTGAAAGATGTTTTGGCTCTTTAAAGAAATACTAGTGTCAGCTCAGCTGAGTTCCCAGATTTACGTTTGACAAAAGACAGATTACATAAACAGCAGTAATTTTCCTCATGATTGGAAAGAATTGGCCAAAATGCTTTAGAATTCCCCACAAACACATGGGCTGCGGTGTGCGGTGCTCAGTCAGAAAGCAAAAATAGATTACAGTGGGAGCACAGAGAGCCAACCCAGCTCTGCATTCCCACACTGGCCATGGAGTCCTGTCTGCTGCACCAGCCACTGCTGCTCCTTTTCTTCTCCCAAGATGATGTGCTGGACCAGCTGAAAGGATCTTGTGTGTCCAGGCCAGCCTGTGAGCTCTGGGTTGAGACAGGCTGAAGATACCCACGGTCAGGTTGAATACTAAATGAGATTTATGGAGTTCTTTGCCTGGTAATTAACTAAACGTTTAAAAAGATCATAGACAAATGCTTGATGCATCCTATTCTAAAAAGGGGGCTATTGGAATTTGGAAAATTCACCTTTGCATTTGGGTGGAATTTATTTTCATGCTTTCTGTGAGGATTGTTTGGTCTGCTCTCAGTGCCTCTGTTTGTGTTTCTACTACAGATGCTTTTCATTCTTCCTCTAAATTATACCAAATGCTCAATAGGAAGAGCAGATGTTCACCAATTATAATAAATATTTTTTTTAAAAAAAAAAAAGAAAGCTGGGGGCGGGGCAGGGCATTTTAGTTGCCAGGTCACTCTTGCATGGGAATGTCCAAGGTTATGTGAGCCACAGACAAAGGCGGATGGGGGATCCCATCTAGTACCCTGCTCTGGGCTCCTCCCAGGCCATCACAGTGGCTATCAGCCCACCAGAGACCCACTTCCACAAGCCCAGAGGAGCAGAGGGGCACAATGGCAGGCAGAAATCTGACTCTAAGGACTGTTGGGAAGGGACACTCAGTCTGGGCCCTTCCTAGGACTGTACCAGGAGAGTCTCAGTCCTAGGATCCAGACCTGAAACCCATCAATATAAGTCAACACCAGAGCACCTTTTATGCTGAGCAGGAGTTACTGCTGAGGTGTATGGCACACATGATGGGATACAGAGGAAGAACACTTTGGGATTGCACAGGACTTATTTTGGGATGCTTAAGGGAAGAACCAAAGGCAGGCACAGAGACGCATTTATGTGATTTGGGGAGGAACATGTGTGGGAAAAATAGAGAGCTAAGGGCATCAAAAAGGCTAGCTGGAGTGGGACCAGAGGCCAGAGCCCTGTGCATCCCTGGTCCAGCACTTGAAGGGAGCGAGGGTGTGCAGCTCACTGTGGAAGCAGTAACAAAAGTCTGGCCACTGGGTAAGTAACGGTCTGGGAGTCAGGTACATGTGCGTGGAGCAGGGGAGTCCCAAGCAGCTCTGGATTTGTGTGTGATGATCTTTGCCAACAGCTGGAGTGGGGCAGTGCCTTGGGGGCTCATATGTCCAGGTGCCAGCAATCCATGACTGGGATCCAGAAGCAGTTACTGGGCAGACTGTCTGAGACCAGCTGCTGGAAGGGATCCATGTGCATGGACACGTGTTTGTATATAAATATGCACACACATAATAAGTACATGTGTATACATATAAAATACATATATTCTTACTAGCAGACCTCTTCCTGTTCAGCCAGAGAGGGGTTGTGTGTTACCTGTGTGGTGGCTGTAGATATCCTTGTATATGCAATATGTGCCTGTGCTCTGAGAGAGTTTGTGCCTACTGAGAAGACATTTTCAGCCTTGCTACTAGTTCCACCTGGGAGCATGGAGCTACGGTAGCCTCACCTCTGTTGGGCTGTCAGATCAGGCCTGTTCTCCTAATTCTCCTAACAAGATCTGCTTGAAATCATATAACTCATGAAAATACAAATTGAAAGATGTTAGAGACTTGTAACCATATATGTTTTTAGCTTTTGTAAGCACCAGATGAGAAGCTGGAGCTTGAGCTGGTAGTATTGACACAAAGTCAGTCAAGAAAGTAATATGAGCAGACTGACTTCTTTGAGCATCAACAATTAAGCAGTGGCATACTATTGTGCTTCCTTTTAAGCCTTTTCATTCCCCCTATGAAAGGATGCCCTTTGCTATCTTTTTCATTCCCTCTGCGCCTTCACATTGTGGCTGTTCCTCATAATGCTGTAACCAGTGTCTAAAACATTTTGATAAGAGAATTAGTAACATTAGAACACAATTTCCATCTCTTGATGGACACGATTCTAACAATTCACTTCAGAAAATGCAAACAAAATCTGTCTGTGAATTCCAAAGATTGTTGAAAAAAATCTTTGGGTTTTTTTTAAAATGATGCTTAGTTTGCAGCTGCATGCAATCACCTCTTTCCTTGCTAATTAGCCAATTTGGCTCATTAGAATTTGTCTAGTGGCTAGTTTTTACTCACCACTGCTCTTGTAAAAGCATCTGTTAATCACTGTTACTTTCCTTTGAATCTTAAAATCTTGCTAGTTTGGATGCCCCTTATACCACGCTGTTTCAAAAGTTAAAACCAAAAGCAGCTCCTTTGCCCCAAAACAAGTTTCTAGCATGAATTTTCCTCCATTTCAAAAACTTCTGGCAGTTCAATTAGAAAAAAGGCAGAAGAAACAGAATTGTGTGGAGAAAATACAGCTACTTACTCGGGTGTCACCAAAGGGGAAATCTGTAGAGGCAGAAACAATCTAAGTTGGGATTTGGACAAGCTGGTGGTAAGTTCATATCTTTTAGTGAGCATAAATGGCCAAAACTTATGTTTTGTGTCTTTAACAGAAGGAGACACTCTGACAAACTCTATGGAGGAGGAAATGTGGAAGAACGAGGGCTTTCATCTTTTAGGAAAAAGAAGTGTTTTTTGTAAATCACTGAATCTGCTGCATTGTTTTTAATACCATGTGATGTGAATTTACCCATGCTTGCTTGCTGACGTCAGGTATGGTGACTATATTGTCATTCTCTGTAGGGATCTCTGTAGGCTTCAGTGCAAGAATGCTTTAGTGCAGGTCTCTCTGTTTAATAATAGCCCATCAGGTGCTGATGTTAAATTTGGCTGCTACTTTTGAAGGGTTTTGATGATGGATGTCTGGAATCTATGAATTGTGACTTTGGGAATAGTGTCAGTTTGAAGCCTGTCTTTATGTGCATACTAAAACTATTAATTTTGGTAACTGAAGCAACATGTGAGTTCCCATCGTTTGACTCAGTGGCTATGTGAAGACCTCCATCTCATCATACACTCTTTGCAGTGTTTGTTTTATTCTAGCAATGGAAGCTGGATTTGGAATGTTGTTTTCATAGCAATTGAGAATTCCCTTAGGAGGGAGCCCTACAATAGCTTATTTAAGGGGTTAGCTCCTTGTTGTGTTAGTCAGCTCTTGTTTAACTCTGATGGTTATCTAGGCTTTGGATTAGCAAGACCACAGCTTCTCCCACCACCTTTTTCAAATGGTTGTGAAATGTATGAGTGCAGAGTAAGGGCTGATGTAGGTACGGTGCCCACTGCTTCTTAAACCGGCATCTGCTTCTTATGGAAATCTAGCCATCTTTTTTTTTTCAAAGAATAATACGGCATGTGTGTGCTTTAGCTGAATTTTACATATGGTTAGTTTGATTTATGTTTTAGTCTTTTCCGGTCATTTTTTCCTGATTTGCCTGCATAATTAGAAGTTGACCTGAGAAAATTTGCTTTTGTGAACACTGACTAGTGTTAAACTTAAACCACACAGGACATCTGATTGGGGCAAGTCCTGAACTTTTGTTTTCTTCATATTCTACCTGAAGTCTTCTGCCTTCAGTGTGTTAAAATTTGACAAATTATAAACTCAGTAGTGGTTGATTGGTTTGTAGTCTACGTTTGATGTTAGTGTCTCTCTGCAAAAGAGACACAGCTTGACTGACTCTGAAATAAAAGATCCCAATTTTCAGGGACAATAATAAAAATCAAATGTGCTATTTTCTGCTGGAAAAGCCATAGAAAGAAACATCAAATTAAATATTTGCCTCTTTTGGAAGCAAATAACTATTCAAAATCTGTAATAAAATCATATTCATAAATTCTGGAACTATAGTTACAGGGTTATCTGATTTTTGCTTATATATTGCAGGTGCATATAAGGCCCTTTGAGGTAAGTGAAGCTGCATGCAGGAATTTAGGACTTTAATTAGTTTCATCTTTGAGCTTTGAGTCCTTCAATACAAGAAAGTTACCTGCTAAGCAAGATGGCCACCAGTTGGTCATTGCAAACACAATTTACAGTTAGTAGGCTTTATTATCAAGTGCACTTTAATTCAGTCAAAGTCAGGAGAACTAGCCAATCATTTGGATTTGTAGAGCACTGTATGGAAAGCAGTGAGGTTAGATTTCCTCTGAAGAAGAGTGCTTAGCCCTAGAAATATAATAAAATAAGGAAAGTCCGGTCATGGTCTGAAAGGAAACTGCAAACATAGTAGTGTTTTACTTGATAGTGCTACATTTTCTTAATTTCTTCATTTGATTGACCACTTGTTTTTCATTCCCACCAGCCCTGCATCGTTTGGGTGAAAAGAGCTGGCTGTGCTGATTGGTGCAACACGAGAGGTGTTAGCAAGGGTCAGATTTGTGTGTCAGGGACATCTTATGTTTCTGCATTCGTTTGAAGACTACAGGTGATGAGGAAAAACAGATATCAAATTTATCTGTCTTAAATTCCTTCAAGTTTGTACCTAGTATACAGACTAAGCACATTTCACAAGTAGTCACAGAAACATGACAAACATAAGCCTCCTAACTGACATATCATTTTCACTGGATTATGAAAGGCCTGCTCCTTCTCCTGTTTTTTTTAGCTGGTAATTTGAGAGTATCTGATTTATTCCCTTCCATGTCTGACACCTTTCACTTTCCCTGTTCCCCTTTGACAAATTAAAAAATAGAAGAGCCAGTTGGGTTTAGCAGAAGGCACATGAGCAATACTTGACCATCTTCTAGCATACTCTGAGTCATGTTTGCAGTAACCAGCCTGGAGAGATAAGCACTGCATGTCCCTGTTTAGATTAGTAGGATTTCAGGATGGAACATGGCTTGATGTATAACCTGTGTCCAGCAATTACACGTAAGCATGTTGCACAGTTTTGGGAACCTTTGGGAGGTTCAGTTACAACTCACTTTCCTGCTGTCTCATTGTTCTTTTTGGAGTTTGTTGATGTCAGTAACTTGACAAGAACATGAAGGTTTACTAGTTGGGCACACCTGCACTGGGGGTTGATGTAGACTGGATTGGTAGCTGCTAGCTGGCTCTTAGCTTGAAGCTGCTGCAGGCATCTATGGTATTTATGGGGTACAAGCTATAGGAAGATGCTGCTCTCCTCTCTGCATCCTGAAACCAACCACACCATGGTTCTCCTCAGCAAGTTCCTTTTGCATCTCTCAGGATCCACTGTTTCCCTGTATGTTAAACTAAGACTTTCAGTGCACATCTTTATTCAGGCCCACTCTGTTTAGTGCTTGACTTGACAAAGCCAGGGAGTGGAATTCATGGAGTAAAGCTCATACAGTGGGCAGGAAGCAGCTGCTGTCAGAGAAACTTCTTCCTCTCTTTGATATCATCTACCTTTCACTGTGGACAGCTTTTCCCTATCATCTCTTCTGATGGTAAGGCTTCTTTTCTCTTCCTTTTTGTGGCCAGGACAAGGTTATTGCTGGTTAGCTTTGAGTAACTGGGAGATTATGATACAAGTGTGGATATGGCTACCTCTGTCCCTGAAGAATGAGGGGCAGCAGTAGAAAGTACAGGGCTGTGTGGAGTGAACAGTTTCTGGGCTTGAAAAGGCAAATAGAACCCTATATAACAAATGAGTAATCCCATTTTGTTATCCTTTGGTCAATGCAGATTACAGTTTACCCCTATGTGCAGTGCTGCTGCTTCTGGTATTCCAGCTTCAGAGATGCTGGTTCTCCAAGACACATGATGTGGAGTATGTTTACCATGAGTTTTGAAAAAGGATGCTTTTCTGCTGCTTTCTGCTTGGTGGAAAGCACAGGGAGTGGTTTTGTGCTTTTGTTTTAATCAGAACATTTCATAAAATATGTTATTTAGGAATGAAAAGGACCTTGGTAATGTCTAGGCCAGTCAAACATTTTCATAGTTAATGAATCACTGTCTGTGCTTAAAAGTCAGTCTTTTGTGAGATTAATTTCAGATCTTTCCATGTGTATCAGAGACTTTATTTGAGGTTCTTTTTTTTGGTTCATGGTTCTACATTTTAAACTGTCCTCAGAGACTTTTAAAACATCTTCAACTCTTCCTACTGGGAGCAGAGAGACGCATTCATGGAGCCATGTTAGATAAGCTGGAGACTGTATAGTTCGATGAGTGAGATGCTCATAATTCCAGCAGATGTTTAAGCACTTGAGGTTTTTTTTTCTTTAGCTGTAACTTTTTTTGAGACTATTTTTTCTTTTATTTTTCATGCAAAAGTAAATGAAGTTCTTGTGGGGTTTTTTGTTTGGTGGTTTGGTTTGGTTTTGATTGTTTTCATTGTTGTCTGTTTTTTAAGAAAGTTTATTAGGTATTGGTATTTGAGGAGTTAAGAAACAATATTCAAGTTATATGTGTAGATCTAAAGTTCTGCTTTGCATTTTGGGGGGAAAGACTAACTTAGCTGTTTAGAGGAAAAACCACTAAGCTGCCCACAGAATCTGTAATTTCACCTTCTTTGAGAGAAGTCTGCAATATGTGATTAATTTTATACTTTTATACATATTGTTTTATGATGTTTTAAAGTACAAGCAGAGTGGGAAGGTGAAATAATTTGAAAGAAGTACTAAAGGATGTCAAATTTTAATTATCCTAAGAAGGGATATTTTCAGCATTAGGTGGTTGAGAAAATGTAGCAAAATGCTTTACCTTAATATATATCTCTATACTTCTATATCTATAGATAGTATATATATCTTGAAAGATCCTTTCCAACCTAAACCATTCTATGGTTCTATAATTCTATGATTTTACGAAGTCACTAGGAAGTTTGCCATTGAATTATGTGTGACTAAGATTTGGCTTAGAGTGTTTATGGCACTTGGGCTGGGTTCTTCTCTCAGTCACACTGGTGAAGCTTCAGAACAGTTTGCTGGCCACTGGCCGTAATCCACAGTGGTGGGTTACTGTACGTAAAAGCTCTCCGAAGAGATTTAGCAGCTGATAAGGAAAGCTTTGGAAAGAATATCTTCACTGATGGGAAGTTGTAGACCATCCCAACAGAGAAGAAAGGAGAAGCGTTCTTTGTAGTTAGCATAAAGATGCAGAGAACTTCATAGATCAAAACCAGCTTATTAGGCTTCATCCAAGAATTGCTTAAGTGTAAATACAAAATATGCTTCAAATTTGTCTTCTTTTCCCTTTGTGTGAATCATCAGTGAAGAATTAGTTCAGATGCTTCTAGGAAGACACATCTTGATCTCAAACGTTTCTTGTGAGCCTGCATTGCCTGTTTGAACAGGTCTTTGTGAGCAGAATTAGAGGAAGGTTCTGGCTTCTGGCATTGCTGAAATGCTAGAAGTGGATCTCACATTCTGTCAGTGTGATAGTCAAAGCAAGCAAGTGGTTAATAATTCAGCCCTTCTAGTTTTGGCATTAATTAAGAGAGAGGAATTGATAGACATGTTAATTATTCTGTTCCATTTTTTTCCAAAAGTAAAAGTCCCAAATTACGGTAATTTCATGGAAGTATTGCAGCAAAGCTCTTTAATCAGGGATCTTAATTGCAAGAGGATGAAAATTACTATCTGTAGTGGGAATGCATGACAGACCACCAAACATCGAGAAATATCCATAATAGGAATTTTGTTTCATAGTCTTTCTAGTTTGAAGCCAACAGATCTGACAATCCTGTTACACAATATACTTAATGCCCTTTCCTAAGTTTTGATCACTAGACTCCCCAAGGAGTTTAAAAGAAAGGAAATAAAAAGCCCCTGACATTACTTTTGTTGACCTCCTTCCAACCTGCTAGCAGCTCTTGTGGTATTGTTATTGTCTAGAGAACAAAATAGAAAAACTGTCTGCAAGGGCATGAGGTTCCAGCTATTTTGCAAAAGATAGAAATTTTTTATTATTTTATAGGATGAGAATTGCCAGGGCTAGAGGCTGTGAAATTTGCACTTAAGTTTTTGAAGCACAGCTTCAGATGGTTGCCAGTGAAATAGTTTAAGCAATATACTTTACCTAGAGATGTAAGTGAATTTCACAAGGCTTTAAATAACCTGTATTGTAGAGTCACTGTGGTCACATGTGAGAATACTTTGTAATGCTATGTTCAATCTACTACATGGCTGGCGGAGCTTCAGAAACTCTGTGCTTTGGAAAATCACATTAAAGATTTTCCCATGCTTCAGTTGACTGTAATTCTTTACTTTTAAAACACAAAAGACGTTATTAAGTCACTGTAAGAAAATGTGATTGGTCTAACTGCCGTATTGGTTCAATTTTCAGATTTACTGTATTTAGCTGTAAGCATCTATATTGGCCTTATTTGAAGACTTTGGTTAAGATTTCTTTGCACTAACCAAAAAATTCCTGTATAAGTCAGAGGCACAGTGAAGACCCACTGCAGGCCAGCTGAGCTAATAGGGGTTGAGGTGTGAGAGAGATATGAATGGTCAGGATCAGCTAAAGGATGGATAAAGTTGGCAGATTCAGGATGAGAGACTTAGGAAAAAGCAAGAACCTGATTGGCCTTAAAATCGATTACACAGTGATGTAGAGTGGTACAGTTACAGGCTTACAAAGATAGACCTTCCTTACTACTTTTGGAGAGGGGGGTTGAACTTGATGGTCACCAGAGGTCCCTTCCAACCCCTACCATTCTATGATTCTTCCTATGTCTTTAGCATCCTTCATAACAGGATGGCAATTTTGTTCCTTTACAGTATTACTGGTTCATCCTGGAGCCATTTAACTGGATGAACCAATTTAAATGTCACACTAGGAAAAAGGAAAAAAGAAAAAAAAGTTTGTAAAATACCACATAATTTGAGCTTTTGAAGCATAAATGAGATGTTTGCTTACCTGACTCTGTACCCACTTGCCTGCCTTCATGATCTAAAAGTCTTGGCATGGCGATGCAAGAGGTTGCTGACCTACTAGTTCATTTCTTTAGATAGCTGCTCCTTCCTTAGGAATGTATTTTATTGCTTTTGTGCTTACTCTTCTGCAGCCAGATCAACGTAACATAATGTGAACTTCAGCTGCAGCAAAGCAGAGCTATGTACTGTCATTGGCATAATGAGCTATGTCTCTTTGTCATCTCTGAATGCAAGATAGCAAAAAAACCCAATTAGCCTGTAGGCTTTTTTTCCCTAAATGCTTGTTTCTTCATGGCTAACCACAGTGGGGGATTTGTACAGCTGTTGCCAAGGAGCGATCAGAGGGTATTACTGTGAGCCAGCTGTGAAGAGCTCCTGTTTACGTATAAAATGGAAGTCAATTCTAGTCATTCTGCAAATCTTACCATCTTTTTTTTTTTTTTTCGCAGTTATTTTT